>JAHCHA010013478.1:192699-269429 GCA_027742795.1 Vigna hirtella | reverse complement strand
ATCTGGCAGAGCCGGTTAGACAACTTCTCGTCCTTCCAAAAATACAAAAGAAACAAATAAATGTTCTCATTCAAAATTCAAGACCATACAGCAACAAAATACTACATATTCAATATTTAGGATTAGAGAAAAGCAAAGTATAAGAGTGACTTCCCTTACCTCTATTACAGACTTAATCTCCTCGCTCTCTGAAAACTTCCAGAATATCCCCTTTGCAATTAGAAATTCTTCCAACTCTCTTCTCTCAAAATTTTCTAAGTTCTTTGGTGTAAATTTTCAGCCTCCCTCCCTTGGCTATTTATAGCAAAAAAATTTACTATTCATTTTTTACTATTCATTTTAACTATTCATTTTTTTATTCATTTTACTATTACAAAAATAATTTTTTATTTGCAATTTGATGAATTCTGATCTCAAAGCTACGTGGAACACTTATCCTTTCCAAAAATATTTTTTTTTACTATTCATTTTTTACTATTCACAATTTACTATTCACTTTTTACTTTTTTTTTTCTAGTATCTAACTTACAAATATTTTCAAGGATCTTACAGCCCTTGTCTCGCCTCTTCTTGACGACACCAACTACCATTCTTGGAGTCGATCAATGATGACTGCTCTCAGTACTAAAAACAAGATTGAGTTCATGGTTGATAATGTTCGTCCACCTGAAGCAGATAAACCCGAACATGTTGCCTGGATTAGGGGGAATAACATGGTTGTGTCGTGGCTTGTCCATTCCGTCTCCATGAACAATCGACAAAGTATCATATGGATGAACAAAGCTTCAGAGATCTGGAATGATCTAAAGAATAGGTTATCTCAAGGCAGCTTATCCCGCATTTCGAGACTTCAACTTGATATCGCCACCCTCCATCAAGGTGATCTTACCCTCTCTGAATACTTTACTAAACTTCGTACTCTTTGGGATGAGATTGAAAATTTTTGGCCAGAACCTGCTTGTTCCTGTAAACCTAATTGTGATTGTCGAGTCTTGAACATTGTGAAACAAAGAAAGCAAGAAGATCAAGTTATGCAGTTCTTACGAGGGCTTAATGATCAGTTCGCCAATGATATTTCTCATGTGCTTCTTTTGGATCCCGTTCCGGATGTCACCAAGGTCTTCTCATTAGTGACTCAACAAGAAAGACAACTATCTTCTGGAAATCTTATTGTTGTGGCCAAGATTCAAGATAACAATAATTCTAATAATGCCACCGCTTGCACCGCTTCAGCCTCTTTTATCACTTGTAGTTATTGTGGCAGGTATGGGCACAATGAAACTAGCTGCAATCGTAAGAATGGTTTTCCTAATAAAGACAAAAGTCTGAGAAACACTCAGACTACCAAAAGACATTGCACTCATTGCAATAGAAGCGGTCATACGGTGGAGGTCTGTTATAAGAAGCATGGGTATCCTCCAAGACATAAACTCTACAACAAGAGTGCTCAGATCATCATACCTCTATTCTAACAGAAGACCATGGAAATACTAAAGATAGTAGTTCCGACAATGTTGATTCCATTCGTCTTACACCACAACAGTTTCAAGTTTTGGCAGATCTCTTCAAAAGCCACAATCTGAGTGACTCGTCTACTTCAACTCATGTTCACCCCATCAGTTCTATTTCAACAAATCAATCTTCTTTAGGTGATATCATTCCTACTCTTACTTTTAAGTCTCTTAAAAATAAATGGATTCTTGATTCTAGAGCTACAAACCATATAAGTGTTTCTTTATAAAATTTTCCTTCTTATAAAAGAATTAAACCTGTTCAAATTGCCTTATCCAATGGTACAATTGTCTATTTTGAGCATTCAGGAACTATTACCATAAAAACCATCTGCACTGATAATGGAACTAGATTTACCATGCATAACTTTTTCTCTCTTAAAGGTATTAACCATCAAACCACTTGTAATGAAACTCCTCAACAAAATGGCATTGTTGAGTGAAAACATCAACATTTGTTAAATGTCACTTGCTCCCTCCTATTTCAAGCTAATTTACCTACTATTTTCTGGTGCTTTACTGCTGAATATGCTACCCTATTAATAAACTGCATGCCTATTCCTTTACTTCACAATGATACTCCATATGAAAAATTGAATGGCAAACTTTATGATATATCTGTTTTACGTGTGTTTGGTTGTCTTTGCTATGCTTCCACCTTAACTGCTCACAGGAAGAAACTGGATGCAAGGGCTGTTCCTGGTGTTTTTCTTGGCTTCAAACAACACACAAAAGGTTATCAATTTCTTAATTTACAAAATCATAAGATAGATATCTCTCGTAATGTGATGTTTCATGAAGATTGTTTTCCATATAGTTCCTCTTACAATAATACTCATGATTCTAACTTTCTTTCTTTACCTATTCCACATAATTATCATCATGATTATGATAATGTTAATTTTCCTAATAATCGTGTTCTTGTACCAAATCCCAATGATCCCATCACGAACACTGATGAGGACACCACGGACATCCAATATACTGTTGATCTCGACCTTACTAATGCCTTCAGTGATGATATCTCCAACGTCCATGAACACAACGACATCATCAGACGTTCAACCCGGTCCAAACATCCTCCTGCATACCGCACGGATTTCCAAACTAATAACATTACTAGATATCTTATTACTGATTTTATTTCTTACAACAAGCTCTCTTCTAATATCAGGCACACCATTCTATCTATTTCCTCCACAACTGAACGTCGCACCTACAAGGAAGCGTCTAAAATACCTCAGTGGACCCAAGCCAGGCATGATGAACTCAAAGCTTTAGAAGACAATAAAACGTGGATCATTACTGACCTTCCTCCAGGAAAAAACGCTATTGGATGCCGCTGGATATATAAAATAAAACATAAATCTGATGGGACCATTGATAGATTCAAAGCCCGCCTTGTTGCTAAAGGCTACACTCAGCTTGAAGGTCTTGACTACTTTGAAACTTTTGCACCTGTTGCCAAATTAACTACCTTACGTCTTCTCCTTTCCATTGCTGCCTCTAACCAATGGATCTTAAAGCAACTTGATGTCAATAATGCATTTTTGCATGGAGACTTACAGGAAGAAGTTTACATGCAACCTCCTCTTGGCCTTCCTACTCACAAGCCAAATCAAGTTTGCAAACTTCAAAGATCTTTATACGGGCTGAAACAAGCTGGCCGACAATGGTATGACAAACTTTCTACTTTTCTTTTAACAAATAGGTTTGATGTTTCGGTAGGTCCCTATTTTCGTACAGAATCTCAAATAGGTCCCCTTCTTTTTCGGCGTCTCAATTAGGTCCTTATTTTTGTAAAATTGAATCAAATAGAGGCTTGCCGTCAAATTGAAAAAACGTCGTTAAGGAGGGTGTTACGTGGAATGCTGACAGTATACATGTGTAAGGAAAGTCGGCATGTTGACACCTTGGTGGGTGGTCAGCCTAGTGGGTCGGTCGGCCTAGTGGTCGGCCACTCGGTTTGGTGGTCGGTCGGTCGGCTAGGTGGTCGGCCTGGTGGGTGGTCGACCACTAGACCGAGTGGCCGACCATCAGGCCGACCACCAGGGTGTCAGCATGCCACGCCAGCATGCCAACTTCCCTTACAGATGTATGCTGTCAGCATGCCACGTAACACCCTCCTTAACGGCGTCTTTTCAATTTGACGACAAACCTCTATTTGATTTAATTTTACAAAAATAAGGACCCAATTGAGATGCCGAAAAAAAAGGGGACCTATTTGAGATTCTGGACGAAAATAGGGACCTACCGAAACATTAAACCTAACAAATAATTACATACGTTCTAATGCTGATCACTCTTTTTTTTTGAAACATGATACCTGTTATACTACTGTGATGTTAATCTACGTGGATGACATTGTTCTTTCGGGAAACAACGCTACCGAGATACAACACATCATCACTTCTCTTGATAATCTCTTCCACATCAAAAACTTGGGTGATCTCACTTACTTTCTCGATTTGGAAGTTGCCTGGAATAGTTCTGGCATTCATCTCTGTCAACGCAAATACACCCTTGATCTCCTTACAGAAGCTGGAATGCTAAATTGTGCCCCAATGCCCACACCTATGGCACTTTCCTCTTGGTTAACCAGTCAAGGAGACCTCCTTACTGATACACATCATCCTACCGCAGACTCATCAGACACCTTATATATCTCACCAACACCAGACTCAACATCACTTTTTCTGTTAACAATCTCAGCCAGTTTGTCTCCGCTCCTACCACCCTACACCAACAAGCTGTCAATCGCATCCTTCGATATCTCAAAGGCAGTCCTGATAATGGCATATTCCTCCTAAACAAAAGCATCAATCAGCTCAAAGCGTATAGTGATTCCGACTGGGCTACCTGTCCTGAATCCCAAAAATCCATACTGGATATTCCGTTTACTTCGGTAATTCTATCATCTCTTGGAAATCCAAAAAGCAACAAACTGTTTCTAGAAGTTCTTCAGAAGCCGAATATCGGGCTCTAGCCACTGTCACTTGTGAGCTACAATGGTTGACCTATCTCCTTCAAGATCTTCGCATATCCATTGTTCAACCTGCTATTGTCTATTGTGACAATCGCTCTGCTATTCAGATTGCTTGAAATCAGGTGTTCCATGAACGCAACAAGCACATAGAAATAGACTACCACATTGTAAGAGACAAAATCAACAATGGCCTCTTGAAGTTGCTTCCCATTTCTACAACTCAACAAGCTGTTGACCTCTTCACGAAACCTCTTGCTGTAGCTACGTTAAATACCTTCATTCCAAGATGGGTATGACTGATATCTACTTCCATCTCGAGGGGGGATGAAAGCTGTTACTATTGGGCCTGTTTTGGAAGCCCAACCCACTTCATTTTATCTTTCCTTTTTCTTTGTTTGCTTCTTCCCTTTTTAATGTACGCTGCTACTCTGTTGACTGTGTTAGGGATTTCTTAGCTTTCAATTCACTGTGTTTTCTTTCTCTTTTGGGTGTACGTTTCCTGTACTTCATCTTCTTTCTTCTTCTTTATCAATGCTTTGTGCTTTCTTCATCATATATCTTGCTGCTTTTACCTTCATCATGTTTTATTTTGTAAGTTGCATCTATTGTAATAGCCTTTACAATTTTATGATGTAAAAGTGTTAGACATTCATTCTATTCTATTCATAGTAAAAGGTTAATATTGGTTCAGTAATCGGTAAGGTTTTTATGCTTTTAAAAATGTGAATATAATTATATTTTGTATGCCACGAACGAAAATGGTTCTTGGTGAATGAAGTTGGGAAAATGGAAAAATAAAATTACACCATTTGATAGAGGACACTTTTCTGCCTTCAAATTTAATAAAGATTTTTGTACTATCTTATTGACCTGAAGAAGGCTTCAGTAGGAAAAAAAATGCGTAAAAGTGTTCTTGTTATACTCTTTGATATCTCTTGTTTTGGTGAAGTTTGATATTTTTCAATAGGCATGCAGTTTCAATCTCCCTTGAGTTGGAGAATTTATTGATTTGCATGTTGTCATCTTAATTTCTTCATGACTTCCTATATTCACATGTTAGAGTCCTTCATGACTATTTTGTCACAATGATCCAATTCTGTAAATATCTCAACCAATTTTCAATAATATTTAGTTAAGATTCTTTTATTTTATTTTGTAGTGAATGCCCTTTCATTCATAACAAACATATGTAGCTCATGAAATGCTTTTGACAAAAACATTCCAAATATCAAGGCCAATGGGTAAGAAAGATAAATTTTCATGATTGACTTCATATAGATCAGTAACCATTTTTTCTTTGGTTTTTAGTATTCCATTTTTCATATCCTATCGCCAGTGGAGAAAACTCTAAATCTGGAGCTGCAGGTATTTTTTTTGAACTATTCTGCAGTGTCTTGATAAGTTTGACCCTTCAATGTACTATGAAGTTATAGAGTTTATGTAAAAGATGAGGTTCTCAGGGTTGTTTGATTGTACGAAAATACGTAAGAGCACACCTATTTTTTTTCGTATTCTTAAATGCAATTTCAATGTTTGAATATATATATTTTTTTTCACGGAGAAGGTGAAGTTACTTAGACCTTATTTTGGTTCGCTTCAAATGCTGTGATCAGGTCAGTGGAGTTGCTTTCGATTCATGTTGGTCATCACCAAATGCAAATGACAATGGAGAGACCGTTATATATCGTTTTGGTTCTGCTGGTCAGGTACTCAGAAAAAAATGTTTTAATTCTACAACTTAGAAATTTAAAATAATTATTTAAAATATTAAAGATATGAAATTTAAAAATAGCAGTTTATAGAATCTAAAATCTAAATTCATATATTCTATAAAGATTAAAAAGAATAATTTTCAAATTTTATGAATTAAAGAATACAAGAATATAAATCAAAACTTACTAAAATTTAAATGAATTAGGAACTGAAGTTAGCAAATACTAAATGTAGCTACATTTTAAAGTTATCTGATCTTGCTCCGAAGATTGGTCTTGGGAAGCTTTATTCATCAAAACGATTGAACTTTGTAATTATTTTTAATATACAAAAAGTTTATATTTATTAATTTTAATTTTAAAATATAATTTAGGATAAAATAAAAACATAATTATATATATATATATATATGGAAGAAAGTAATCTATATTTATTCCTTTTCTTGATATTTATCTTTATTTTTTAATTTTATCGTTTAAATAAAAGTTTTTTAAATTAAAATAATTATTTTACCAATTTTACTATTTAAATGAATTTTTTTTAAATTTTGTAGTAGAAAAAGTTTTGATCTATATAAAATAAGAAACAAAAGTTTTGATCATATAAATCGAAAAAGAAGCTATACATATTTGTAGTCGTCATTTTTACTTTACGTTGCTGTCACTTGAACAAAATAAAAACACTGTCGGCATTGTTGTTCCCATTGTGCTATCGTGTCAATGTTAAAAACCATTCATGTAACAATTTATCTAATATAGCATATCAATTCGCATTTAATATATTTTTTGATTGCGTCTTTAGGTATACATACTTTTGATTTTTTGGCTTAATTTAAATTGTCTTTTTTACTTAAAAAAAATTTACCATTGTATTTAGAAAATTCACAATTTTAGTTATTGTTTCATCAAATCAAATATTTAAATTTTAATTTCTTTTTCTAAAGTTCGTTATTTATTTATAGATATTTCCCTGTGAGCATTTGCAAGCCCTATGCAACATTCTAAAAATACAGTATAAACTATATAACAGAATAATTACATTTAATAATAATTCAGATAAGTCTTAATATTAAAAAAAAAACGCACGGTTATGGCTGAACGGCCTTACAAAGAGTTATACTAAAACTGTACAGAATAATCAAACCTGACCGAACGGTCAAATAAAAATCAAAAGGGGAGGTGATTAAACGACTACCTTACTATACTAAACTACTAACCGAACGTCCTACTGTTCCGTCTTTACTTCTACTTCTACCAAATTTTCTTCTTCCAGCGCCTCTTCCAGCAGCTCGTCTCCTTCTGCTCACATCCACATGGATGATCATTGCAACGACAAGGACGGACGTACAAAACCAGACAACACAGAAAACACAGGGTAAACTTATGTAATTTAATTCAAGTACAAACATACATTTCTCACATTCAAACACATCAAATACATTTCTACATACGTTCCAATCAAGGCCTACTGCTAGACTGACCGTCCGGACTGTATGAAATCTGTGTAGCTACGAAGTTCGTGCACCCGGGTGATGTAGTAACTGGAATACTCTCATCAGCTGCCACCCGAGGTTAGTCCTATCTGTCCAAAGTACCCCTAAGGACTAGGACCTCCTCCCGTTCCCACACATGACCTACCCTCCTCTACGTGAGGACGAGTACTCACGGAACATCAGGATGAACCGCCAGCTAAGCATTACCACATTCATACTTTACCAATTTCAATATTCATTCATGAGTCGTTCCTCCATGGAACGCTCGTTCAAAATTCACGACATTTCCTCCATCTCATATACTCTTCATCTTTTATTATCCATCATTTTAATTTCATCTTTATCCCCAATTCTAAGAACATCAAATACCGAACGTTCAGTCCTCACTCAGAACGAGGATGAACACTAGGAACGAGACTGAGAAGTCTCCCGTTCCAGAATAGAATAAGATCGAGAGGGTTACTATTAGATTTAGGAATAAACCGAGTACAACTATATACAACGTGAATCAGTTAAATGAACTGACTCTCGTGAGCTCAAACCAATATTCAAAGAATATATCAAGTACGGAGGCTCTAGGCCGGATCCAATGAATGTAGACACGTCAAGACATTAAAGAACCATACTTAGAATAATTCATATACAGAAATCCAATGCCAGTCAATGACCGAACATGGTAAAGGAAAATTCTACTAAAGTTGGACGAACGCTATTTCATCAAGATGGATCAATTATAAACGAGTACAAGCGCTTGGTATAAGACCGAGCACCACTCATTACGAGAGCTTGGTGTGAGACCGAGCACTACTACTTATAAAAGAGAGATTAATAAATACGATATTATCGGAATTGTATTTAAGAATAACTATCATATACAAATACATATATTTACAAGATTTAAGTTTATCACCGAATACTCAGATGCAACTACGCTTGGCCGAACGCTCAAGCACAGTACTATCATAAGAAGACGCTCGTCCTCAACTAGAATTCTTTCCAAATGAAAGAATTCAATTTCAAACAAATTTAATAGAAACACCGAACGGTCAAGGACCGTTCAATGACGAACGTACACTATCATAGGGAAATTCATATCCAGAACTCATTTATCTTCAACTCATTTCTCAATACATAATTTCATAACTTTATAAAATTCATATCATAATCAGTTTGCATACTTCATACAATCCATATCATACTAATAAATCATATTCCACATAAATAATCATATCAGTATTCATACTTTATATACATTCAACCACTCAGCAACATGCATTCATTATCAACGAACGTGCAAACAACATACAATTAAATTATATAAGCTTCCCTTACCTCTGAGCGTGAACGAACGTCCTACAGATCGAAACTCAGTTCGCCGAACTACGATTCCTTCTACCCTCAACGCTCAACGACTCTTCGAACCAAAATCAAACAACAGACCAAAATGGTTCAGAACGACACTAAGGACTCATGCAACCAGAACTTGGTTTGCATGTTCACAAGAACGAACAGCTAGGGACAAGAAACTTACCAGTTTCAAAACTCGGAACTGTTCGGTTTAAATTGAAGCTTGGGACGCCGGGAGTGCTCCTACGGTGCCTGGACGGTGATCGGAAAAGAGAAAGGGTGAGTTTTGATAGAGAGAAGGGGAAGTTTCTAGGGAGAAGGAGGAGAAATGAAAAATCAGAGTTTGAGAAGAAGGGTGCATGCAGAAGAGAGTGAGACGGAAGTTTCAGAAAATCATTTTTCTTCCCACATCAAAACAAGCGTCCGCTCTTCTGCTGACACCTACATCCCACTATCTGATTTCTGATCTTCGTTGCTTGACACCTGGCGTCCGTGCAGAGGGGTATTTGGATGCGTTTTAATGAGGTCTGACACCCTCTTAATAAATCATTTAATACAAAATATCTAATTACTTATTAATAAAGAAATGAAATTTTTACAAATTAAATTTTATAAAATATTTTTTATATTTTTTACAGTGATTCTATTGAGCTAAAACTATTGTCTTACTGCTTGATATTAGACTATGTATTTCAAAAATATTTAGAGAATAATTCAATGATCTCTTTGTGTATTTGGTATGTTTTTCATTAGAATTAAAAAAATTTAATATTATGTGATGATAAATAGTAGATATGACAATTCAAGTAATAATGACTAAAAGTACTTACTAAATTTCTGGAGAAAGGTAATATAGCTTTTCTCTCTCCTCCACGGCGCTCTCCTTCATTATTTCGCTTCATTTGCGTGGCGCGCTTCAGTTGCCACATCTTCATCTGTGATTAGCGCTCTCGCTCCGCCACATCAACATCTTCTCTCGCAAGAGCATTTCTCCCTCGCAGGAACCTCATCTTCATTTTCGTATCTTCTGCTTCTCACGGTGTAGAGAAACTTCATTTCTCTTCAAGTCATCTCGCGCCTCAAGGTATTTCTTCTACTTCACGAGTTCATTCGAAGCACCAAACCCTAGAACACCTCTTCCTTAGGTTTTCTTCCATTTTCTCCGCGTACAACAATGCTTTCTTCCTCCTTCAAGCTTCGGACACACCTTATCCATGGCAACTACTACACCCAAACCCTAACCACTAAATTTCTAAGCACCTCTGCTCTTCCACACCATTATCAAAGATTCCCTTCCCACCAAAACCAACAACAATCACCTTCTGATCCTACACACTTTCAGCCTCAACAATGGCAGCAACATCAGCCTCAACATTTCAATCCACAGACCAATCAATTTCTTCACCATAACCATCAACCTCGTCAACATAATGTGCCTCCTCCATTTCCTGAACATGGCCAAAACCATGATCAGTGGAATCCTCAATCCCCAACCCATCAAAGCCCTAATTTTCAAACTCCCACTTCTCAAAATCCTAACTTACGCCCATCCACTTCCTCCAAGCAATGGAACAATCAAAACCCTGCTACCCCGAATCCGTGGAGCCCTAGGACTCAGGGGTTCCCAAACCCTAACCAATTCCAAAACCCTAGTAACCAGCTGAACAACAATCAAACATCTATTCAAGGACAAGCCTCCCCTGCTCTTCCACCGCCACCTCCTTCAATCACTGATTTGGCACTTTTGTGCAAGGAGGGTAATGTTAAAGAAGCAATAGAGTTGATGGACAAAGGGGTCAAAGCTGATGCTGGTTGCTTCAATCTTCTGTTTGACTTGTGTGGCCAATCCAAGTCCCTTGAAGATGCTAAGAAGGCCCATGACCACTTTCTGCAGTCTTCTTTTAGGAGTGATCTCATGCTCAACAACAAGGTGATTGAAATGTATGGGAATTGTAAAAGCATGACGGATGCTCGTAGGGTGTTCGATCATATGCCCAGCAGGAATATGGATTCTTGGCTCTTGATGATGCGGGGTTACGCAAATAACACCAATGGGGATGATGCCTTGCAGTTGTTTGAGCAGATGAATGAACTGGGTTTGGAGATTACTTCTGAGACTTTGCTTGCTGTGTTGTCAGCTTGTGCCAGTGCAGAGGCTGTGGAGGATGCTTACGTACATTTTGAGTCAATGAAAAGCAAGTGGGGAATAGAGCCTGGGGTGGAGCACTACATGGGGCTTTTGGATGTTCTCGGACAATCTGCATATCTCAATGAAGCTGAGGAGTTTATTGCCAAATTGCCATTTGAGCCCACTGTAACTGTATGGGAGAAACTGAAGCATTATGCTCGGGTTCATGGAGACGTTGATCTTGAAGACTATGCTGAAGAGTTGATGGTTAGTCTTGACCCATCAAAGGCTGTTGTGAATAAGATCCCCACGCCACCTCCGAAGAAGTATACTGCAATTAGCATGCTTGATGGAAGGAACAGAATTATTGAGTATAAGAATCCTACTCTTTACAAAGATGATGAAAAGTTGAAGGCCTTGAGTGGGATGAAAGATGCGGGATATGTTCCTGATACAAGATATGTTCTTCATGACATTGATCAAGAAGCAAAGGAGCAAGCCTTGCTCTACCACAGTGAACGTCTAGCAATTGCCTATGGCCTTATTAGTACTCCACCAAGAACACCTCTTAGAATCATCAAGAACCTTCGTGTCTGTGGTGACTGCCACAATGCCATCAAGATCATGTCCAGGATTGTTGGGAGGGAATTAATTGTTAGAGATAACAAAAGGTTTCATCATTTCAAGGATGGAAAATGCTCTTGTGGGGATTACTGGTGAAATCTTTACTTGAAATTTTCCAGTAGCATGGATATATCATTTTCTATCCCCTTATACCGGAAAACAGATGTGCGCCCAAGCTTTAAATACTACTAGGATGGAACATGAAGTATGTAATATGCATTGATTTAGTTTTGAATTTCTAAATTTGGTTGTTTGTTTCTTTTGTATAGTTAGCCATTACAGTTTTCTTTTAGTTGCATTAGTTCCTCATCTTAGCTTAGGTTTCTTTAGCTTAGAGTCTTTAATTCTTTCCTTTTAGTTTCATTGTTTTCTTTTAAAGTGTCCCCACCTTGCAATAAGTAGTTAGTTAATAAATAAAAACATGACCTAATTTTACATTTTCTAAACTTAATTTTTGCCAAGTCTGCTGATTGATTCCCTGGTCAGCCTTTTACTTCATTAGTGGGGATTAGGTTTTGTTGACTTTTTGCACGATGAAAAAGCCTTTCAACAATGACGCCGTAGCCAGTAAACAGCCCTTTACTTCATTACTGGGGATTAGGTTTTACTGACTTTTTTGCACCACGAAAAAGCCTTTCAACAAATGGCGCCGTTGCCAGGCGAATTAAGTTTAGGAGTGTAAAGTTAGCCTTGTATCCATATAGCTTGTACAGTTTTTCTCTTTCATAGATTTTAGCTTGAGTTTTGTAATAGAGGTCTTAGTGGTCTGATTGGTGTTCTTCTAATGTGCATTCGATAAACATGGATCATTCCTCTGCATATGGTAATTACTTTTTCCCTTATAATGCTCAACCACAAAGATTTGACCTGTTCTGTGAGCCTTTATTTGAGCATTCCTTGCAGCAACCACCACCCTGTTTTCAACCTTATGGTGAGCAGCCATCCTGGCCTATGCAGCAACAACTGCCACATTCATATTGGGACCAGTATGCTGAACCAGAGCAGGAGAATTTTCAGTCAGTACAGCCATGGCAGGATCAATTCTGTGATCAATTGCAGCAAGGCATGCCATCATCTGAAGAGGAAAATCATGCAACAATTAAAGAAACACCATTGGAGACACCTGCTTTCATTGAGAGTCACACTTTCGAGAGCTTAACTACTTCAGCCATTGCAAGCTCTACACCACAGTGTTACCAAGATGCAGATCAGCTTTGGCAGACCCAATTTCATGAATCAGAGCAGCAAGTGGCATACTCTTCAGATTGTATGGCCTATATGTGGAAGGTGGCAGCAAAATTGGCTAGAAATGACTCCGATGAGGTAGTTAGTGAGAAAATATTGCAGGTATATTCTAAACTTGATATTAATGCTTTTGAGTTGTTTAAACTTGAACCCATAGAGCCTGTTTTGGATTCTTTTACTGGTACACCTGTGCATACTCATATTTTAGCTTCACTATTTTCCATAGAGCACATTGACATATCTGATAGTCACCATCTTTGCACTGACATGGAATTCTATAAAAGTTTTAATGATGCAGCTGCTGACTTGGAGATTGGTAAGGTGATTTTTGAGGAGCCACAACAGGTTGATTCTAAAATTGAACTTCCTGTCTGTTTGGGTGAGGTGCAGAATAATTTTGGTGATCTTGTGCATGTTAAATCTGAGAAACCCTTGCCTGATATTCTTGCTATTACAGTTGGTAATTCTGAATTGGGGGATGAGATTTTTGCTGTGAATCATACAAACACACCTACTGATGGGTGTTCTGACTTGAATGCATTGTTTTTTGATGACCTGCTTGAGGATCTGATAAGTGCCTCTGATATAAATGCACATGTTTTTATGGATACACATGCTCACTTTGAATTTGATGTTAGTGCAGCAGAGTTAAACGAGCAAGAAGCTGCAGAGACAAAGGCAGTCCTGGTGGAGGCTAGAGATGATGTCAATACTGCTCAAGGAGTTTGGAACTTTCAGAATCAGCAACAATTGCAACAGGAGTCGTGCTTGATGCAGCAAAGTGCTTGGAAAGTGCAGAACCAACTGCCAGCCTTAAATGGAAAGCTATTGTTGCTGCAGTGGAGAGCTGAGAAAGAGCAATTCAATGCAACCTTGGAGGCAATGCACAAAGTGGATGAGCAAAATGGAGAAAAACCAATACGATCCTTCTTTCCCTTTCTCTGAAATAGTAGTTATAGGTCTTTTATAGTAATTAGCATAGTAATAGGTAGTATCATAAATAGTAGGATAGATAATATGTTGTTCTTCATAAAAATAAAGAAAATTAATTTTGATCTGTGGCCAATTTGAATAAGTTTTCTTCTTGTTGTAGCTTTGTAGTTTTAGTTTTCTTTTTCCAGTTCTGTACATGTATATTTTGTGTTCAAGTGGGATTAGCTTTTCAGTTCTGATTTGTACAATTCTTGTTCTTTAAATTCTGTTCTGTATAAATTTGTAGCTGATTGATTTGTCCATATGTTTCTGTGTTGTATCTGACCTTCCTCACTCACACATTGAGGGCAATGTGTCTCTTAGTGTGGGGGTGAGAGGGTATAGTTAAATTTTTTCTTTACTTTGTTACCGCTGTTTTGATATTAGTTTTTGTAGTAGAATAGGGCGTAAAGTTTTTTTTCTGAGTTGTTTTTTCCTTTAGTTTTGGGTCTGACTAAGCTTGTATATACCTAGCTTGTAAGTAGTGTAGATAGTCTCATCTTTTTCTTTACATTGTGTCTGTTTTTAGGATGTGTTCTAGGTTCTATTTCATTGTTTTTGGATCTGTTTAGTTTCAATCTCTTGTTTTAGGTTCTTTTCCATTGTGTAGGATGCGTTTAGGTAGTTTATAGAAATAGTTTAGGTTCCTCTTTTGTCAATATTTCAGGTAGTTTAGGACTCATTGTAGGTTCCTTTGATCTCTCTGACTTTTATTGTCCTGTATTAGGTTCTTTTCATATTAGATTCTGTTTTGGTCTTTAATTAGTAATTGTCTTAGTTGCTTTTCATTTCTTAGGATCTGTTTCAGCTCGTAAATAAAATTTGCTTTAGGATCTGTTTGTTTCGAGATTCTTTTCATAATTAGGTTCTGTTTTTAGTCTTTAGCTAAAATTCCCTTTAGGTTCTTTTCGTTTCAGGTCTTGTTTTAAGTTTCTTCCTACGTCTCTGTTTTGATTGGTTTAGGTTATGTTTAGGTCCTTTATTAGAAATTGTATAGATTCTTTGTTTTAGGATTTGTTTGAGTTCCTTTCTTTTGTCTTTTGCTATCTTCTTTTTAGACTTGTAATTAGGATTTGTTTGGTTGAGTATTATTCCATTTTAGGTCTATTGTTGCTTCTTTGTTTAGATTCATTCCTTTTTCTTTTTGGCTGTTTTACTTTGTAGAGCTTTAGTTTAGGTTCTTCTGAGTTACATTCTGTCTGTCTTAGTTTGTTTAGGTTGGATATAGAGTTAGTAAATCTGTTAAACATTTTTTTAGGTGCTTTTAGATTCTGTTTTACACTTTTCTCAATTCTTTGCTGATTCATTCAATTTCTTAGCTTTATTTCTTTAAGATAGAATTGCCAGTAGCGTCTTTAGCTCTAGATTTAAATAGATGTAGCTCTAGCAGTAGTTTTTGCAGTTAGTTCAATTTAAGTGAGCAGTTTTTGCATGATAGAGAGTAGCAAGTCCATTTTTGACAAATTTTAACCCTGGAGAGATTTTGGGCCAAATTTTTTTCTTTCTAGTGTGATTACATGCATGTATAGTCATAATTCTGACTTTGGATTGATTCTCTTTGAGTGTGCTTGATCTTGGTAGAACTTTAGAGATGATCTAGGCCTTATTTATTTCTTCTCTTCCTTAGGTTTTCTTCCATTTTCTCCGTTTGATCTTCGAATTCTACCGATTAAAACACCTAACCATCCTTTGTTCCTTATTTCCACTGATTATGGTTTTGGCCATGTTCTGGAAATGGAGGAGGCACATTATGTTGACGAGGTTGATGGTTATGGTGAAGAAATTGATTGGTCTGTGGATTGAAATGTTGAGGCTGATGTTGCTTCCATTGTTGAGGCTGAAAGTGTGAGGATTAGAAGGTGATTGTTATTGGTTTTGGTGGGAAGGGAATCTTTGATAATGGTGTGGAAGAGCAGAGGTGCTTAGAAATTTAGTGGTTAGGGTTTGCGTGTAGTGGTTGCCATGGATAAGGTGTGTCCGAAGCTTGGAGGAAGAAAGCATTGTTGTACGCGCACGCCGAATCAATGGAAACGTCAAGCAGGGTCTTGGAGGGGACTGCGGATTTGTTAATCGGAGGGAAAGTTCTTCGGTTGCTCGTTTTCGTTTTGGGCCCTTGGTTTTTAAAAGATTATGTATTCACTTTTACTTCTTGCATCCCAAAATTTCTTTACGCTGTATCCACCCACTTACCTCTTACAAGGTCCACGGTAGATTAATTCAGAGGAGAAAAAAATGACTAAAAACATGTTAAAGAAAATATTTCGATAGTTGTGAATTAACATAATTGTGAATAATTGATATTTAATAAACTACAAAACATTTCAGTTCAGTTGTTTGTATATAGGTAAACTAACTCAAAAACTTCACCATAAACTTTATATATATATATATATATATATATATATATATATATAAACTAACTGAAATTTCATATTTTACCCTTTTATAACATTATGGAATTATGAACTTGCTTCTTTTAATAAAGTACTAAATAAATAAATTTGAAATGAATAATATTACTTTTACAATATTATTTTCATTATTTTAGTTTTAAATGAAAATGAATATACTTAAATGTTTCTTTCTCTAATAAATAAAAGAAGAACCAATAGAAAAAAAAAATTATGACCTTCGTCAAACGGATTCAAATACGTTTTTTTTGCCTTTCTTTTTAGATCAAACTCAATTTTAGTTCCTATGCTTTAAAATTAGATTAATTAGTTCTCAAACATTAAAAGTATGTAAACTTAATCCTTCTATGGTAAGAAAAAAAATCATTACTAAATATTAAATTTAAGTATAACAAAGAACACATCATTTATGTAAATGTAATTCTTTTATGAACTTTGTGATGGATAAAAATTGTCAGTAAATATTCAATTCAATTATAAAATATCTAAAATCACTTTTTTAAAACATGAAAGATTTAATTTACCAATATGAAAGTATAAGGATGAATGGAAAACAATTTAGTGTAAGAGAATTGACAACTATTTGTTGATAACATTAATGTAATGCAATAATAATATAATATTAATTCAAACAAGCGCATTCATCAGGCGAGCAACAGTGAATTTTCAACTCGATTTTGCAGAGCTTCCGCGTTGAAACCATCCAACGCTTTTAACCTTAAATTCGTTGTCTTCACTTCCTTCTTTCGTCTGATTACATTATCTTCTGCAGGTACCAAAGTCTCTTCCTTTCTCCTTCTACCTTCTGTTTTAGCCATTCTTTGTATATTTTTTTTAAATTTATTTTCCACTTTCAATTTTGTGACTCTCCTTCGGTTTTGTCTGCACTTTTGATTATTTCAGCATAAATTCTATGAATTTGGATTCATCGTAATTTCAAAATTCAATTTTGAGTAGAGGGTTCTTGCTATAGAACTTGATTTTGATCTTTGGACTTTTCCTTGTTTGTCTTCCCGGGGTGAAATTTATACACAAGATCATTGAGAGAGAGAGAGAGGATGCTTGGTTCAAAGAAAACTCCATTGAGAGAGGCTAAACCTAGCTCTGTTGGTCCTGTCCATAGCCCCTTTGATTCTGATAAAGAGTCAAAAGATAAAAAGTATAATTCCTCTAAGAAGACTTTAACCAACACCAATCCCTTTGATGATGATGTTGAAGTCAGTGGCCACTCTTCATCATCTTCCTATGGCCTTTCTTCTGCACACAGAAATAGGTATAAGAACGATTTTCGCGACTCTGGGGGGTTGGAGAGTCAATCTGTCCAGGAATTGGAGGACTATGCTGTTTACAAGGCTGAAGAGACCACAGAATCAGTGAACAGTTGTTTGAAGATTGCTGAGGAAATGAGAGAGGATGCTACCAAGACTCTGGTGATGCTGCACCAACAGGGGGAGCAGATTACAAGGAGCCACCATGTTGCTGCTGATATTGATCATGATCTGAGTCGGGTATTGATCTTGTTATTTTCTCAGTCACAGCTTCTTCATCTTCTGAAAGAAATTGTTGCTTTTTCAATTGGTATTCTGCACTACTCTTTTGACTGTTTCGTTGATGTATTTACAGGGAGAAAAACTTTTGGGAAGTCTTGGTGGCATGTTTTCCAAAACATGGAAACCCAAAAAGACGGGCGCGATAACTGGCCCAGTTGTTTTTGGAGGTTAGTATTTCTCTCCTTTCATCTTTTTAATATCAACTGATTTTGGTTGTGATAATTGTATTTGTTATGTGCTTCACGATATAGATGATCCTGTGAGAAAAAAGGGCAATCACTTGGAGCAAAGAGAGAAGTTAGGATTGACTTCTGCCACTAAAGGCCAATCGAAGTCACGGACAGCACCTTCTGAGTCAACAAATGCGCTTGAAAAAGTTGAGGTTCGTATTGATTCGATGAAGATTTAACTGTTCATGTTGAAGTCATTTGAAGTACTGAGCATGACAAAGCTTCAGTTTCTTAGTGCTGTGAAATGTGATTAATATCTGAATGTGTTCTTGTAGTATTGTTCTGCTTCTGCTTGTCCTTAATGACCACCATATCACTAGTGTGAAGCCAACCATTTTATTTAAAAACAGACAGTTTTGCAACTATTTCTCAGCATCGAATTCGGCTAATGACTAGAATATCCTGAACAGGTTGAAAAGAGAAAGCAAGACGATGCACTGTCAGATATAAGTGACCTCTTGGGAGAATTGAAAGACATGGCCATTGACATGGGATCTGAACTTGAGAAGTAAGTTTATTGGATTCTATGATCGATCTCTCTAATTTTACCAAACAGAGATTCTTTGACACTGGCAACAATGTCTGCTCAGGAAGTACTCCTAGTTAATGATTACTCAGAACCGTTTCACTTATTTCAAGATGTCATAATTTATGCTGGTTTTGGTAATGTTGCAGGCAAAATGATGCTTTGGATGGTTTTGAAAATGATATGGATAAGTTGGTCATCCGTGTGAATGGTGCTAATCAACGTGGCCGTCGTTTGCTTGGAAAATAGGAGTGTATGCCATGAGACTGATACTGATTTTTACTTTGCATTTTTCAATTAAAGGAGCTTCCATGTTCCAGGATACTGGTTTGAAATATGGTAATGTACAATCCGCTTGTGAAATATTTGTCTCTGAAATATATATAGTATTGATTCAGTATAAAGTCATGTAATAGTTTCTACAGTACCAAAATTTTAGATGGAGGAATATGAGAACTCCAGATACATAAAAAAAAGAAAAAAAAAAAAGCTATTAGAATTCTAACAGTTTTTTGAGTAAGCTTCCCCGAATCATTCCAAAAAACTTTAAAAGCCATAATTTTTATAAAATAGAAAAAGGTACCATGGTTATTTTGAAATAAAGGGTGACGCAAGAATGAATACAAGAAACTAAAACCACCTTTTAAATGACAGATAGTTTTAAACATATCATTTATCCAATCCAACTTTAGGCATACATATAAATTCTTTGAAAGTCCTAAAACCTCTAACCCAATCACATACTAGTTATAGTTTAAGCTTAATAGCACTTTTAGTCCTATATTTCTAATAATATTTTAATATTTTTCTCTATTTACTTTTTTCTCAATGTAATCTTTTTTGTTAAATAATATTAACGTTATTTAGAAAATATTTAACAAATACTCCATTGTTAACCAAAACCAAAAGCAAATTTAACAAATACTCTCCATAAAAGACACATGTGAAACAAATTTCAAAGATTTTTTAATGTTCTTGAGACCTTACTTCAAACATCTTTTTATTGTAGCAAATACAAATATTAGAGTTAAGATCTTCCCTTCTTAACATAAAAACTTGAAGAATCATTAAACCAATGAGAACCACTCACAATTAGTATCTCATAAAAAAATTCCATCGTTGTTTTAAAAATCAAATTAAGCTAAATACTTAAATATTATTATTGAACAGGAAGACACAACCCTCTCCATTAGAAACACCTTATTGTAGCACTTATGCTGTGTTCTTTTGTAGTGATTTGGGGGAGATAATTTCTGGGAGATGATTTGAATGAATTTGAGTAGATTTGAGGGTAATTTTTTTGTTGTTTTTTTGAGTGGATTTGTGGATAATTGAGTGTGGATTTGGAAGTAAGGTTTGTGAGAATTAGTGTAGAATTTGATTGATGTGATAGATAAAAAAATTGTTTAATTGATAGAAATTGAAGATTACCAAAATGCCCCTAGTGATTATTATAATATAAAATTATATTTGTTAATTTTATATTTAATATTTTATATTTAATTAGTGAAGGTAATTATTGTAATACATGATGTATGATGCAGTGTGTTTCTAAAATGGACACGCAAGCACACACGTTGCAAGACATCATCTTTAGTGCTCCTCCCTTCCTTCAGACATAACACCAACAACATGTTCTTTCTTCCCCCACCACTATCATCATCGCCTACCTCCTTTCTCCCTCATTCTTCACTTACAAACTCATCCTTTTCTCGGAATATTATTTTCTCCTTTTTCTTTGTAAAGGAAACCAAAAAAGGTCAATTTTTGCCATTCTTTTCCTCTACCCTTTCGATCGCATGCACGCTGCATTCTCTCGCACCTAAATTCATCCAATGTCTACTAATTCAACCTTTTAAAACTCAATTTGGGATCTACTTGGCGGATCTCAATTACTGAAATCCAATGCACGATTACACCTGCCTGGGCGGAGCAGCGTGTTCGTCGCCGTCGTCGCCGCGATTCCACCATGGCCGGAGCAAGAACGAAAGCTGGAATTCATCTAAGGAGAGCAATTCCATGGAGAAGTTGGTGTTTATTCTTATGTCGACAGTTTTCAGAAGGCGGGGTTTGCTTCTATTTGCGCCTTTGCTATACATTTATGGAATGTTGTTGTATATGGGTTCCTTCAGCTTCGATGTTGTCAATATAAAGAATGATGTCGAATACTGCTACAAGGTAATTGAATACACCACCGAGAACCGACTTCATCTTCAGAAATTCTTCACTCTCTGGAACCGAATACTGCTACAAGGTAATCGAATACACCTCCAGTTTTTCCTCTTCAAATGTTTCGAATTGTTCTTCGTCTTCAACCATTTGAAGATCAGCTAGGACTGGAGTTGAAATTATAAAATACGCAAAGGGTAAATTAGATATTGTATGTAAATCTTTGCAAATCTTTGTACTTCAACGGGTGATGAAAAATACTCCAATCCCGCAAATCCGTGCCTTTCCATCATCGCAATTCCGTTAATGTGAACACGCATAGTCCCGCAAATCCACGCCTTCATTCTCTCTTGAATAGTGAAATCAGTTCAAACGAACACAGTGTTAGAGTTAAGATCTTCCCTTCTTAATATAAAAATTTGAAAAATCACTAGACCAATGAGAACCAATCACAATGATATTAGCATCTAGCATTGCTCATGTTAAAAAAATTCCATTTTTCTTCTAAAAATAATATTAAGCTAAATATTTAAATATTATTATTAAATAGGAAGAAACAACCCTCTCTGTTAGAAACACCTTAGAAATCATTATAAACTATCATAATGTATTATAATAGCAAAATTCCAAACAAACAATTAATTTTCGAAAATCTATAATGTAAACATGTGGGTCCTATTAGAGAGAGAAGAATTAAATGTTAAACAAAAATTTATTCATGAATCAGAATGAAAAAAGAAATAAATATTAGACACCTATCAATTATTGTCCATAAATTTGAAGAACTAGAAAGGTATTTATTGTGAATGATAAATAAATAAAACAACTTAAAGCGCATTTATTATATTATTTATTTTATTAAGTAAAATGGGTGTAGGAGAGTAGCCGTTGCACTTGTCTAATGCTTCCTCTCTCCTTTTTTCTTTCTCTATAGCTATTAGTCACTATTTCTCTCTTTCTACCCTCAGAAAGACAAACCACCATTGAGTAAAACGCTGTCAACACAGTACTTTTCTTTTCATATAGGCTTTTCCAGTGACCTATTTGTTTATTTTCAAATTTCCAGTTGAATTTCAATTGCATAAAAAGAGAAACACTTACCTTTGAAGCATGTTTCTCAAGTCATTTTTCATTTTCCTGTGTAGTGAACAAAACCATACTGTTGGATTCGAGTGTGAAACAAAGAAACAGAAAACCCAGAAAAGAAAGAAGAGAAAACACAGAGAGAAAAATGATCTGAATATTTTGAGATTGAATTCGCTTGAAAAACAAAGACAGGCTACAATATATAGCCAATCCAAGCGACAAAAATAAAACTGAACGATCGTAAGCAGTAGAGGCCGAACGTAGGCCGAGTACAATAAAGACCGAACAACACAGCCAAGAACAAAAAATAAACGAATATAACCGAACGCTCACAAGAGAACGTTCGACCACAAACGACCAGTACAAGCCGGACGGTTATCAACAAGAAATCGAACGTTCAAAAGTGATAGAAGTGAGTCTAACTAATAAATCTCCATCTAGACTCAACTATTACAAAGAAGAACAAAATTACCGAACGATACACAGTTACAGACCGAACGGTAAAAAACCAATCCTGGACAACAACTTCAGAAACTTCTCTTTAGCGAGCAGCTTAGTCAACATATCTGTAGGGTTGTCTTCAGATGCAATTTTGCAGATTTGGACATCACCGGATTCCACAATGCTCCTGACAAAATGCAGCTTGACGTCAATATGCTTTGTTCTAGAATGGTAGATCTGATGGTTGGCCAAATGTATGGCGCTCTGACTGTCACAATGAACCAGGATGGTTGTTTGATTAGTACCCAATTCCCGAATCAAGCCTTTTAACCACAGTGCCTCCTTTACCCCTTCAACGAGCGCACAATATTCAACTTCAGTGGTTGAAAGGGCAACAACCGATTGCAATGTAGACCTCCAGCTCACAGTGTAAACACATATCCCGAACGGGATTTCCTTGTGTCCATGCACCCGGCAAAATCTGAATCAACAAAACCTTCAATATAACCTCCACCTTGAAAGTTATTCTGGAAGAGTAATCCAGTATGAAGAGACTCCCGTATGTATCTAAGCATCCACTTCAATGTTTCCCAGTGAATTTGTCTAGGATCAATCATAAACCGACTGAGAACACTTACCCCATGCGCCAGGTTAGGTCTTGTGCAGACCATGCCATACATGATGCTCCCAATCCCATTTGAAAATGGAACAGATTCCATCTTCCTCCTTTCATTCTCAGTTTTTGGGCATTGTTCTTTGGTGAGTTTCAAGTGTTGATCGATCAGTGTGTCAGCTGGTTTGGATTCAGTCATCCGATACCTTGAAATCACCTTCTACAAATAACTCTTTTGAGATAAAAAGAAGTTTCCCTCCAGTTTATCTCTCTTTATGTCAATGCCCAAGATCCGCCTTGCTTCTCCAAGCTCCTACATTTCGAAAGCACCACTCAACTTTGCTTTCATCTCATGAATCATGCTCCTATCACTACTGTCAATCAGAATATCATCCACGTATAGAAGAAGATACAGTACCTCACTGTCACGGTTCAGAGTATACACGCAGTCATCATAATTGCACCGCTTGAAGTTCAGCTTCATCAGAAAATCATCAAATTTCCTATACCACTGTCTTGGACTTTACTTTAAGCCATAAAGAGACTTCTGTAACAGGCACACTCTATCATCCACAGCAAATCCCTCCGGCTCTTCATATAAATTGTTTCCTCCAAGTCTCCATGCAGAAACGCAGTCCTCACATCCAACTGTTCTAGATGCAAATTGCGGTGAGTAACTATCGCCATTAAAACTCTGATCAAACAGTGCTTCACGACAAGAGCAAAAATCTCATGATAATCTACATCTTCAATCTGAGTAAAGCCTTTAGCAATAAGTCTTGCTTTGTACCTTGCTTTCTCACCCCCTAGTATAGCTTCCTTTTTCTTGAAGATCCATTTTGAACCTACAACCTTCTTACCCTTTGGCAGATCCACCAATCTCCAGGTGCTATTCTTCCTCAATGCCTCCAGCTCTTCCTCCATAGCACCCATCCAAAGATGACTATCGCTGCTGTGAAGAGCCTCCTTGTAACTTCTTGGTTCACTCGAGCTTTCAAGATCTTCAGCAGCATTCAAGGCGTAGCAAATAAATCCGCCTCTCCAAACCGTTTGGTTGGCTTAGAGATCCTTCTTTCCCTATCTCGGACAAGCTGATAATTCCTCAATTCATCACCAGCTCCTCTTGAGTGACTCACATCACCAGATATACCATCTGTTTCATCACCAAGATCTGTTTGCATTTCACCCGTTCGGTTCTCCTCTAATGACCAAACGTTTTCATCTTGCCCTTCACCCGTTTGGTCTTCCTCAGTCAACGACCGAACGACCCCATCAGTAGTATGCTCCACCTCAACGAGCGTCTTCTTCTCGCATCCAAGATTTTCAGCATGCATGACCATTTTTTGTTTCGTCAAAAGTGACATCCCTACTAATGACCAACTTGGACGATTTAGTATCTAACCTCCACAACCTGTATCCCTTAACTCCTTCAGCATATCTAAGGAATACACTTCTCACCGCTCGGGAATCCAACTTATCTCCTTTGACATGAGCAAACGCCAAAGAACCGAACACCCTCAAGTTTGAGTAGTCAGCTGGTCGTCCACTCCAAACTTCCATTGGTGTTTTGTAATTGAGAGCCGAAGATGGACTCCTGTTAATTAGGTATACAACTGTGTTGACAACCTCTCCCAAGAAAGCCTTTGACAACCCTGATCCAAGCAGCATGCACCGAACCCTCTCCAGAATTGTTCTGTTCATCCTTTCAGCCAAACCATTCTGTTGAGGAGTTCCCACCACAGTCTTGTACCTCCTGATCCTTTTAACCTTGCAAAACTCATTAAATTCCTCTGAAACAAACTCAAGACCATTGTCAGTTCAAACATTTCAACCTATACCCCAATTGGTTCTCGGTCTGAGTATGCCACTCCTTGAATTTTTGAAACGTTTCAGATTTATTCTTCAGAACATAAATCCACACTCTTCTTGAAAAATCATCAATTATGCTCAGGAAATACGTTCCTCCACCATGAGTCTGAGTTCTTGCAGGCCCCCACAAGTCAGCATGGGCGTACTCAAATGGTCGTTCAGTTAAGTGCTTCCCTTGACCGAACGGTATCCTGTGTGATTTCCTCAAGATGCAAAGATCACAGAAATCCAGATTCTGCAGTTTATCACCCAGAAGTAAGCCTTGCTTTTCCAATTCTTCAAGACCCTTCTCACTGATATGACCCATCCTCAAGTGCCAAAGCCGAGCGTTGTTCTCAGTCTTCCCACTTGCTATTGAGACATGGCAAATGACTTTGGATCCCTCCAGAATGTACAAGTCATTCTTCCTTCTGCCTTTGACAACCACCGAATTTCCAAAACACACCCTCATCACTCCATCCTCGACTTTTGTGGTGTAACCTCCAAAATCAAAGGAACTTATTGAAATTAAATTTCTCTTCAATTCATGCACATACCTCACATCCTACAGTACCATCTCTCGGTTATCAAACATCTTCAGCCTTACCAACCCTACTCCTTGCACTCGGCAAGCCTTGTTAATTCCCATCAACACATTTCCATGCTCCTTTTGGTCCAGATTCTCAAAGAACTCCTTCATCGGACACATGTGATAGCTGCAGCCAGAATCCATGACCCAGCTCCTTTGAGAATCTTCAGATGAAGCCACCAGAACACCAACATATTCATATCCTTCAGAAGCCTCTGCCACATCAGCTGTTTCCTGTGGCCGAACAATTTTGCCCTTCTCTGGACAATACTTCTTGATATGTCCCATCTTCTGACACTTGAAACATCTAACCTGTTTCACACCTTCTGGCTTCGACTTCTTCCCATTTCGAGCCTGCTTCTTCCATTTCCCTTTCATCGAAATCAACCTAGATGTCACCTCCTCGGTTGCCTTCGAATTTGGAGCTTTTGAAACTCCTTGGTTCGAATTGACGTCACAACCTCCTCTAGAGTAATCACCTTATCCTTGCCATAGAGCAAGACATCCCTGAAATGCTTAAAGGTTCTTGGAAGCGCATTCAGAAGAATAACAACTTTATCTTCATCTTCCAACCTCACGTAAATATGTTCCATATCATCAACAATCTTGCTGAATTCTGAAAGCTGCTCCTCTATGGTTCTTGATTCTGTCATCTTGAACGAATAAAGTTGTTGCTTCAAACACAAACTATAAGCCAATGATCTCGTCATGTACAGAGATTCCAACTTTGCCCAAATTCTAGTCGCAGTCTTCTCCTTCGCAACCTCTCTCAATGCCTTATCACCCAAACACAATATGATTGCGCTTCTTGCTTTATCAACCATTCTTTTCTTCTCTTCTTGAAACATCGTAGCACCCATTTCAACTCACCCTTTAACGCTTCATCGCATCCCTGCTGTATCAAGATAGCCTTCATCTTGATCTTCCACAGCTCAAAATCATTAGAACCATTGAACTTCTCAATATCGAACTTGGTTGTCATCGCTTCTTGAGTTTCTTGATTCACTGCCCACGGTGGGCGCCAATTGTTGGATTCGAGTGTGAAACAAAGAAACAGAAAACTCAGAAAAGAAAGAAGATCAAACACAGAAAGAAAAATGATCTGAATATTTCGAGATTGAATTCACTTGAAAAACAAAGACATGCTACAATATATAGCCAATCTAAACGACATAAATAAAACTGAACGATCGTAAGCAGTAGAGGCCAAACGTAGGCCGAGTACAACAAAGACCGAACAACACAACCAAGAACAAAAACGAACGAATATAACCGAACGCTCACAAGAGAACGTTCGATCACAAACGACTAGTACAAGCCGAACGATTATATAGAATAAACCGAATGTTCAAAAGTAATAGAAGTGAGTCTAACTAACACATACAATTTTACATTGTTTGAAAATGATGAGCATCAGCTGCCAATGAGACCTATCATGATTCATAAATAGGTAGTAAACTAATTAAGAAAAATTTAATGAAATTTTACATAAAGCAACCCATACCCATCAATGTATGTCACAAAGTATATGTCTCTGTTTGACTCAACCATCCATGTTTCTAAATACTTTTGTTTGCTCTCAATTGTGTTTCCAGAAAGTTGGATGGTCTGAGGTTCAACAAATTCGTACATGGAAGACCGACCTTGGTCCACAATGACTGTGTCCATGTACCTAAAACAACAAAGTTAAGTTATTAGAAACTAAGAATGTAAATAAGTTTAATATGGAAGACAAAATTAACTATCTTACATGCACCATAGTTATAAGTTCTCATTATGCTGAACATGAATAGATGGTCACGCATATTGCCTAAGTCTTGGAGTGTTTGATTAAGTCAATGAACACAAGGACAAAAATATGTCCCATTCATAGACTTAGCATTTTGTTCAACATATTGCAAGAACTCTGAAACACCCTTCTCATATTCTTCACTGATGCGACGTTCATTTATCCAGTTTCGATCCATACTATGTTCGTAATATACTTCATCAGTTACAATTTTTTAACTCTTACAAAGTTAGGTCCTACCCATTCAGAAAAATTATTTTTCATAATTTGCTAAGACACATGCAAAGAAGTCTACATCATAAATTTGATAAGATTTCGACAACATTTTTCATAATCAAACTTCACCAACCTTTACCCAAAACCCCAACCTATAGTGGCCACCAAGCCGTGCCTCTGACTCACATCATCAATATAATAAAAGAAACCCAACATAACCCCAAAGGCTCTCCCTCTACCAAGAAATTCTCACGCAAATTAATACACTCAGCTATGGCTTTTTCCATTTATATATCACAAGTAAAATTATAATGAATCATGGAGAGGGACCACGCGATCCAATTTATTATTCCATACCGAGTTTTAGAAACAAAACATGTAACGTCTCCCTGCATCAATTTCGAACACCCCATTCAAACAAGGTTTAATACATCATTTGGTCCCTACTTTTAGGGGTTTGGTTCAAAGTAATCATACCTTTTAAAAAAGTTCAGTAAGACCCCATATTTCGTTAAAAAATGTTCAGTCCGGTCCTTTCCGCTCACGCCGTTAAAAACATAACGGTGCAAATGCCACGTTATCATCACCATCTCCAGACAAACCCTAATTTCTCTCCAAGAAACCCTAGCCGATGCACCATCCAGCGCCGTCACCGCCATCCTCGCCGGCAGCCGTCCTCTCCAACACATCACGCGCCACCACCAAAGCGTCTTCTCCCTTCTGTTGCACCTCCATCACCTTCGCATCTCACCTTCGCATCTCACCTTCGTTCTCGCGCCACCACCCAATGCGATCCCTTGCTATGTCGCGATCACCAATCTTCACAATTTTCACCATCGCACCAGCCAAATCATCGTCGCGCCAACAGTACTGTCGTCCAATCTCCACCACAGATCGTCCACCACTAACCATCAGCCAAATCAACAGCTGCTGCAGATTGCGAATCGCCAGTCTTCTCCACCGCTAATCGCGTCGCTGCTTGCCTCTACTTGCAACCACAATCAGACTTGCAAGCAAACCGTGGAGACCTAAGCGTTCTCGCGTTCTCGTCGCAAGCAAATGCCACTCTTCCCTACACAAAAATACTACTAAAACTCTATGCCATTTAACCATGCAACAACCCTCCACGACTGTTATTCAAACATATGCGCACATCTCACTCTTTTCTTTCCATAAACCAATCACTACCCGAGAACCACCCAGTATCCTCCCACACCAAAACTCTCTTTCTTAGATACTACCTGAAACTCTATTTTCTCCTTTCTTCCGACCACTACTCTCACCCATGTATTCAATGTAGTCTAACTCATGCATGCCTCTGCCATACACTGATATACACACAAAACGCAACATAACCCCATTCTCTCTTTCTCAACATAATAAGACAACTTCCCCAACAACACAATACTATCTATATAAACAAAATCCTCTTATGGTCACAAAGTAAATAAAATATTTACTTTTATTAAATTGATATAAATACATTATTATATAACATTAATTAGATATCTGTAAAAATTTATGGTTACGAATAGTTAATAAATCTTAACATTGTTTCATTCTCAAATGTAGGTGCAGATTTTACTGTAATTTTTTGTTCAATATTGATAGCTTTTTGGTCTTAAAGGGAGTGTTTTCTCATAAATCTAAACTTCTGTAAAATATAAAAAAAGAAAAATCAAGAAAAGACTGAATTTATTACAAGAATACATTATATCATTATCCTATCATTAAATGCTATATGTTTTTATTGGAAAGCTTTAAATTTAGAATTTGGCATCTTGAGAAACTTTTTGAAAACAGATAAAAAAATAAACAGCTTTTGGTTCTTTGCATGAAAATGTGACTTCTTGGCCTGCTTTTCTGAAAACGTCGCGCGTTCACGTTGTTGAGTTGGAAAATGAGTAAAGAAAAAAAAAAGGTTTAACACTTCTAAAAAGATACACGCATTTAAGTTGTTTGCCTTAGAAGGAAAGAAAAAAGAGATAAAACGAAAATAAAAGGAGGGGATAAAAGATAAAGAACTGGAATAAAGGTAAAACAAAAACATAAAATAAAAGTAGAAGAACAGAAAAGAAGAAGTGAAGAAAAGAAGGTAAAAAAAAAGAGAAAGAGAAAGAAATAATATAGAAAAATGAAAAGAAAAAATAAAAAAAAAGAATGAAAGTGAAAGAAATAAGTAAGAAAAAAACGAAGAGAAACGAGAGGAGATAAAAGAACCAAAGAAAGAAAAGAAAAAAGAAGAGAAAAAAAGAAAAAGAAAAAATAAGAAAAAAGAAGAAGAAAAGAAAACAAAAGGTTTAATACTTTTGGTCCATGCTTCCGTTGGATAATGTCAATTTAGTTCTCATTTTTAAAAGTGTTTGAAATATGTCCACAGTAAAATTTGCGGAAAGGGAATGGAATGGAAATGAAGAATCGTTCCGCTAAGGGAATGGAGGGTGAAATAGTCGAACTCCTCGCGCGAGTTTCTTCTTCAACCTGCAGAAAACCATATTAAGAAATCAACCCCTAAGTCGCGATGAGCCCTAATCGCGTGAAGAAATAACACAGATGACCAAATTGAACCTTTGGGAGAAACGAGACCGTTCGGTTTGGGACGGTTGTATGATCAAAAACTTGTTGGATGATTGACAAGTGTACCGAATCGCAAAAGTAATATAAAATGGTAAGACCAAGTATCGTATCCCAGAGGACTCTTAGCACTAGACAGTCGTGTGATAACTCGATTAATTAAGACTTAAAGAAAACGAGATCATTGATTTCAAATGCAGAGACAAAAAATTAAATATGAATGCAGTTTGATCAATAGTAGAATAACACAGTGAACGGATGTTGTTTAATATGAGATGAATATGTTGTTGGGGTTAGATTTCACCAAGTTCCCTCTCATGTATGTAAGAATTCTTCTTTATGCATTAAAGTCAACATCTCTCACTATATCACTTAAACCCGATCCCTCGGCGAAGAAGTCTGTCCTTAATCACCAGTTCATGCAATTCCTAGCATTCCTAGTAATTAAATGTGAAGATCAAGAACTTTAAGACGACCAAGACTCATACCCTCATCCCTGAGCAATATTACTCTTGGGAGAATTCAACAAGAACCTGAATTGTAAGGAACCTCAAAGCATGTAATAAGCACAAATGAATTACTCTAACAATTAATGAAAAAACATATGGTATTAAGAATCAATTCAAATACATGAGAGTTCACAAGGTTACATCATCCCCCAACAAAATATAGAGTTTAGTTCACCATAGACATGATGAAACTAGATGAATAATGGAAAAGCATGAGATAGCAAAACTCTAAAAGTAGCGGATGGAAGCTCCCGCATCCAAATCCACCTTCAAAGAATGGAAGAGTATGGTGTTGCTGCTCTAGCCAGAGATGCAAAACCTAGAACGCCTGGGTTCTTTAAATAGAGCGAAGACAGAACAAAAACAAAGCCCAGGCTCGTGTGAGTAGCGCTCAAGCGCCCCACTTAGGGCGCCCACGCCGTGAGCGGTGGTTTCCTACGCTCAAGCCTCCAAAAAGGGTGCCCAAGCATCGAGCACTCCTCCCTTCTGGTGCTTTTCCAAGCCTTTCTGAGCTTCATCTCCACGCACTTCATCCCTGCTTTCCATATTATCTTCTTTTCTATCAAAACAAGGAGAATTAGTCATAAAATCATTAAATTCAACCTCAACTCTCTTATTCACACAACTTAACAAAAAAACATGATTCCATGCAAGTTTCTAAGCAGAAAAGGGTGCATTTAGTATCAAAATTACATCACAAATAACAGTATTTTCAACCGTTATCAGTATGTGGATTTAAGAACATGCCCTGGAACCAAACGTGTGGCAAAAAAGTTGAGAACCACTTTTTTTATGGTAGAGGCAAACACTTCATACAATGTTGTGATAAACAAAGCCTACTTAAATGCCTTAGGGGATATAATTTCAACTCCCCACCTAACTCTTAAATTACCATCAGATAGAGAAATTATCTATACTGTTTGGGCATACCAGAAGGTGGCCCGGTAATGTTATGTGTAAGGGTTGAAGGTTGAGCCCTTAGCTTCTCGTCGAAGGATTAGAAGGTCAGAGGTAGCTATGGAAAATTTAGATCCAAGAAATAACACAGATGACCAAATTGAACCTTTGGGAGAAACGAGACCATTTGGTTTGGGATGGTTGGATGATCAAACCACCTCCATTGGAAGTGGCCTTGTAGAGGAACAAGCAAGAATGATAGGCAGGGAGCTTAAACGTAGTAGTGATCTCTTTGCATGGACAACTGCTGACATGTTGGGAATACATCCCAAGATTATGTCACAGAAGTCAACCTTGTTCAAAGATATTGGCCCGGTAGCACAAAAGAAAAGAAGGTTGGGGGAAGAGAAGAGACAAGCAAGAGACGTCGAGGTGAAGAAAATTTTGAAGGCAAATTTTGTTCATGAGGTCAGGTATACTACCTGGTTGGCTAATGTTGTGATGATGAAGAAGTCGAACGGGTAGTGAAGAATGCATAAAGACTTCACAAAGTTAAGCAAAGTTTGCCCTAAAGGCGCCTATCCTCTCCCCAATATTGATGCTTTGGTGGACGGAACCTCAGGGTACCAGGTTCTTAGCTTTCTTGATGCTTATTCTGGGTATAATCAAATCCCCATGTATCCCTAGAATTGTGACAAAACGACCTTTATTACTAAGCCGTTCGATTTGAAAAATGCGAAGGAACTTACTAGGGTTTGATGGATAAGGTGTTTCATCATAAGATTGGGAAGTACATGGAGGTTTACTAGATGATATGGTTGTGTGGAGTAGGTCGATAAAGGAACATGTTCGAGATTTGGCTGAGGTATTCGGCCAAGTGCATAAGTATGGAATGCATTTGAACCCAGCTAAGTGCAGCTTTGGGGTGTCGGCCGGTAATTTTTTGGGTTTCATGTTGATGGCACGTGGGATAGAGGCCAACTAGATTAGTGTAAAGCGGTGGTAGAAATGAGGAGCTCTCAAAATCTTAAGGAGACGCAACACTTAGTGGGACGCTTGACATCATTATCCCCTTTTATTCTAAGGTTGGTCGAGCGTATCAAGCCTATAGTAAAGATAATGAAAAAGAATGCTCATGCAAATTGGGACGAACAGTTTGAGGCAACCTTCGGAGAGGTGAAAGGAATCCTGGCCAGTCCTTTGGTGATGGGTTGGCCTGATCCAAAGCATGATTTGTAGTTATTTTTGGTAGTATCTGAAGCGAAGGTTAGTGCAACATTAATACAAGAGAATCCAAAGTTCAAACTCATGTATTTCATTAGTAGGACTCTTCAAGACACCGAGGCAAGGTACCAAAAGGTGGAGAAGGTTGTTTTAGCCCTTGTCACAACTGCTTGGTGCGTGAGACCTTATTTTCAAAGCCATCAGGTAATTGTTAGGACTGATCATCCTATTACGAAAATATTGCACAAACCAAATTTAGTTGAATGGATAGTAGGTTTGTCGGTAGAATTGTCTAAATTTAGTCGGGAGTTACCCAATCAGACAAAAGAACCATCACATCCATGGAAGCTCTTTATAAATGGGTTAGTAGATAGGAGGGGAGGAGCTGCAGGAGTGGTCTTAGAAAGACCAAACGGGCTTGCGATTGAGTAGTCTCTGGTTTTCCAGTTTCAAATAAGTAATAACCAAGCTGAGTATGAAGCCCTCATTGTAGGTGTAGAACTGGCCAAAGATATGGGAGCAATGTCCGTGGATTGCCGAACGAACTCACAATTGGTAGTGGGGTAGATAGATGAGAGTTTTCAAACTAAAGATGATCAGTTGCTCCAATATTATCACAAAGCTGGGGAACTAATCAAAAAATTCCAAGCAGTAGAAGTAAAGCATGTACCCAAAACAGAAAACACTCGGGCAGATACCCTTTCGAAGCTAGCTAGTGGTAAAGAAAAGAGCCAATTATCCTCAATAATATGACAAATGCTGACGAAACTGACTATCGAGTGTTTATCAGTGTCTAAAGGGTCAAATTGTGCGAACTAGAGAAAAGAGGCAAGGGATTTGATTAAAAAGCAGGAAGAAGGCCTACCCATCCAAACCCTAGAGGCAAAAAGAAGAATATGTCATGAGAGAATTGCACGAGGGGGCATGTGGAATGCATATCGGGCAACGGGCTCTTCGTACACGGGTTTTACATGCAGGGTACTTCTGGCCGACTGTGGAGAAGGATTGTAAAACTTCTGTTCAAAAGTGTAGCGAAATTAGGAGCACGAGAACAATCTCAATCTACCATCGATAGAGTTGCACAACCTAGTGTCCTCTTGGCCTTTTGCGCAATGGAGAATGGATATCGTAGGGCCTCTCCCGATCGGCCGCTCATAGAAGATATTCCTACTAGTGGTTATTGATATTTCACAAACTGCATAGAGGCATAGCCCTGGGCTATTATAACAGCCACACAGGTCCAGAAGTTCAAATCATTTCCTAGTTTGGTGTACCACGAATGGTAGTGACAGACAATGGTCGACAATTCATAGATAGAATGCTAGCAGACTTCTATACAAATTTGGGAATTAAGCATGTTAATAGCTCAGTTGAGCATCCTCAAACAAAATGGTCAGGTGGAGACAACCAATAAAATTATAATTTCTGAGTTAAAAGGGCGCTTGGGAAACGCCAAGGGTGCACGGGTTGACGAGCTACCAGAAGTTCTTTAGGGATATTGTTGCACGCCGCATGGGACACCCTTTAATTTGACGTACGGAACTGATGCCATGTTACCAGTATAGGTTGGTCAACCAACACTTAGAAGAAGAATGAAATATATGATTATAAATGAAGAGAAATTAAGGGTGGTGTTGGATACCCTTTTAGAGAGAAAAGAGATTGCAGTCGTTCGGGCAGAAGCTCAAAAGAGGCTAGTAGCTCGTCGATATAATCCTAAACTAAAACCTAGGCAGTTCGCTGAAGGTGATTTAGTTTGGCTCAAAATTGGAGAAGCTCGAAAAATTGTGCTAAGGGAAAATTGGCTGCTAATTGGGAAGGCCCTTTCAGAGTCATAGAAAACTTGAAGAATGGTGCCTACTGCCTGGAACATCCAACTGGCAAGGTCATGCCAAATACTTGGAATGTTGTACATCTCAAGTTTTACTTTAGTTAAAGCTTTCAATCTAATACGACAATAATCATTAATAGCATATGTTTTGATTCAATTTTCGAGCAGGTGATAGGTGTAAACTTTACTTGTTTTTGTTGCTTAAATTGTTGTGCGTTTGAGTAAGTTTTAGTGTTAATTCTCATGAAAAGTATATAATTGTTGATATAAGTATAATTTTACTGTTTAAATGTTTTTTGATGCTTTTGTTGTTTATTTTGATGAAGAATAAGGATTGGATACCATCAAAGACTTGGACCACGCTCATGGGCGCAGTTCTGCCGAGAGTTTCACGCCCGGGCGTGAGAAAAAGGGCGCCGGGCGCGAATTTACAGAGAGGTTCGCGCCCGGGCGCGAGAAAATGGGTTCCGGGCGCGACTTAGAAGGAAGCGTGGACGCTCGCCAAGTGAGCGGACGCTCGTCAAATGCGAGCGCAAAATTGATTCATAACGAACGGACGCTCGTTGAACAGAGGACGTTCGACCTGGACGCTCGTCCAGACATCCAACGCTCGCACTTGGACGCTCGCCCAACAGATGGACGCTCGTCAAGACGCTCGTCCAGACGTTTGTCGCCAAGAGAGGGCGCTCGTCCAGCTCGCAGAGGACGCTCGTCCAGCGCGCAGAAGAGGGTGCTCGTCCAGCAGAGGAAGAGGACGCTCGTCCACGATCGTCCAGCAAATGGACGCTCGTCCAGAAAATTGGACGCTCGTCCAGAAAATTGGACGCTCGTCCAGAAAATTTCCCCGTGACTCAATTATTGGACCTTCTTTTTAAGAAACCCAGATCCAGAATCCAGGGCAGATCTGACGGGGAGGAAACCAGGGAGACGCTGCCAGCTGCTGCCCAAGTGCTTCCATGGTGGAAAACCACCAATTTCCACCATCCAATCCATCATTTCTCTCTTCTATGATGTATATGTGTAGCTAAAACTCCATTTCACTGGGGTTGAGAGTAAAATTTCTGAACTTCTATGTAATTTCTCTATTAATGCATGAACTTGTTTGAATTATGTGTTCTATCCTTATTATTCATGCTTTTGATGGGAATCTGAGCTATTTGAACGGTTAAATCATTGGGAAATGTATGAGACCGCGGACCTAGGATAGAACTGCTAAAGGATTTCGAGTCCTAGACATAGGAGGGAATTTTTAGTCATCTGTGACATTGTGTTTAAGGCAAATCTGATAATTGAATTAGCTAAGGGATTAGCAATTTAGTTTGAATGATTAAGAACTGTCTCTGAGGGATCAGGACTGCATGCGCCTAGGATGTCGATGCTTAATTTTGAGGAATTGTGTTAGTAGAAAATTACCGGAGTGATGAACTTGAATTTCAACCCCAGTGAACTTTAAGTAGACTGTTTTTACCACTTTACTTTCATCTGCATGCTAAAATTCATCTGTGTTACTAAATTACGTTTATTAATAGCTAAATTAGTAAACTTTAACAATTAGTGAAACATAACAAATCTCTTGGGAAACGATATTCGGACTTACTGATTTATTACTTGAACGATCCGGTACACTTGCCGAGGTCACAACAGCAGGCTATGTCAAAGATCTTCGACGCTGGGTGAGGAATGTTCTTTGTAAACTTTCACTATAGACTTCTTCGACCTAGGGATGTTCTAAGTGAACTCCTAGAGTTTCGACGCTTGATGAGGAATGTTCTTTTGAACTCTCACTAGAGACTTTTTCGATCTAGGAAACGTTCTAAGTGAACTCTAATTGTTCTATCCTAATCAGATTTCTAAATTATTTTCCAATAATTTAAATATCACAAATATGCAATCATTAATCATGTACTTAAGAGCGAGAAGAATACACAAGAGTATGAAAAAGAAGTATATTGAATAGCAGAAATCACAAAAGAGTGAAGATATGTTCTATTCAACCCTAATGAACAAGGGAGTTAGTTACCCCTAGACATTCTAAGCACTAAAAAAGAGATAGACGATGAAAAAAATGGTGTTGATGTGTCTTTGTGGTCTCTTCCTTAGAGTTTAGTTCCCTATTCCCTAAAAGATTATTATCTAATTATGTGATGCTTTCTATTTAATGATTTGTTAAACATGGAGATTGTTCGACGAGCTATAGTTGTTGGGTGACTTGACCTTTCTCCCTAGGCTAATTAAGCTGACTCATTGGGGTGAATGGGCCCTGTGTTTGGAATTTGTACTTGAAAGACTTGAAATTGATAATCTTTGATATATATCTTTCATATTTTGATATATATTCCAACATATTTGATATATTCTTCAAATCTTATGAGATTTCCATTTATTTTACAAAATATTTTAAAATAAAATTCAAATACTTATCTTTGCAAAATTATTTAATAAAATCTTAATTATTCAAAAATATAATAGTAAAAGCACTAATAAAAGATAAAAACAAACAAAATAAAGAACATGATAATGATAATTATCCGCCTTCAATCTTCATCTCGGACTAGTCTATATTGACCCTCTACCTAGATTTAGGATGACTCGTCATGACCTTCAACAAGGTACAACTTCATTCGACCTTTGGTTCGGGCCGACTAAGCTTGAACTTCAATTTAGGTAGATTCTATCGAGCTTTGACTTGAGCCTACTTAGTTTGATCTTTCGTTTAGGCCAACTTTGCTCGATCTTCAAGTCAGAGTGACTTGACTTGACCTTTAACCCGTGTTAAAGGTGTTTCCTAATTATATTGAATATAATTATAGTTGTCATCTTCTATCATCTTTAAAATAATTTACTATTTTTTTGTTTGTTATACTTATTGAAAACTTCCTATTATAGTTTATCGTTTATATTAACATTAGGGGACTAAGTAAATATAAAATATATGTAAAATTAGATTTAAATAAGTATAACTAACCACAAAAACTAAAATAGATAATTTTCAAATGGGAATAGTAAATATAAAATATATGTAAAATTAGATTTAAATAAGTAATAAAATTTTTATGCTTTCATAATTTTTAAATCGACCACTCTAATGTTGTGCTAGATTTATTACATATGACAGGGTCAAAACGATTAATTGTTTGATTTATTACAAATTAGTTTAATTAATGTAACTTTTAAAACATTAATTAAACTACTTGACTTGGACAACTCTTTATAGTGTGCATAGTTTGGAGGCACAGCTTTCACAATACCAATTCCCGCTTTGTATCAGATTGTTCTTAAGCATGTTTCAATGCCTCTTAATAGTGTCAATAATTACAGATCATATGAAAAAAATGTTATATTAGATTTGTGCTGCTTAAAGAATTTCTTCCTCAGCCCGGTTGCACTAATTATTAATTATAGTCAACTATGACAGTTGGAAGAGACCAATTCCAAAGCAATCTTTTGCAAATTTGTCCCACACGCTGTTGACTTTAGGTTAGACGACTTAATTTAAAAGGGCTTGAGAAGAATCTGAAAGAGTGATATATAATTTCACAATCTCTACAGTGGACCAAGTTGTGCAGAAGTTAAAGTGAATTGCTGAAGATTATTCCTTAACAACTTCACCATCTGCAGGTTCCTTTCCCTTTCTCTATTATTTTCCCATTGCATACTGCATTTAATATTTAACAATCCTTTGAAATGGCATTAGTTTCATGTTTTTATTAGGAGTGTAACGTAGTAGTATGTGCTACGCTCTAACCATAACATATGTTATCATTTTACATGTTAATTTTGTTACAATGAGTTCGGTCAAAAGAATGAGAAGTGCTCATACAATCTAGTTTGAAATATTTGTGCTAAACCTTTTTATTGGAATAAATGATAGTTGATCCAACTTTAACTTCATGTTGTTGATCTGTAACTCTCACCATGTCAAGTTAGGGGGATAGTAAGGAAATGGAGGAACAATCAAAAAGTAATTCACAAAATCAAGCCAAGTATTTAGAGACAGAATTGACCAAGAAGCTTCAACAAGTGGTTGTAGAACTGTCTGACATTAATGAGCAATGCATTTACAAAGTACCAGAAAAATTTCGCCAAGGTAATCCCAAAGCCTATATTCCTCAAGTTGTTTCCATTGGCCCGTTTCACAGACAGTGCGAGTCTAATGGAGAGAACAACAATTCGAAGAAAATGGAAGAACTCAAATTGGAATATCTCCAGAGATTTCTAGATCGAAACAAGCAGATAACTATGAAGGATTTGTTTCAAGAACTGATTGAAAAGGAAAAGCGAATTCGAAGCTGTTATGCAGAACCTGTTAATTGCAACAGCAATGATTTCTTAACTATGATTCTAGTTGATGCTTGTTTTATAATTGAGCATTTTCTTAGATTCTATACAGGCTTGGCTTCGATTGAAAGAGACCCTTTGTCAAAATCATGGTTGGCAAATGATGTTATTCACGACCTGACACTACTTGAAAACCAGCTTCCTTTCTTTGTTCTTGAAGACATATTCAACTCTGCTAAGCCTGGTATGGAAGTTGAGTTTCCCTTTAAGAATGTTAAATACATGGATGAATTCACTGGCCCTGTAACAGATTTTGATTCTCTCTCATTTCTTGGCATTACCTTTCAATATTTTCGGAAATACAATTATATGAACATAAATGAAAACGCAATTGAGAGTCCAAAACACTTCACTGATCTTCTAAGAACTTTCATGCAACCATCAAAAATTTGTCATGAAAATCTGAAAGTGGGATATATGGTTAAACATCTACCGAGCGCAAGCCAACTATCAGAGGCGGGTTTGATATTCAAGGCTAGTTCTAACAAATGCTTGTTTGACTTCAAATATCATCGTCTTAGGGGTGTAATGGAAATGCCATGCTTAACTATTGATGACAGAACTGAGATAAGGTTGAGGAATATATTGGCATTAGAGCAACGTCATTACGTTCTTTCACCCAATATTACTCAGTACTTATTCTTTCTGTATTTTCTTATCAAGACTGAGAAAGATGTGAAATACTAATTGATAAGAAAATTATAGTGAATTGGATGAGTGATGCAGGTGCTGTGGCTAAAATGTTTAACTATCTTTGCTCAAATGTTATTGTGTCATATATCAGTGAAGAGTATTGCTTGCTGTATGATGACTTGATTAAATTCGATGAAAATCCTAGCAACAAATACAAGGCTATCTTTTATCATGAGTGCTTCAACACTCCATGGAAAAAGGCATCTACAACTGCAGCAGTTCTACTGCTTTTGCTTACTCTAATTCAAGCTATTTGTTCAGTCATCTCAGTATTTTGAAGGTAAGAAACTATGATACACTAAATCCTAAGTATACTGTTGTGATATTTCTTACGAGGACTCTTTTATTAGCAAATTGTATCTTTCTTACGACAAGGATTAAAATAACATGTGTCCATTTTCTGTCTCCTTTCTTCTCTTTCCAATGATTGTCATGGTAATTATTATGAGACATAAGCATAGAATAGAATTAACATGCTTAGAATTAGAAATAAACTCACTTGTATCTACTTTGTGTTTGCTTTGGCCTTTTAGTAATTGTTTTGTCACTTCAATTAATATAACACAGTACAAAATGGAATTAACACTATTAGTAGCACATTTTTATCTTCCACCAAACTCGTTAATCAAAGGATGACCATCCTCCATCACGCAGTTTACAACTTTCCGTACCTCCTATCAAAGCAAACCAACCTCGTATTAGGTTTGTACATGGTTTTCTCATTTACCTTTACTTGTGGAGAAATTAAAGGTAGCAGCTTGAAGATCTTGGAAACTGAATACGTTTAACATGAAGGAAACAGAGTATCAGGTATTAGGAAAATTCGTGCTGTTTCCTGGGGTAGATTTCTGCTACCAAAACATTTCCAGCATTTGATTTGAAGTTTTAGAGAAGGGTTAAAAGTATTAAAAATAGATGGAAACATAAGCGTGAGACTATATCTAGAAACATAAAGTGGAAAATATGGAAAGCTACCCTAGTTCTGCATCTTCATCTGCTATGAGAACATCAAATCCTTATTTCCAGGTCAGTAATGGACGAGATGTTTTAGCATGATTCACTATGTTACCATCGGAATCATAGATTATAACACCAGAGAAATCAGGGAGCTGACACTTCCCTCCCATGAGTATGTTCCTCTGCCAAAGGGAACCCTCTTCTTGTTGCTCACCGCAAGTGCCCATCACCTCTTCATTGTTGAATTCTATGACAGGTTCTTCTTCAAAGGCATAGCACGAGACCCACTTGCGCCATTTGCGTGAATGAGAAGCACACACGAGCAATGCAATGGCACACACCATAAGGGTCATCACAGTGAAGCCAATATGTGAAATACTTGGTAGAGGGTGGATCATTACAAGTGGCCGAGCCATGGCGAAGTTAAATATGAAAGTGTGATGTTTGAAATATGAAGTTGGTATGAGAAGATGAGTTCATACATCCATATATAAGGTCTTGTGCTTTGATTTTTAATTCTGAACTAGAAAATGTAGTTGGTTCTTTTGGGGTTTGTTAGCATTTGGTTTTTGAGGTTTTGGTATTTACTGAACTCGGGGAAGAGGTTTTGGTTTTTGAGTGTAACAGTTGAGATTTGTGTCAAGAATGTGCACAAAAAGTTTTCACTCAAAATGAAACTTTGGGGAGAAAATAAAGAAACGAGGATAACAACAGAAAATTAAGGTAAACAAAGTATTATGATTTTATTTAAGTTTTATCTATCGTTTACTTTTGAGAAGCAATTTTTTTAATTTTCTACTGATAATAAAGTTAACTCCTTTATTTTCTTGAGAAATTATCTTGTTAAATAAGATTCTATTAAATTTAAACTTTAAAACATTTCAGCCGTAATTATTACGTGAAATTGTTAATTTATTTCATAAATGATACATTTTTTGATTTTCTATTTCTATATCATAGCGTATTTTACTACGAAAACAAGAATATTTTTTTATCATCCTCAAACATGTCTTTCTAGTAATAATAATTGTATGGTATCCAACCGGAAGGGTAAACTCATACAGTTTGGGTCATCTTTTTAATTGAGTTAGTGCTAAAGATAACCAGATGAGAAACCTTCATGACCGTTACTCCCTCCACTACCACAAAGTGTTTTTCGCACCTCTCCATTCTTCTTTTGTCCTTCCGGTGATATTTAATGTGGTGGTTAAAAATTTTAACTTTCTCCAACTTTCAACCACTTCATTATATGTCGTGTTGCAGTATGAGAGGTGGACAAATTGTTTCTGTTGTAATGGGTTAGCTACGGTTTAACCGACCCTTGTTTCATAAAAAAAATATATTTATTATGAAGTGGGTACGAGTTAGGAATGACAACGGGTTAGGTCGAACACGCATAGTGCTTACCCGCAATTCGATCTGACAAAAAAAAATTCATCCTCTACTCGACCTGCTATCTGTACAGATATCTGCTTAAAACATATCCGCGGATATTTTAAAACTCGCAGATATCCGCAAATGTTAAAAAAAGAATATTTTTATAAATTATTAAAATAAAATTTAAATAAAATTACAAAAAATTTATAAAATATAATAAAAATTAAATTAAATATACATTAAAATTTAATTTTAATTAAATTTAACCTAATAAAATATAAAATAATGTTAAGCGGATATTAAAATAGCCGCTACTCGTTACCCACAGTATTCACGGATACCAAGTATCCGTTGTAACGGGCGAAAAAAAACTTTTTAATTTGAACAGGTAGCAATTAATTTTCCACTCTCAACTTTCACGTTTCTAGATCGCATTCACATTTCCCCTGCTCTCGTCAATGCAGCGCTGGAGGAAAGGTATGGCATCACAGCTGCCATTTTTCCGCTGTCGACGGTGCCGCTGTGAGGTGTGGACTTTGGGTAAGCAATCTGTCCCTAAAATCCTATTTTATTTGGTTGGTATGGTCATTGTTCTTTATCTAAAAATGTTGCATTTGTGTTTTGTTAAGAAGGTGAATATTTCGTTGGTGGAGATGAAAACATTTGTGAAAAGTTGTAAAGTTCTGTCTCTCCTATTTTCCCATTTAACTTTCCATAAGGTGAGTTCCCATTGCTTAAAAAATACCTTCGTTAATGGGTTTTATTATTATATAGTTGTTTTATGTGTTTCTGAAGTTGCCTTTTTTTCGATTTTGGGAATTTTTGTTCCCTAGTTTTTCCTTTTCCTTTTCCTTTTCTGTTTTTTTAGTATTTTAAATTTTTTTTTGTTTCTTTTTTTAAAAGGGGGAAGGGTGGTGATATACGTTTCTTGATGATGATATAACGTTTTACGATATTTATTTGTGATAAAATATGTTTGTAGGAAAGAAAAATAAAATTGACAACCGTGTTATATTATATTTATAAATATTTGAATAAAATATTTCGAAGGAATCTTTGGAAGAACAATGTTCAAGTTTGTTGATATGAAAATAAAAGATAAAAAATCTTCATTTTTTTGGAAAAACTTTCCTTTAAGAAAATTAAAATGGAAAATAAATTGACAAAAAACGTGAATTTGCTTATTTGATCAATTTATATTTGGAGAGAATAAAATATTAAAAATTTAGGAAACATTAAACACAATAATGTATCTAAGTAAAGATTAGGTATAACATCTGTAGGATGAACATAGTAACGAAATTTGAGCGAATGGAAATGAGAAATTATCAAAATAGGGTAAAGATTGTTGAAGGAAAAACAAAGTTTAATAATTGAAAATACAGTTTTAATAATTTGACTTGTGTTAAAATCGAGATAGTTAAAGAAATTAAGAAAGGATGATACTAATATGGTCTGTGTACAATAAACTAAATCTAATAAAATTATTAATGAGATGTGCTATAACATTCGGTATATATTGAGATAGACTCAATAGATGGAGCAGGTGGAAGTTGATTGCGAGGGGTCTAAGTGGAAGAATACAATACGAAAATGGGAAACAAAATCATACTAATACTAATTCTAGCATTGATCCTTCACAAATTTGGGTTTATGGATTGAAAATTTTGAAATAGAAATTGAAACCGAATTTATTTGAATCAAAATACAACAAATGGCAATAAAATGGGATTTAATCAATTCACTATTCTATAAAGATCAAGATACAAGCTTAAATAATTAATCAATTCAATTAATCAATTTAACCTATTATACAAATTAAATTAAAATATTGTTGAATATAATCCATTTTTAAATATCAATTAAAATTCAATCTCTTCTTAATTTGATTTCTAAAATCAGAAATTAATTTGTAATCACTAAAGGAACAATTAAAATTAGAGAAAATTTAAGGAGTTTGGAATCATCAACAATTCATGCAAAACTCAATTAGACTTGTATGATATTAAAAATTCTGCAAATTGAATCTCAAGAATGAGTTCTTAAAAACACAAAATGTAACATAGAGGAGAAGATAATCTATCAAAAAAAAAAAGAAAATGGACATAAAAGACAGAAAAAGAAAGAAACGAATACGAAGTAAAACCTTTTGAGTGAAACCTTTGGCGACTAATCTACCTTTATACCTTTCAATATTGCCTTTTGAGTCATGTTTAGTCTTAAAGACCCATTTACAACCGACTCTTTTTGAACTCTTAGACAATTCAACTAGATCCCATACTTTATTGTCATCCATTGATTTCAATTCTTTCAATTCAACAAAAGTAAAACCTTTTTCCTCTTTTATGATATTTAATCAACTTTAATAAAATACCAAAATGCCCTTTATTGAAGTGAGAAGAAAGAGATTAATTTTAATAACTCTAAAATAATCCCTATAACTTAAATAACTCTAAAATAATCCCTATAACTTTAATACCTTATATTCTAATAATCATCACATTAGAATCTTTACATCAAAGTTATACTTTAAATTACATGAACCATTGTTAAATATTAATATAATTTAACATTCTCCTACTTGGTTCATGTGATGACTTGAAGATCTAAAACTAAACTTTAAGTGCGCACCATTCATTATAATTATCAAGTCATCATCCTTATATGAATTGAAATGATGGGGGATCATGGCGGACAAAAATCATGAACAACAAGATTCCTTCCATGTATCACATAATCAAACCAACTCAACATAACTTTAATCAATCTTATAACTTTCATGTCTCTAAAAGAGATATAACATGTTACCAGAATCAATAATACATGTATATAACTTAATATGGATAACAATAGAATAAAGAGAAACATAACTTTAATTGAATTCACAAGTGTCATGACAGTATCCATATAGATAGATAACATCATCATGTTAATATTGACTTATCCATAATGCCCATACTTTCAACATGGCCAATAAAAGTTTTGGGCGGTAGTCATTTAGTTAACGGATCTGCTATCATCAAATCAATATCAATATGCTCAATCAACACTCTATGTTTCTGCACTTCTTCTTTGACCGACAAGTATTTCAAATCCATGTGTTTAGCACCCTTTGAGTACTTGTCATTTTTAGAGAAGAAGACAGCTGCAGAATTATCACAATAAATCCTTATCGACCTAGCAATACTGTCAATAATGCCAAGCCTCAATACAAAGTTCTGCAACCACAAAGCATGAACCGTGGCCTCAAAGCATGCCACGAATTCAGCCTCCATGGTGGAAGTAGCAATGACTGATTGTTTTGCACTTTTCCAAGAAATTGCTCCTCCAGCTAATAAATAAACATACACAAATGTGGATTTTCTTGAATCCACACATCCAGCATAGTCTGAATCCAAGTAGCCAATCACTTCGAGATGATCTGACTTTCTATAGGTGAACATGTATTCTTTGGTACCTTGTAAGTACCTAAGAACTTTCTTTGCAGGCAATTCAACTAGATCCCATACTTTATTGTCATCCATTGATTTCAATTCTTCTTTCATAGCATTCAACCAATTCTCTGAATTATTACTTTCCATGGCTTGTCTGAAAGAGACTAGATCATCATCAATGATTAAGTCACATTCATGTTCAACAGAGTAAACCACATAATCATTCGAAATAACAAGTATTTTCTGCCTTACAGACCTTCTTAATGTTGCTTCTTCTGGTTCCTCTCTATCAATTGCTCATTTATGACTTGCTCATTTGTGACTTGCGCATTGTCAATTGGCTCAACATTTATATGTTCATTTTGTGGGATTGGATCATTAACTTGTTATCTCTGCTTGTTGTGTGACTGTGATACAACAAGAGGGATAACAACTTTAGAAGAGACATTAGATGTAGAAACACTATCAGTATGCTCTTGAATGTCCACTATTTGTGATTCCTCACTCCCACTAAATTGACCATTTTCAATGAACCGAGCATTTCCAGACTCAACTATTCTTGTACTATGGTTAGGGCAATAAAATCTATATCGCTTTGATTTTTCAGGATAACCGATGAAGTAACCACTAATGGTTCTTGCATCAAGCTTCTTTTCATGTGGATTATATAACCTTACCTCTGCAGGACAACCCCAAACATGAAGATGTCTTAAACTAGGTTTCCTTCCAATCCATAGTTCATAAGGAGTTTTAGAAACTGCTTTGCTAGGAACCCTGTTAAGCAGATATACAACAGTCTTTAATGAATACATCCACAAAGATAAAGGAATATTACTATGACTTAACATACTCCTAACCATATCCATAAGAGTACGATTCCGCCTTTCTGCTACACCATTTTGTTGTGGTGTACCGGGCATTGTATATTGTGCACATATACCCCGACTTTCAAGATACTTTGCAAATGGACCTGAACATTGTCCACTCTCATCAGTTTTACCATAATATTCACCACCTTTATTAGATCTAATTGTCTTTCCACCACTTTTACTTTTCTATCTAGTTGTCTTTCCACCTCATTTATGAACACCTTAAGGACATTCACTGATTGAGATTTTTCATGTAATAGATATATATAACAATAACGTGAGAAATCATCAATAAAGGAGATAAAATATTTTTCACCACTCCAAGATTTAATGTCAAAAGGACCACAAATATCAATGTGTATTAACTCAAGAAGTTGACTACTTCTTGTGGCGGGATATTTTGATATGTGTTTTGTTTGTTTACCCTTAATACAATCAATACATACATCCCAGTCATCAAAATCCAATTGAGGTCAAATTTCATTTTTCACTAACCTCAACATCCTTTCTTTGGATATGTGACCCAATCTTTTATGCCATAAGAAAGCATAACATTTTTTTCCTGTACCACAATTTCTATCAACAACATGTTCAACATTAAACAAGGATTCAGAAAAATTAACATCAAGATTTAAACGATATAAACCATCCAATAATGTACCAGAACCATAATAGTACGAAAGTTTATACAAATGAAAATTACCATTTTCAATCTTAAAGTTAAAACCTAAATAATCTAAATTTGCAATAGAAATTAAATTCCTAGCACAACCAGGAACATAGAGACACTTTTCAAATTTACAAAAATCATTTCCATTCAATGCATATGGCAATAACACTTCTTTAATATTTACAATGCGCGTGCAACAGTAAAGTTGCTTCAATGAATAAAAAAGAATTACGGCTTCCAATTCACGTTACAGTGAATTGAAACAATCATGCAACAGTAAAAAAAAATTGCTTTACTGTGACGTGCGCAACAATCAAAATATAAAAACTTGCGGCTTTGAGATTCACATTACAATGAATTTAATTTTCTTTCATGCCAATAAAATAATTAAACATCTGAAAAATTAAAATCCCTAAATTTTTATAATTCAAAAAATTAGGGTTTCAAAAAATTGAGAAAATTATCATTCATGGAGAATCATAAAATTTAGAGCCTGACTCTGATACCACTTGTAAGCAATTCTTAATTTTCAATTGAATGAAAAACACACAGGATCTTGAATTTTCATGATACTCACTATTCTCTCATACACAGTAAAAGAACTTACCTGGATCTATTGTATAGTTTCTTCCAGTCAATATTCTCCCTTCTCTTACTCCTCTTTAATGCTTTCTTGATGATATAGAAATTCCGAAGGATGTTTTTCTTTGTCAAAGTCACAGTTTCTTTGCCTTTCCTGAGAACGTTATTTCTCTCCTTTTTCTTTTCAGAAACTTAACGTGTCAACAGAAGTAAAACCTTTTCCCTCTTTCATGATATTTAATCAACTTTAATAAAATACCAAAATGCCCTTTATTGAAGTGAGAAGAGAGGGATTAATTTTAATAACTCTAAAATAATCCCTATAACTTTAATACCTTATATTCTAATATTCATCACATTAGAATCTTTACATCAAAGTTATACTTTAAATTAAATGAACCAATGTTAAATATTAATATAATTTAACATAGATTTTTGGATTTTTCATGTTTTTACCTAATTATTTCATACAAAAATAATTTCACTCCCTTTCAATATTTTGTAAAATGAATAACCCAACAAAAAAATATATATTAGAAAATTTAGGTGGGTTTATGAGCTAGTCCGGGTCACTATGGATTCAACTCGGATGAGTCAAGTTCAAAATTGGTTTGTATCAAAATTTTAATTCTTTCTTTAACCCAACCCCACTCGAGACCACATGTTGGGCTAGATTGACTCATGAGTTTGACAACATTAACTAGAAACTAAAGATACCAATCCACCATTTTATACTCAATTTCACAACCGAGAGATCAAATTATCCAATTCAACATAGAGGCACTTAATGAATCAATTTCCATTCACATAATACCAAACAATCAATTTAGATAATATATATCAAATATGAAAACATTTTAATTTTCAAAATCTATATAAGGTCTAATTGAGTTGAAAACAAGATAAAATAAAATCATTGGCCAAATTCTAGAGAATTATAGTTTTTTTTCTCCTCTTATTTGGTTTTTGTCTTTTCATCTTCTTTCTTATGATGTGTTTTTGATACTGAATAATAGAAAAGTAAATATTTAAGTATCAATTCATGAAATCAAAATCAAATTATATGAAGTAAGTTTTTTCCCGATTATTCATTGTTTCGAGTTTTTTATCTTCTCTATTTTCGATTTTTCTAGTTGTGATATCAATTTGTGTTTGAGAAATTAGAATTTAAAATAGAAATCTGAATCTTGATTTAATAACTAAATATAAATTGGATTGAAAAATATTGAAATCTAATCTCTATAATTGGTGTAATCAAAACCAATTGATTGAATCGATGAATTGTTCAAATCAGAATTGAATATATAAAAAACTGATTTTCGGATTATTTTATTTTTTTAAATTGTAAATCGACATGTTTTCTATTTTTTAATTTTGCTTTTAATATCTGATTTTTTTTTCAATATTCATTTAATGTTTTCAATTCCTAAATCCTCAAATTTAATTTAACCAAAAGATTAAATTGAATATGTATTCTTTGACAATTGACTTAGATTATATTTTATATTGCAAATGTAGAGAATCTTAGTAATTTTTTATTTCATTCAATAGTGAATATTAATGGAAAATTCTTATATTGACATGAGACTTTGCGTATAACATTAGACCTTGGTCTTCCATCATGAAAGCTAGATTTTGTAAGACAAAATATCAAAAAATTGGGTCATATCATCCTTCATCAATTTGCCGACGTATAAATGAGTGGCATGACATAGTTTCAGAACATAGTTTTCGGACAGACCAAATTATATTTTGTAATGATATTTGGTATCTCTATGCTTGTTGGTGTCCCTAACAGTAAAAGAGTTAAACTTATTGCTAAGGATGCTCACGATTGGGACTTTAATACTTGTACTTGGAATATTTCTCCATCTCTTTGCTATACTCCTGGTTTGCAAAAATTTTGAAAATATTATTTTGACTGAAATTGCTGATAATCATAGTTTTCTAACTTATAAAATGGATTTGATTAGGATTATGATACCGTAATGTAATTGGACCACTTTCATTTTTTTCTTTGTTTTCTAACATGCTTAATTTTCTAACTCATAAAATGTATTCAAATAGGACAATCAATAGTTTAAAGTTTTTGGACCAATTTCATTTTGTTCCCTTCAAGTGTCTTCATCTACTTATTTTTTCTACTAATGGATTCTAAAACATCAATAAATGTCTCTATGAACCAGTTTCATTTTCTTCTTTTCCAATTTCTAACATCTGTCATTTTCTAACTCATAAATTTTGCAAATTACACAATTTTAAGAAATATATATATAATGAAAACATGTATTATACTAGGCGCATGTGTGTTATTTTTTTATCATAATAAAAATATTTAAATTATTATTTCTTATTATTATAATTATAAAATTAAATATAAATAATTTTTAGAATTTTATTATAAGTATTTTTTATTTATTTTTTAAGTAATTAAAAAATAATTAATTTAAAAAATTGATTAAATAAAAAATCCATAATTAAGTTTATTCATTTTGTAGGTATTTGAATTAAAATTTAAATTAATTTCTACTTAGGTATCTACTAATATTAATTCTAAATTAATCTTTATATTTAAATTAAACACTGACTTCAATACATAATTAAAAATTTGGTAATTAATTAAAGATAAATTTGTACTCTAATTTGCAAATTAATTATAATAATTTATTAATAATAAAAACTATTTTATATAAAAATAATTTTTAATTTGTAAAATAATATCTAATTTAATTAATATAAAAGTTAATTATTTTTTTATCTCCGAATTACTATTTAATCTAATTTAATTTAATTATGTTTTTATGTATATAAAATAATATACATAATGTGAATTAAGTATAGTTTCCATTCATCTCCATAGCTTTCTAAGTCAGAAAAACGAGAAAACAACAACATCCATTTCTGATCATTTGATCAATACATTATGTGCTCTTTTTTGTTTTATATATTTGTTGTGGTGCATCAACGTAATATGCATAGATGTATGAATACATTAATATATATACTGTTAAAATCATATTAAAACTAGTTTAATTTTATTTTTAGTTGTCTTAAATAAATTGGTTTTCTCATTCACCAATAAATAAATTATTATTTCATATATTTTCTGTGAAATAAATAAATTATTATTAAATAAATAAATAAACTAGTTGATATAAATTAGCAAAAGTTAAATATAAGAAAAGACAACTAAGGAAACTAGTAAAATCTAAATTCAAGTAACCTAAGAAATTAAGGTTGATCCTCAAAATAGCAAAGTAAAACACAATGCAATGGACGCTCCGAAACCGCATACAAAAGATAATATATATATATATATATATATATATATATATATATATATATAGGATTGCTAATATACTTAAACTTTTTTTTAGTTAATACATTTTAACAAAGTGTACTGAGTTTTAGTAGACAAAACTATTCTTATATATTATGGATTTTAAGTTTTAAGGTCAAAGGTATCTTAATCATTTCCATTTTCAAAACTAAAAAGCTAAGAAACTCCAAACTCTTTCTCACCTCTCTCTCATTTCTCATTTCTCATTTCTTTTAAGCTTTTCTCTTTCATCTCTCACTCTAACTTTTTCTCTGTCATCCTACAGTAATTCCAACTGAAAATTATTCAAATACCATTGATCTTAAAACTTAGAATTCATAATATATATAGGAGAATATTTTTGTCTACTTAAATTCAGTACAATTTATTAAAATTTACCAACGAAAAAAAAGCTTACATATGTTAGCAAACTCATATATATATATATATATATATATATATATATATATATTATATTATGTTGGTGAATTCGATTTGTTCATATTTTAAATTATTATGCTGTGAAATATATATCCGTATATCTTAGAGACTGGTAGGTACACAAACTTCTCATGTTCGGCCATCTCTCTCTTGTTGCTCGATTGGAAAAAAATGGAAAAGTATTCAAAAAATGAATCAGCTCCCCTCCTTAAAAGGCTGATTTATAATCAGTTAAGTTAACTTATAAGCTAATTGTTAACTAATTTGCCAAGAGCTCCAAAATCAATTCAATTAGGACAATCATAACTATGTTTTTGGGCTAGTTTTATTTTTTCTAGGTGTGATGATAGTAGGACTAGTTTCATATTTTTTTTGTATTATGATGAATAAGGATGGATAAAATTTACTCCACCGGACTGTAAAAATTTGTAGTGAGAAAAAAATAATTAAGACGAATTGAACTTAACTATTTTTTAGTTCAACAGATAGTTTAATAAACTGGCTCAGTGTTTAGCTTCTTTCCAAGACCAAATTGCTGCACGAAATTCCAAAATTTATCATTTTCCAGCACTTAAAATTTGTTCAAGAGCTCCTAATTAAGTCTTCTTCCAAAAGCAGCTCCTAATTATAGGTACCAAGTCTTCTTCCAAAAACAGAAGGTACAACACTTAATCATACCTTAAAATGATCTTGAAGCTGCACCACAAAACAAAGAAAAGAAAACACAAAATCCAATACCAACCAAATGAAAACACCATGAATAAACTCTTGTAATAGTTGCACCAAATTCCTGCATATCCTCTTAGGCTTAAAATCCACTTTCTAATATGATATCAGAGCCAGGTTTTGTCCCACATCGACTAGAGATAAGACCAATTTATAATATATAAGTGAGATGCAAACCTCACCTCTCTAGCCGATTTTGTAGGGTTGAGTTAAGCTTATAACTCACTTTCTAATATGGTATCAGAACCTGGCTCTGATACCATGTTAGAAGTGAGTTTTTAAGCCTAACTCAACCCCACAAAACCGGCTTGTAGGGTGAGGTTTGCACCCACTGCGAAGGATACCATCGCACACCAGATCTCTCTCTCGATGAACGATTTCAATGGTCTCTTAACCAGCGATTTCGGGTAGGGATTAATTAGATTAGGTAAGTGAAAGTGAAAGGAGATTAAAGTTTTAAGAAATAAAAAGTAAAATAGGTAAAGGTAAAAGTAAAATGGGTAAGATTGAATTTTAAAAAAATTGGGGAGGTGGAGGGAGAAGATGTGGTGGTGGAGGGAGTAACACTCCGGATCGAGCCAGGTCGAACCAGGTTACCTGTTTTAACAACACTACTTTTTACTAATGAAGATAAGGTAAGAATTAACAGTAGAAACATTGAAGATGCAATGTTTGGCTCTCTTACTCACCAAAACAGAGCCTTAAGGAGAATTGTAGATTGAGCATAATTGTTGGTCTACTTAGATGATGCTGAATCTATATTTGATTTTGTAGCTAATAGGTGTGTGTTGGGTACACATGGTGTTAGGAGTTAGAAATACAACAAATATGATTTTTGAAACGTCAATCAGATTATGTACCTTCAATCAGATTATCTCTGAAGATCATTTTAGTTAGGTTTTTTTTTGTCTTCCATTCACTGTTTTTTTTTGTGCAAAGTCAGATTATAGTTAAACTTATTTAAGTGTAGTAGTGTTGGACTAGGGAGCTCAATGCAGTAATGGTTATGGAAAGAAGTGGAACCTTGGAACCATAATTTAGTAAAGTTGTTGAATTGTTTTTGTAATACTGGAAGGAGTTGTATGCTGGTGGATATATTAGAAAGTGGGTTTAAGCCTAACTCAACCCCACAAAACCGGCTTGTAAGGTGAGGTTTGCACCTCACTTATATATTATAATTTGGCCTTATCTCTAGTCGATGTGGGACTTCCAACACACCCCCTTCACGCCGAGGTATAGACATCTTATGTGTGATAGTAGAAATTGGGTGGTCCGATAAAGGCCCGATTGCGGGTGGAATAGAAGAATAGAATGCCCACTTAGAACTCGCTAGGATAGGCTCTAACCATGGCTCTGATACCATGTTAGAAGTGGACTTTAAGCCTAACTCAACCCCACAAAATCGGCTTGTAGGATGAGGTTTGCACCCACTTATAAACTATGAATTGGCCTTATCTCTAGTCGATGTGGGACTTCCAACACACCCCTTTCACGCCGAGGTATAGACATCTTGTGCGTGATAGTAGAAATTGGGTTGTCCGATAACGGCCCGATAGCAGGTGGAATAGAAGAATAGAATGCCCAGTTAGAACTCGCTAGGATAGGCTCTAACCATGGCTCTGATACCATGTTAGTAGTGGACTTTAAGCCTAACTCAACCCCAAAAAACCGGCTTGTAAGGTGAGGTTTGGACCTCACTTATATTATAAATTGGCCTTATCTTTAGTCGATATGTGACTTCCAACACACCCCATTCACACCAAGGTATAGACATCTCGTGCGTGATAGTAGAAATTGGGTGGTCCAATAACGGCCCGATAGCGAGTGGAATAGAAGAATAGAATGCCCACTTAGAACTCGCTAGGATAGGCTTTAACCATTGGCTCTGATACGATATTAGAAAGTGAGTTATGAGTCTAACTCAACCCTACAAAACTGGCTTGTAAGGTGAGGTTTGCACCTCACTTATATATTATAAATTGGCCTTATCTCTAGTCGATGTGGGACTTCCAACAAGAACGTCACAGAGGATACAAAAAATGCTAGAAACTAACCTGCGTTTCACTTTAACTTCTTTTTTTTAATTCATTTTTTATTTATTTATTCTCCTTTCCTCTTCTTCTTGTTGGATAATACTGCCTCAGTTAGGTCGTCTTCTTTTTGCTTTGTCTCTTCACTTGTTTTGCTTTTCCAACTACATTAAAGAATTTGCATCTAAGTATTGCTCAAATTCTGTTTAGTGCTATTTTGGGATTGAATCATGTATGTTATGGATTCTTGTCCGGGCTTTTGATAAAAGAATTTCTTTGCTTTATCAGTTGATGAAAGAAAGAAATCATGACACGTTCTTCGGATTTCAAATTCTTTTCGATTTCCACATCCGTTAACACCGTTCTCATCATTCTCCATTTTCGCCTTCTTTGTTCTTTATTCTCGAAAGCTTAGTTATGTTATATTGTATATGGTTTAATCACTTTTGTCATGTTTTTTAAAACGTAATGGAAAGAAGTTGACAGTTTGAATAACAAATTTCACGTGATAGTTCATCAACATATGTGGATGTAAGGATTTCTCAATGTGGTGTAGATTCAATAAACTAGCTCTGATAATCAAAGTCACAGGGTGTGATATATAGTGGTGACGTAGAGAAGGTGAAAGGTGTTAACGGATGTGAAAATTAAAAGAAAGAGAGAAAGTGAAAGTGGAGGTGGGGGCTTGCCTCTAAAAGTGAAAAGGGAATTAGGGTTTTAAAAAATAAAAAAGTAAAATAGGTAAAGGTAAAAGTAAAAAAGGTAAGATTGGAATTTAGAAAAAATTGGGGAGGTAGAGGGAGAAGATGGGGTGGTGGAGGGAGTAACACTCCCCGATCAGGCTCGACCTAACCGGACTCACTATGGGTTGATTATTTATTGAGCCAACTCAACCCAGCTCACTTATTAGCGAGTCGAAAAAATTCGAACCCGGCCCTGCCTATCACGTGTTGGTGGATTAAACAGGTTGGCTCACTGACTCACTTAATTATAATCTTTTTTTTCAAATCCAAAAAAATTAAAAATTTTATCTAATTCAAATTTAAATAAACTCTAAAATGATGTTAAACTATAAAGACAATTAAAAAAAAATAGTACCATAAAATCCAAATGTAATCCGAAAGCAAACACAAAAAACAAACAAATAAGGTTCTAATATGGATTAATTTTGTACCACTTGTTAATTTATAAGATTAGAGCTTTGAAGGAATAAATCCATAATATTTTGCTCTCTTGAAACCTCTTCTTTATTCCCATGTACAATATAATAAAGAAAAGTGTTAACTAATAATATTGAAACACATAAATAATTAAATTAAATTATGTGGATTGGTTAGTCTTCCCGGCTCAACATGGATTCAACCCGAGTGAGCCGGGTTCTATGTGGACCAGATTGAAAATTGACGTGTATAAAAAAATTACATTTTTTTCAAACTCAACTCGATTTGATTCCGTAGTGGGCCGAGTTGACCGAGGGTTCTAACCCATTTGACAGCAGAAGTAGAAAGATTTGATTTTTTTTATCACCTTCCCAATTCAGCATGCATAAAAATGTTAAGAATGTTAAACCAGTAACCAATCAAACAAGAATAATATAGGTAGAAGAAACAAATAAAAGTAACAGTTCAATATATTTTCATAACAAGGCAACCATACATGTCAATCCTACCAATATTTTGAAATTACGTTCATGATCACACTTATGCATAACATTCCTTAGAATCTCTTACAACATATTAGGCATAAAACCAGAACAAGAGAAGGCATTTCTAAAACTCTCCACTCAAACAAGAAAAAAGGTAAATACCTTTCAATCACTTCCTAAAAGAGCATTCCTCAGTTAGTCTTGCCTGCCACTAGTTGGTTGGCACAAGACAGTTTGCCAGTTCCCACTTACAACAACAGTCTGAGAGTGGCTAAACATAGTCGTTCTGCAGTAAAAATTCCATACCAATCAAAAAACATAATCAAACTGACTTAGTTCCTAATTAAAATCAATCAAAAAAACATAAACCAAATGACCTAGTTCCTAATTAAAATTAATCAAAAATATACAATCCATCTGACTTAGTTCCCAATTAAAATAAATACAATAAATACAATCCAACTGACATAATCCCCAATTAAATCAAATAAAAAAGAATACAATTAAACTACCTTAGTTCCAAATAAATTAAATAAAAGCCAAGAAACAACTTATATGTTAAAGCAACCCTGACACTTAACATCCTGCAAAAGAAGAAAAAAACGTCAACAAAACCAATTGGACAAAAACTAAAAATTCATCAGAGTTGTTGGGGAAGTTCAATATACACACATATCTCCCTCATACAAAGGACTATGGTTCTCCTTCCTCCCCTATTGCATAAGTCTTTTTAATCCTCGAGTACACCGTGGGCACACCATGGTCAACACTGAGCATCTCTTGCTCTCCACCTCTCATGATTCATCTAGCGATCTGCCACTAGCCACCTGCTTGACTCACCTGATCACGGAGGGACGTACTCGTCTGAGCTCGGTCACCAGACCTGAACCATGGGCTCTGATACCACTGTTGGGGAGGTTCGATATACACACATATCTCCACATGGTAAGATATTGTTCGCTTTGGGTCAAGCCCTCACGGATTTGCCTTTTGTACCACTCCAAAAGGCCTCTTACCAATGGAGGTATCTATGTGTATGTAAACCCATGTCCAACTCTTCTTTTATCCGATGTGGGACTTTGCACTAGTGCATAATTGGCCTTTAACGTCACCCCATAGACGTCGGTCCACCAAACAACCAACGTAAATTATTGACCGGTGGCATTTTCGTAAATAAGTGGGCATATACACGTCCGTTAGGTGGGCCCCCCGACGTCTACAATATTATAAACGTCGGGGCCCCTCCTAACGAACGTCTAGATGGCTGACAGGGTAGGTGAGGAGTTATTTTTTCAGCCATCTAGACGTCCGTTATGAGGGGGCCCGGCGTCTATAATATTATAGATGTCGGGGCCCCTCCTAACGGACTCCTAGATGGCTGATAGGGTAGGTGAGGAGTTATTTTTTCAGCCATCTAGACGTCTGTTAGGAGGGCCCCCGACGTTTATAATATTATAGACGTTGGGGCCCCTCCTAACGGACGCCTAGGAGGCTAACAGGGTAGGTGAAATGTTCACTTAGACGTTGGGGCCCCTCTAAACCGACGCCTATAAGTCCTGCGAATATGAATATTTAAATCAGAAAGACATCATATTAGTTAAGGCCTCGACATCTATACTATTATAGACGTCAAACCCCCGCAGGACCCGACGTTTACAACCTGCGAGGAGTTACGCTCACTGTTCATCGTCTTCCCCGCATTTTCTCTCTTAGACATTGCATTTCTAGGTGCGTTTCCTCTCTTTTGGACCGTTTAAATTTACCTTTACTCTGATTAAGTTACTCTTTGATGAAATATTTTCCATTTGAACCGATTAAAATTCGTTTTGGTTACGTTTTGGTGTAGTTTCTGGCTTGTGCTTGGGCGACGCTTTTGACTCTTTTTGGCCTACGTTTTTGGGCATGCATTACTCCATTTCCCTGCATTGCTTTTTTAATCTGCTAAAAAAGGTTAGCTTCTTTGTTGATAACTTTTTTGTATGCATGTTATTGGCTTTTGTGTATGCATGTTATTGGCTTTTGCGTATGCATGTTATTGGCTTTTGCGTATGCATGTTTTTGACTTTTAGGTATGCATGTGTTATTGGCTTTTGAATATGCATGTGATAGTTGTGTTATTATAATTGGCATGCTAGATTATAAGTATCAAATCATTGAGTGAAACTTAGTTCCCGTTTGAAATTTAACACAAACGCTTAATTTTTTAATCGTATGTATTAAATTTTGAATTGTCCGATTGGACAGTTTGGGAAAGTTATTTTTCGTAATTTGCTATAACATGTACGTTGGAGTTTATGGATAAGATTGATAAAATTTCGGTTTAGTGTTTGTGTTGTTCTCCGGATGCATATTTGATTGTGGTCATCTTGACTACTCTTATTTTGTGTATTTCGGAGACCAATGCGAAATGTTGCTGAAATCTTATCAAATTTATGATGTAGACTTCTTTGCATGTGTCTTAGCAATTTATGAAAAATAATTTTTCTGAATGGGTAGGGCTTAACCTTGTGAGAGTTAAAAAACTGAAACTGATGAATGATTTTAAGAACATAGTATGGATCGAAGCTGGATGAATGAACGTCGCATCAGTGAAGAATATGAGAAGGGTGTTTCAGAGTTCTTGCAATATGTTGAACAAAATGGTAAGTTTGTGAACTAAAAGACATATTTTTGTCCTTGTGTTCGTTGTCTTAATCAAATACGGCAAGACTAAGGCAATGTGTGTGACCATCTATTCATGTTCGGCATAATGAGAACTTATACCATTTGGACTTGGCATGGAGAAGTACTGGACCAGCCTACCACGTCGAGGAACAGATTATGTGGAAGAATGGATGAGTGATCATTTAGAGGACATGATACGTGATGTCGGTGAAGATAATTTTGGAAGAGCTAATTTGTATGATTCTCTTATAAATGATTCAGAGCAACCGTTGGTCCCAGGATGCTCGAACTTTACACGTGTGTCTGCAACTTTGAAGTTGTTTAGTTTAAAAGCAAAGAATGGATGGACCGATAAAAGTTTCACAGAGTTGTTGGAGTTGTTGAAGGAGATGCTTCCAGAAAATAATACTCTACCTATTCGTTATTACGAGGCAAAAATTTTTTTATGTCCAATGGGTCTTGAATATCAAAAGATACATGCTTGTCCTAATGATTGTGTTTTGTACATAAAGGAGTTTGCTTCGCTAAAGTATTGTCCAACATGTGGTTTATCCCGTTTTAAAAAGAAATATGACAGAAAAACTGCTGATGAAGGTAATGATGGTGCACCTACTAAGGTGATGTGCTATTTTCCTATAATACCTAGGTTCAAACGTATGTTCTCTGTTAAAGAAGATGCAAAGAACCTTAAATGACACTCTGACGGAAGAAAGTGCGATAATCTTCTTCGACACCCAATTGATACACCATAATGGAAGAAGATTGATGAAAAATTTCCAGAATTTGGTGCAGATCCAAGAAACTTAAGACATGCACTTGCAACTGATGGTATGAATCCTTATGGGAACTTAAGTAGAAAACACAGTTCATGGCAGTTATGTTGATGATATGCAATCTTTCTCCTTCGTTGTGCATGAAGAGAAATTACGTGGTGCATGTAAGATAGTTAATTTTGTCTTCCATATTAGTTTTATTTAGATTCCTAGTTTCTAACAACTTAACTTTGTTGTTTTAGGTACATGGACACAATCGTTGTAGACTAAGGTCGGTCTTCTATGTACGGATTTGTTGAACCTCAGACCATTCAACCTTCTAGTAGCATGATTGAAAGCAAATAACATTATTTGCAAACATGGATGGATGAGTGATGGGGCTGTTGCGGCCTATACAAATTTGATGTGCATTAAAAATGCAATATAGTGCTAGGAAGTGACCCCTAGGTCGTCTCTCAAGGACCAAATGTGGTTCGAGACTTAGGTCAAACACGTAGTGAGGGGTTTTGAAAGTGTTTTTTGTGATTAGAAATGAACTAAATTAAAACTGGAAATTAAATACAACCAAACATAATTGAAAGCATTGAAGTAAATGTCAAAACAGTAAAGTCGAATGGTAAAAGACAGCAAAATAAGAGAATGCAGAATTCATCAGGATTTGAAAATAAAACGCTGGAAAAATAAACGCGCAGCAAACGTAACAGTAGCCTAATTGAAATGCACCAAATGAACTTAAACATTAAACGCAACAGTAGAAGCATCAATAAAAAAAACCGAGATCGCAACACTTGAAAACAAGATGAAGATGAAGAAGATGAAATCAACATTAGAAGCAAGCATGTGCAACAAGAACGAATTTCAATTCCCATTAGCTTAAATCAATTAAAATGCAATACATAGAAATAAGAAAATGCATAATCCACAAGCCCTTGAATGCGATAGACGCATCATATAACAATGCACGTATCATGCACCGTGCAGCTGAATTAAAGAAGCAATGGAGATAAGCAATAAAAGGCATCAATTGAATTTAAGAAGCATTTGCAATAAAATGCACAAGCTGAATTAAAGAAGCATTGGAGATAAGCAACAAAAGACACCGTGCAGCTCAATAAAAAAGCACCGTCCAGCTCCTGGAATTGAATTGCTTTTTCTTGAAAAAGGAATAAAAACACCGTGTGCTCCCCTTCCAAGTCGTGATACCACTGCCCTCACTAATCAATCATCGTTGGCCGTGACACCATTCTCCAATTAATACATGTCTGCTTCTTTCATTCTACCTAAAAAATGTTCCAAGCTCCCTCCCAAAAAAAAACGTTCAAAAGCCAAGCCTAAAACAAGTGGCAGCTGGTCCAAGCTCTCAAGGCCGTGTGTCCTATTTTATGACGGTGGGGTCCACACAAAAAACCCTAGGGTTCCAAGTCATCCACCCCCACTTTTGGGCCTAGTTCATTTTGCCAAAAATTGGCTCAATCTACAAAAGTTAATCCAAAAACATTCTACACTACTAAATTACAATTTAATTAATTCTAAAATGTCTATGTGAAGAGTCTTGAATTTATTTCGCATTCTTCCTGATGTCCCAAAATGTATCTCCAAAATTTTTCCTGCAATCAATGATGAAAATAATTAGCTCAGATAATTCAAATTACTTGAAATAAGAATTTCTGGTCAAATTAAGCACAATTAGCAAAAACGGAAAAATATCAGACAATTAAGCACAATTTCCTGATTAATTCTAGCATAATAAACTAAGTGAAGTCAAGAAAATATTGACTCATCAATGAGTCAAAAAGAGACGTATACCTTGCGCCACATACTGATGGGTAGGTGTTGTTATATGTAAAAGTTCTTTATTAAAGTTTACTTAATTAGTTAAATAACTATTTGTGATTCGTGATAGGTCGTACTGGCAGCTGATGGTCATCATTCCAAAATAATGTAAAATTATATGGTTTTGTTCGCTGCACAGGAAGATGAAAACTGACTTGAGAACCATGCTTCAAGGGTAAGTGTTTCTCCAAAAAGGACTTTGAATTTGATGTTCACCTTAAACTTTTATGATAAATACAGTTATATTAATTTTTCTTTGTGTTTTCAATCTAAATAGAGTTATTGGTAAATCTCGAGGTCAACTAGTTCAAATTTTGTATCCAAAGGTTGTAAGTCATTTATACTTCTAATTCATTTTTTATGTTATTGAATGATCTAAATTCTTGACTATTTAGTTTGTCATTTTAGTGTAACCAGCAGCTAGATTCATGGGAATGTGGCTTCTATGTCATGTGTTTGATTAAGATCATCATTCGAGCTGTCATTACAGATGATTGAAATGAGGTAATGATGCATACCTTGAATACATTACAAATCAAATTCATCTTTAAACATATATGAAACCATAATGAATCTTTCTTCATTTTGCAGCGCTTCAAGAGTACATCTCCTATACCAGAGGACACAATTAGGCAAATAAGGCAGGAGTGGACAACTTATCTTCTGCAAAGATGGAGCTAGGATCACTTATATTTCTTGTTGAACATTACTTTGGTTTAGTTTAAGTTTATATTTTGATAGTTTTGGTATTGGATATTGTTTTTTACATTAAGTAGAACTTTCTTTATATGAAACGTGTATATATATATATATTATAGTATATTGTTCTGGGACAATTTTCTGTTTTTCAGGTGTGGTTTTATTGTAAAAATAAATTAATTTTTTAAAAAAAAACACCGAGTAGACGTCGGTTAATGCACTGCCCAACGTCTATAAACGTTTGTCAATGCATAAACCGACGTCCAATGAGTTACAGTGATCAAAACGTTTCAAGGCCTATAGACGTCGGAGATGGTTACAATCGACATCTATATACACGTCTGTTATGTCTTATATCCGACGTCTATAGAGACGTCTGTTATACTCACCTCCGACGTCTATACAGACGTCGGGTGTACACTGCCCGACGTGTGATTAATGTCACCCACAAAGACGTCGGATACATATCGGACGTTAAAAGGCCAAAATAATAGACGTCTAAAGCCCTTTTTGTACTAGTGTTGTTTGTACCCAACAAGAGTAATACCCATTTCAGGAACACTAGACATTAGTTTGGGAAAAAAAATTTGTTTCATTCAAAAGAAAATTAAAACAGAGTCGGAGCATATATATGTGACAATACCTTACTTAGCAATCCATTTAGCAAGAAAATTAAAACAGATTTGAACCATATTTAGCAGGATTTCTAATCATTTTTAGCAATCCATTGTAAGAATCAAGTTGCATATATGGTTATGTACTTTCAATCATCCAAATTTCTTGAAGGTTCCATCTCATCTTGAGAGGTTATCTTTATAAAAGTAAAATAAAATATTTCATATTTTTGAAAACTTAAAATATAAATTAATAAATATATAAATTTATTATATAAACTCACCTTGCTCAAATTTATCAAGTTCTTTAGGATTCTTTTCAAAATTATAGAGAAATGTGTTCCTTTTAACCAATCTTGTGTGTAACAAGTACTTCCACGAGTTTAAGCATTAGGCAATTACAATAAGAACTAATCACCCTTCCTCTTGTACTAAATGTACACTCTTTTACTAGTGTTAGAGATAATAGTTCAATTTTTTGGTAAAAACATATTTGTTTTTTTAAGTATAATATAGTATGATTAACTATAGTTTAATATATTTTAGTAAATTTTGCCCAACCCCAGTACAAGATGTTAAGATTTTTTTGAAATAGTTGTATTGTACCTAATTATGTGACTAGTTGTGTGGTTAATTTTCTTAGCAATCAATTAGAAAATCAGTAGATGATAACTCTCTAAGTCAATACAAACTAATCCAAGCATTTTGAAATAATATACACATCATGTCAAGTAAGTGTAGTTTTCATGATCTCCATAGTTTTTCTACCTTGAATAGTAGTAAGTTAGAAAATATGAGAAAACAACAAACATCCATGTCCACATGCCAACATTGATAACTTTATTTCTACTTTATTTGCTTTATATATTTGTTGCTGCCTATCATGCATAATATAATTCGATGAATGAATATATACTCTTAAAATTAAATTAAACGGAGTTTAGTTTAATTCTTAGTTGTTTTAAATAAATATATTCTTTTATCCACCAATAAATAATTATTTAAAATATTTTTCATGATGTAAATATATTAAGATAAAAAATTGTAATAATATATATATATATATATATATATATATATATATCTAAAAAACCCATTTTATTTAATGATCCTCTATAATACTTTTATTGTCTTCCTCATTATTTTGTCTCTGTAAATCACCATCTAATTTAATTTACATTCTTTTATTCCTATATTTAATCGTAATATTTAAAAAAATGTTTATATGAAAATTTATATAATTTTTGTTTATTGCAAGTTTTTATTACCTAAATATAAATATTTATTGTATGAAATTGGTTATAATCTAATTCTAATTTAATATAAAAAAAACTACGTTAAAGTATTTCAAAAGACAGTTTAGTAGCAGACTACATCATATGCCAAAATAACAATAATTTTTTGTATTTATGTTTGTTATTATTATTATTATTTTAGTTTTATGAAATTAACTTTTGAGACTTTCTGGTCTTTAGGAAGACTCAGCCTGTCCGCACAATGTTTGAATATAAATGAAGCCGAGGAGCTTTCTAAACATCACCGGTGGAAAGAGAAAAGAACTGAATCGTAGTTTACTCTGCTCTTTCATTAGATTATTTGGTATCAGAGAACCATAATGAGTGCTTCTTTTCTGAAAACATTTTATATCTTTCTCATGCTTTCATTGCTTACCCCAGGAATTAATTTCACATTCAACAACTCAAGTGAAATTGGTGAACCAAAGTGCACAGGGACAGAGAGGAAAGCACTTCTCAGTTTTAAACAAAGCCTCGTAGATGACTTTGGCATGCTCTCCACTTGGACCAACCATCTCAATAATACAGACTGCTGCAAATGGAAACGTATTCAGTGCAACCACCAAACTGGTCATGTACATCTACTTGATCTTCATGGAAACTACCCATATACACCATATTTAAGAGGTGCAATCAATGTCACTTCATTCGTTCACTTGCCTTATATTCTGATGAATAAACAAATAAAATGGACCCACCACTTGCTGAACAAATAATAGTGCACCGAAAGTTGGAGAAAATGTCTCCCATTTCTCCTTGTTTCACGGAACATGAGTGCACCTCACCAACTATGTTCCTTGTTTTTTTCTCCTTTACTCTACTATAAAATGGAGGCCATCCATGGAGAAGAAACACACCAACACAGAAGAAGAAAACCACCGTGAAGAAAAGAGAGCCACGGTGAAGGAGAGAAATAGAGTTTTTTTTGTGTGTGAGAGAAATACCGAGAGGTGTAGACACAGTACAATAGAAGATACTGTGAGTGTGAAAGTGAGAGTTTTGTATACCATCCGAGAGGGTGAGATTTACTGTGAGATCCTCAGAGAGTGAGAGAAACACTGTAATCCTACTTTTATAGTGGAGATATTTTTCTGGACTAGGTCCCGTGGTTTTTTCCGAGAGGATTTTCCACGTTAAAATTTCGGTGTTATTATTTCTACGCTTTTATTTTTACGCTTCCGCATAGTGCCCATTTTGGGGTTCACAGAGGAGGGAACAAGTACCGCTGTTTCCCAACAGTGGTATCAGAGCTACCGGTTCGAAAAAGTCACGGTCCTGTGAAACTCAAGATGGAAGGAGACATGTTCAAGCTAACTGCGGATAATTATTCCTACTGGAAGCCGATGATGGAAGATCATCTATACTGCAAGGATTTGTATGAGCCGATCACAAATCCGGAAATTCCGGAAGGGAAGACCGAAAAAGACTGGGAGATTCTGAATCGTAAAGCAGTGGCTATGATTCGGAAATACATCGACAGAAGTCTCTTTGAGCATGTATCGACTTATACCAATGCGTATGAGTTATGGACAAAACTTGAATCAATGATTCAAAAGAAGACTCCGAGGAACAAAGCTCACCTAGTCAGACGACTCGTAAAGTTGGAGTACTCTGACGACCAGAATATGATCGAGCATCTCAATACCTTCAAAGGTATTGTGAACCAGTTAATGAAAGCAGATATGAAAATTGATGATGAATTACAAGCTCTTCTACTCCTTAGTTCTCTACCGGAGAGTTGGGACACGTTGGTGGTCACTCTCAGTAACTCAGCACCAGATGGAAAGCTCAGTCTGGATAACATCACAGACAGTTTACTGAATGAAGAATCCAGAAGGAAAGAAAGGGGATCGAGTAGTCACTCAGAAGCCAATGTTGTTGAGAATAGAGGAAGGAGTGAAAACAGAAGCAAAGGAAAACGTGAAAAGTCACGAGGAAGATTCAAGTCTCGTTCCAAAGGTCTGACATGCTTTTATTGTGGAAAAGATGGTCACAAGAAGCAAGAATGTAGATTCCTGAAGAGAGATCAGAAGAATGGAACTGTACACCCTGATATGGTAGATCCCAAAAAGAAGTTGGAGGAAAAGACCACAACAGCGGTGGTATCAAATGATGAGAATGTGTTCCTTATCACTGAGGTAAACTATCTAAATATTGCTTTTGATGATTGCACTTGGATAGTAGATACCGGAGCATCTTTCCATGTTACTCCTCATGAGGGATTCTTCTCATCCTATCAAAAAGGAGATTTTGGAACAGTGAAGATGGGAAATCATGTCACAAGCAAAATTGTGGGCATAGGAGAAGTGACTTTGACGACAGAAAATGGAAACAAACTTGTGCTGAAGGAGGTAAGACATGTACCAGAGATGCGTCTAAACCTTATCTCAGTCGGTAAGCTAGATGATGCTGGAATGAACAACCAGTTTGGAGATGAAAAATGGAAACTTAGCCGAGGAAGCATGATTGTTGCTCGAGGCAAGAAGGAAGGCTCCTTGTACTGCATGCAAGGAAAAATATACAAAGGAGAGACAAATGTCGCTCAAGAAGAAAGTAAGGAGTTGTGGCACAAAAGACTGGGCCACATGAGCGAGAAAGGATTAGAGATCCTTGCGAAAGATCATCTCCAAAGTATAAAAGGACAACCACTTGAATTATGTGAAGACTGCCTAGCAGGTAAGCAGCGTAGAGTGTCCTTCCGTAGATCTGAAAGTGGAAGAAGAAAAGAGCATATTTTGGATCTTGTACACTCAGATGTTTGTTCAACATCTGAAAAGTCCCTTGGTGGTGCTCAATATTTTGTTACCTTCATTGATGACCACTCCAGAAAATTGTGGGTCTATCCATTGAAGAGAAAAGATGAAGTTCTACGAATCTTCAAGGAGTTTCACGCCTCAGTTGAACGTGAAACTGGTAGAAAGTTGAAATGCTTGAGAAGTGATAATGGTGGAGAGTACAGAGGTCCGTTCGAGCACTATTGCAAGACTCATGGGATCAAACATGAGAAAGTACCTCCCAAGACACCTCAGATGAATGGAGTAGCTGAAAGAGTCAACAGAACGATTGCCGAGAAGGTCAGGAGCATGTTGTCTCACGCAAAACTTCCCAAGTCATTCTGGGGGGAGGTAGTGGTGACAGCAGCTGATTTAATCAACTTATCACCTTCAAGACCATTAAACGGTAAGATTCCAGAAGAAGTATGGTCTGGTAAAAATGCCTCATATCGCAACTTGAGAGTCTTCGGATGTAAGGCATCAGTTCACATTCCGAAAGATGAAAGAGCAAAGCTCGATGCTAAAGCGAAAGAGTGCATATACCTTGGTTCTCCAAGAGATGAATTTGGTTTCAGATTATGGGATCCTGCAAACAGAAAGATTGTTCGAAGCAGAGATGTGGTGTTCTTTGAAGATCAGACAATCCAAGACATCAAGAAAGTGGAGAAACCAACACTTAAGCTGATAAGTGATCAAAGCCCTATTGTGATGAACAACTTAGGGGGAGAAACTCATCAAGCCGAACCAGAGTTACAACTTGATGAAATGGCTGAAGAAGCAAATCAACCTAATCTGACGGAAGAAGATCAACCAATTGAGGATGCTCCGCAACAAACCCAATTGAGGCGATCAACAAGGCAGAAGCAACCGTCAAGAAGGTATTTTTCAGATGAATATGTTAATTTTACTGATGAAGGTGAACCTCAAAGCTTTGTAGAAGCAATGGAGACGAAAGACAAAGGCAAATGGTTGCAAGCCATGGAAGAAGAGATGCAATCCTTAAAGGAAAATGAGACTTATGATTTGGTAGAACTACCAAAAGAAAGGAAAGCATTGCAGAACAAATGGGTTTTCAAGCTCAAGAATGAAGAGAACAACCCAAGCCCAAGGTACAAAGCACGAATTGTCGTGAAGGGGTGCAACCAGAAGAAAGGAATAGATTTTGATGAAATATTTTCACCAGTGGTGAAGATGACATCCATTAGAGCAATTCTCGGTCTGGCAGCAACACTAGACTTGGAGATTGAACAACTGGACGTCAAAACAACATTCTTACATGGAGACCTAGAAGAAGAAATTTACATGAAGCAACCAGAGGGTTTTGAAGAACCGGGCAAAGAACACTTGGTGTGTCGTCTGAAGAAAAGCCTCTATGGTCTGAAGCAAGCTCCAAGACAATGGTACAAGAAATTTGATTCCTTCATGATCCAACATAATTTCAAGAAGACCTCCGCAGACCATTGCGTGTTTGTGAAGTATTATGAAAATGGTGAGTCCATCATACTTCTCTTGTATGTTGATGATATGTTGATTGTAGGGAAGGACAAAATTAAAATAGCTGCTCTCAAGAAAGCATTGAGCAAGTCTTTTGCCATGAAAGACTTGGGTGCAGTAAAGAAGATACTTGGAATGAAAATCTCCAGAGATCGTTCTAGAAGAATGCTATGGGTATCTCAAGAAGATTATATTGAGAAGATTCTCAAAAGGTTCAACATGCACAATGCCAAATCTGCTCGTGTTCCAATTGCTGGACATTTCAAACTTAGCAAGTCGCAATGTCCAAAGAATGAAGAAGAAAAAGAAGAAATGAGCAAGGTACCCTACTCTTCTGCCGTGGGTAGCCTTATGTATGCAATGGTTTGTACAAGGCCAGATATTGGCTATGCTGTAGGAGTTGTGAGTAGATTCCTGTCAAATCCAGGAAAGGAGCATTGGGAAGCTGTTAAGTGGATACTAAGGTATCTAAGAGGATCTGCCAAAAGAAGCTTGTGTTTTGGCAATGGAGATCTAAAGCTAATCGGATATTCAGACTCAGACATGGCTGGAGATGTCGATTCAAGGAAGTCAACATCAGGTTATCTGATTACTTTTGCAGGGGGAGCTGTTTCTTGGCAGTCAAAGCTACAAAAATGTGTGACATTGTCTACTGCTGAAGCAGAGTATGTAGCGGTGACTGAAGCCTCTAAAGAGATGCTATGGATGAAGAATTTCCTAAGTGAATTAGGACATGATCAAGATGATTATGTGGTGAATTGTGATAATCAAAGTACCATTCATCTAACCAAGAACCCCATGTTCCATTCACGCTCGAAGCATATCGACGTGCGGTATCACTGGATACGAGAAGCGCTGGATGAGAAGAAATTGAAGATAGAGAAAATCCATACAGACTTGAATTGGTCTGACATGATGACTAAGTCAATACCAACCAAGAAGGTTGAAGATTGTTGCCAAGGTGCTGGTATATTGGTACCTTCTGACTAAGTCAGAAAGATAAAAAGGTCCATTTAATGTTTATGGGGGAGATTTGTTGAATAAACAAATAAAATGGACCCACCACTTGCTGAACAAATAATAGTGCACCGAAAGTTGGAGAAAATGTCTCCCATTTCTCCTTGTTTCACGGAACATGAGTGCACCTCACCAACTATGTTCCTTGTTTTTTTCTCCTTTACTCTACTATAAAATGGAGGCCATGCATGGAGAAGAAACACACCAACACAGAAGAAGAAAACCACCGTGAAGAAAAGAGAGCCACGGTGAAGGAGAGAAATAGAGTTTTTTTTTTGTGTGTGAGAGAAATACCGAGAGGTGTAGACACAGTACAATAGAAGATACTGTGAGTGTGAAAGTGAGAGTTTTGTATACCATCCGAGAGGGTGAGATTTACTGTGAGATCCTCAGAGAGTGAGAGAAACACTGTAATCCTACTTTTATAGTGGAGATATTTTTCTGGACTAGGTCCCGTGGTTTTTTCCGAGAGGATTTTCCACGTTAAAATTTCGGTGTTATTATTTCTACGCTTTTATTTTTACGCTTCCGCATAGTGCCCATTTTGGGGTTCACAGAGGAGGGAACAAGTACCGCTGTTTCCCAACATATTCAACATCTTGATCTCAGCCATAATTATTTTGTACTGTGTTACATTCCAGAGTTTATGGGCTCCTTCTCCAACTTAAGATATCTCGATCTCTCCCATTCTTATTTTGAGGGTAGGATTCCTTCAACACTTGGAAATCTCTCACAGTTACGGTATCTGGATCTAGAAGATAATTATCATTGGGGAGAAATTCCTATTCAATTAGGGAATCTCAATCACTTACATTATCTCAATCTTGGATTATTTTATCTTTCTGGGAAAATCCCATGTCAAATTGGGAATCTAAAAAATCTACAATTTCTCAGTCTTGGAAGTAACACTCCTCCAATCAGAAGGAAAAATCCAAACTATGCTTCAAATTCCCTTTATGGTGCATTTCCTTTTCGCGTAGGGAATCTTCCATTCTTGCATACTCTTCGACTAGTTGGCAATTTCGATATAAAAGCTAAGGATGCCCAGTGGCTGTCTACACTCCATTCCTTAACAACTCTTGAGCTGAGTTCATTGCATAGTCTTAGTTCCTCTCACCACTGGCTACGAAGTATTAGTAAGTTCATTCCAAACTTGAGCGAATTGAGGCTAATAAATTGTGATCTTTTAGATAATGATATTCAATCTTTGTTCCTTTCTCATTCTGTCAACTTTTCCAGTTCTCTTAACATCCTAGATCTATCTTCTAACATCTTGACATCATCAACACTTCGACTCTTGTTTAACTTTAGCCTTCACCTTCAAGAGCTTTATCTTTCTCACAATAATAAAGATCTGTCACCTTCTTTATGTCTAAATTTTCAATCTCTTAAAATCCTCGACCTCTCTTATAGTAATCTTGAGTCATCAATGTTTCTAGCTCATTTGAATAATAGCTCCAAACTTGAACAGCTTTCTCTTGTAAACTGTAGTCTGATAGATAGAAGTTTCGTGGTTTCTTCTACTTCTACAATGAATGTTTTGCATTCTCTTTTATACCTTGATCTCTCTAATAACTTATTAAAAGCATGCTCTGTATTTCACTGGCTTTCTAACTTCACTACCAATCTGCGCACTCTATATCTTGATTATAATTTCTTGGAAGGTCCCATTCCAGATGAATTTGGGAAAGCGATGAACTTTCTTGAATATATTTCGCTCTCCAATAACCAACTCCAAGGCAAAGTTCAGTCTTTCTTTGGGATCATGTGCAGATTACAGAGCTTAGACCTCTCAGAAAACAAGTTCAATGGAAAATTTCCAAGCTTTACTCAAAATTCTTCATTGTGCAACGTACATATCTTTCGCGAATTGAACTTATCTTATAACCGAATTACTGGCAAGATACCCAATAGCATCAAAATGTTATCTGAGTTGGAGATTTTATCGTTGGAGGGGAATTCTTTGGAGGGTGATATCACTGAATCTCATCTTTCTAATTTTTCCAAATTATATTACTTAGACTTGTCACACAATTCATTGTCTCTAAAATTTGTCTCTGGTTGGATTCCTCCTTTTCAATTAAGTTATTTGCGTCTTGCGTCTTGCAAACTAGGTCCAAGGTTTCCTAGTTGGCTCCAGTCCCAAAATTTCTTGTTCCTACTAGATATATCTGATAATGGGCTGAATGATTTTGTACCAGACTCGTTTTGGACCAAGTTGGAAATTCTGTACACTTTGAATATGTCTCACAATAATCTCATCCGTTCAATTCCTAATATGAAATTGAAGCTTCCTTTCAGACCATATATAAATTTCAATTCAAATAAATTTGAGGGAAAAGTTCCATTTTTTTTGCTACAAGCTTCCGAGTTGTTACTCTCTGCAAATAAATTTTCAGATTTATTTTCAGTCTTATGTGGAAACGTCACCGCTACAAACTTGGCCACTTTAGATTTATCAGATAATCAATTAAAGGGACAACTCCCAGATTGTTTGAAACATGTACACCGATTGTTGTTTCTTGATTTAAGCAACAATCAATTGTCAGGGCAGATTCCTATCTCCATGGGAACCCTTGTGGAATTGGAAGCTTTGGTTTTACGAAACAATAGTTTAATGGGTGAATTGCCTTCCTCTTTGAAGAATTGTAACAATTTAATTATGCTGGATGTGAGTGAGAATATGCTATCTGGTCGAATACCATCATGGGTTGGAGAAAGCATGCAACAATTGATAATCTTGATCATGCGAGGGAATTACTTTTCTGGAAATCTTCCCTTTCATCTATGTTACTTGAAGCGTATTCAATTGTTGGATCTTTCCAGGAATAAGTTTTCAGAAGGCATTCCAACTTGCTTAAACAAGTTTAAAGCATTGTCTGAGGAAAGCATCGACAGAACTGAAACTGAGAGTCGTATTCATTGGTACAATACTACTTATTATGAAAATTATAGTGTTTACACTGGTGGTTCTTATGCGCTTCAAGTAATATGGATGTGGAAAGGTGTGGATCGAATTTTCATACGTCCCGAATTGATTCTTCATAGCATCGATCTCTCATGTAACAATTTAACAGGTGAAATACCAAAAGAAATTACATACATGCACGGTTTAGTTTCTTTGAATTTATCAAGAAACAATTTGAGTGGAGAAATTCCTTCGGAGATTGGGAATTTAAGGTCACTAGACTCCCTTGACCTATCAAGAAATCATTTGTCTGGAAAAATTCCTCCCACTCTTTCCAATATTGATCGTCTTGCCATGTTAGACTTATCAAACAACCATCTCAGTGGAAGAATTCCATGGGGAAGACAGTTGCAAACCTTTGATGCCTTTAGTTTTGAAGGAAATGTTGATCTTTGTGGGAAACCGCTTGAAGAAAGTTGTCCTGGAGATGAGACAGTGACAAAGTCTAAAGGAGCAGAAGTCGATGATGAAGATGATAAATCAGTTTTGTATGGAGCCTTATACGTGAGTTTGGGGATTGGATTCTTCACAGGCTTTTGGGGCCTATTAGGTTCATTACTACTTTGCTGGAGAATTGCTTATCTGAGGTTCTTGAACAGACTTATAGACTATTTACTTTTAATGGTTGCATTGAACATAGTAAAGTGCCAAAGATGGCTGAAAGACTAGCAGGTATATAATTATAATAAGGTCTTTCTTTGAATTTCGTAATATTTTCTTCTCTGCTTCAGTTACGAAAATCAATAACTAGTTTGACTATTGAAAGGGAGAATGCCTGTCTCTAAACGAATGAAAATATTGGCTTGGGATGAATGTAATGGTTAGAACTTAATTATTTAATTCCTTATCTTAGCTTACAGTAGCTCCAAAAGTACTTCCATTAATGTGTGTATCTCTCATTGATTTTCATCAATTTTATTGAAGATTGATTATATCCTATTCTCCTATTCATGACTTGGTAGTTAGTTCCTTCTACAAGAAATTATTTTTGTTTTTGTTGCTGTAAAGAAATTATATATATAGTATACTCTGTTTTGAAAATTTGGGTTTTTAATTGAATTCTCCTATCCATTACCAATGTCTCTCATGAATTTTAGCTCAAAATTTGCAGTTTAGAGTTTCGAGACTTCGTTCTGAGATGAAAGCATGATGGATTATTGGGAGTGTAACATTTGAAGCGTTGAAGTTGGGAGTGACAAGTTGTATTTCAAAGTAATGATTTGAAAAATGAATGTTTGATGAAGCTTAATTACATATTTCTCCTATCGGAGGGCTTTTAATGTGCTGAGAGCTTCATAACTCGCTCACTGGAATTTGCTTATCTTTCATCTCTCTCCTCATGGACACATCGCTTAGCGCTATCTTTCTCTGCTCAGCGTACTTAAGTTTTGGAGCAGCTTTCTAAATTTCTGCAATGATAAAAGTTGTTTTTTATTTTATTTATCAAAATCATATGCATACAGTTTTTCGCAGACTTGTTTCATTTTTTTTCCCTTTAGTATAATGATGAACTAATACAAAATCTTATGATTTTCTTGAAATAATTTTATTATTCCTAATTATGTCACTATTTGTGGTTAATTTTCTAACGATGGATTGGAAAATTAGCAGACAATAACTATTGTCAATACAAGCTAATCCAAGCACCCGGCATATGATAGATTTTTTCAAATGTGCAAATATCACAAGAATATGTTTTGAATTTATTAAAAAATTGTCTCAATAATAAATAAATTATAAAGAAATTCTTACATGTTTATTCTATTACAAAAACGGTGACCTATATATCTATAAAAACTTTGATTAAATATTAGAGTAGATTGCACATTCTTATAAACGTAGTGGACTAAAGATAAATTATGATTATAAAATTTACATATAGTTTATTTGTCAAGATAAAATATGCTTTACTATAATTAATATTTTTTCTCAGAATTTATAGTTCTTTCTATGCAAACATGTTATTTTTTTTTTTTAGAATTGAGCTCGATGTTTGTTAGATTATGTTTTGATAAATCAAATAATTTTGAGGTGATTCTTGTAACGAGATTATCAAACAATTTTTTTTTTCAATCTAAATTAAAGTATTTTAATTTAGAATTTCACAATTTACACAAAATTTATTTGCAAATTATTTATATTTTAGACTAATTTTATAAATATATCTAATTCAATTTATTTTCTTTTTTATGTTAATATTAATTTAGAATTCATGTATTTGTTTCTAATAATTATATTTTTATAAAGTTTTGAATAATCTTGAAATTTTAGTTCCTAAAATCAGAATTTGCTTTCGATAAGGTGAATAAAAATATTGAAAATAAAGGTATATTAAAGCAGAGTATGTTTAAAAACTGGAAACGTAAATTGAAAAGAAATAAATGAATTAGAAAAGTAAATTCAAGAAACATAAAATGAAAGAAAATCAAATGCGAAAAATAAAATAAGAATTGGTAAAAGAAATAAACTAAAACGAGAAGTTAAATTGTCAGAATCATCGTCACTGGAATTATTATTAAATCAGTATAATTGGTGTAGTGGATTGATTCAATCGATCGTTCAAATTAGGATTTAAAATATACAGAACTATGATTTTTAGATTATTTTATTCCTTGAAATTTTGGATTGATCTATTTTATGTCCTTGATTTTGTTTTTAGTATCTCAATTTGTTTTTCAACTTTCTTTTAATATTTTCAATCTCTAAATTCTCAATTTTAATTTAACCCTAAATATTTAAAAAAATTAAATATGTGTCTTTTGGGAATTGATCAAGATTATGCTTTATATTATAAAATGTATAGAACCTTATATTTTTTTTACTCTGGGACTTTATACTAAAGAAAATGTTTTTGAAATTTTAGAGGAATTCCTCTTCTAAATCATTTTCTTGTTTTCCAATGTCTAACATCTGTCATTTTCTATCCCATAAAATCAATTCACATAGGACCATCAACAGGTCTTTCAACCATTTCCATTGTTTGAAAGTGTCTAGCATGCTTCATTTCTAACCCACAAAATATACTGAAAGAGCAAAGGCTACTGTTTTCTGCACCCCGTATTTTCTCGCTGCTTCTCATAATTTTAAAATACCAATTACACCATAAAATAAATAAAAGTAGTGTTTTTTTTTTCAATCTAAATTTAAATTGGGCAATCCATAAATCTTTCAAATTATACAATTCAGAAATAGAAAATATTATATTTTTATGTTTTAAACGCTTCAATCTAGAATGTAAAATTAGAATTCCTAAATATACATTTCAAAATATAAACTTTATAATATATTTTAGTGTACAATCTCAAAATATAAAATTTGTCTTTTGGATTAAAGATATGTGAATTTTACAATCCATTCAAAATTATACAATTCGGAATATAAAATTTTACATTACAAATTATATAATCTAAAATAAATATATATATATATATATATATATATATATAATCCAAAATAGTAATGATTACAAAATCTTCGGAATTATACATATCATAACACATTTTACAATGCCAAACATAAAAATTTCCATTTGATTACATTTCATAATTACAGGGTTGGTCATTTAAACAAATGGTTTAAACTCTGATTTTCTCAGTTTTTGACTGAAATTGATGGAAAGGTGGATTTGAATTCAAATTGAAGGATTTTGATATGAGAACTTAGTAGAATTCATAAACCCAAGTAGCAAGTATAAAGAAGTGAATCCTTGATCAGTTTGTGATGCTTTAGCTATAGTCTGGCGACCAACAGACTGATAATAAAAGGGGCAATCGAGTTTGCAAAATAGCAGTGCATTCAACAAAAGAGGTTCTCACATTTCAATACATTTGAACACGTCTCTGGCAAGTAGCAATTCTGCTGGGACCTGCCCATGCCCGTGGCCATGGATCTAGCTATACATAGTTTTTTTTAAGTCTTTATTAAAGTTCCACTAGTGCAGTAAGAGAAAACCACAGTGGTTATTTTCGTACATAGACAACGGTTTTTGAACCGAAGCATATACAGGCGAGGCAAAAAGTCTATACTTTTATGCCTCGGTTGTGAACTGAGGCAAAAAGATGGAGGATTTCGCTTCGGTTCAAAGTTAACCAAAGCAGTAGAGTTTTTTTAATTTTTTTTTCCAGGACTTTATGCCTCGATTCCCTCTGAACCGAGGCAGTATGTTCATCCTATCCAGTAAATCCATCAAGCCCTTTCACGCCAATGATGACCTGAATCCAATCTTCCACTGCTCCATTCTCTACCAAGCAATATACCAGCTCACACTCTACCTTCAACCTTAAGCATCAAACAGAACAAAGGGACCAAATCATGTCTCCTTGCCAACTCCTTTCTGTTCACCAAGAAATTATCATTATTGTTAGTGTAACATCAAAGAAAATATTTCTCATTCACGGGTGAAGAGACTAATGAATAAAAGATTTAGCTTACCTAGTCAATTGCCTATCAAAACTTGAAGCAGCCAAGACCCCCCTGTTCTCTTCATCTCTTCTAATGAGGTAGGGCATACTCATTTCTACGGGCATTGCTCAACCCGTAGGAAAGTGCCTCTGACATTCCATATAGTTGTGCAAATTCTAGCTTCTGATTCACCTTTTCAACTCCCAATTCATGTGCTTTTTCCACAGCCAATTTTCCTGCATTGCTCATCCCATTCTTGATTTTTCACCTTCTCCATTTTTCCGGTCATCAACCGTTTCCCCTAATCCCCAATTGGTGAATCCTTCGTGTGAATCCTGCATCAGAAGCAAACATTTCGTTCTTCCATCAATAGACCAAAACATACCACCCTCGTGAAGTCTTCTTCTCCAACGACATTCTCCAAAGGCAGTCTGTAAGAAATAGAAAGGAGGGAACCAGAAAGGTCGGTTCATTGTCGGACCACCACCGAACTGTTGGAACAATCGGTACCGTTATAGAGTCACGCAGCGGAATTAAAAACTTGAAAGGGAGTGGAAAGCGTGTTCGGTCACTTTTTTAAGATAAATTTGTAAAAA
>JAHCHA010013478.1:160421-192689 GCA_027742795.1 Vigna hirtella | reverse complement strand
TGGTTCGATTCAACAGAATCTACGTCCAGTCGTTAATCACTATAAAAAGTGATTAACAATTCCACTAAAAAGATGTTTCACAGATTACAACAAATAGTTAATAAAGCAGATAAATAAACCTTCCTTCGACGAACGAACCGGAAGAAGAACACTCTGCCAACTCGAAGAGAACCGCTCCGACTATCGACAAACGAAACGCGAGCTTCTCCTATTCACGAGACCAGGCAGAGCACCTTGCTAACTCGAAGAGAGCTTGCTCCGACAATCGACACACGAAACGCGAGTCTCTCCTGTTCACGAGACCAAGCAAGGGAACTTGAACTATAGCTACTGAGAACTTCCTCTGACAAACAGTATTCTGCTAGAGCTTCTGTTCAACAACGTTGTCTTCTAATTTCTCCAAAACAAAATATATAGCCAAGTACACTGAGTGCCAAAGATCAGCTCCCAACTGCCATGAATAATCGATTATTGTAAGTGATAATCGATTATTCAAGTCCGTTACAGGTTTTCAAAAATGTGATAATCGATTATATGAAGTGATAATCGATTATTCAAGTATGACTTGTGATAATCGATTATTGCTTAATCATAATCGATTATTGCAGTTAAAAATGCAAGTTTACAAGGTTTACAAGAATTTCCTACTACATTTAATTTCTACAAATTGCTTTTAACTAATTCTAATATCTTCTTCAACTAAAACTTCTTGTAGCATCATCAAAACAAATTTCTTCAAGATTTACCAATACTCTTTATTGGTAACACGAACCACCGGAGAACCAGGACGCCGCCGCGACTCCACCAATCTTCAACACTTCATTCATCGGACCACCTTTACCGGTCCACCACAAAACCACCGCGAGAGCTCTCTCTCTCCTTCGCACAACCTGCAATATTTCCCCCAATCTCTCTCCCTCTCTCCTTCGCACCACAGAGCACCGCCGTCATCAACCCTAAATCAAAAAGTTTCCCCCAAACTCCAAATCGCGTCGTCAAACCCTAAATCAAGGAACTTCGTTCAACTCTTCTCTTCGCACTGTGGCACCATCGGCACCATCTTCTCTGCTCGCCAAATGCCTTAGATCGATGAGCCTCCCATCATCGCCGTCGCGGTACTCGTCTCTACCATCGTGCCTCCCCTCTGCTTTCAACGTTGGTCACCATCGTCATCCTCGCCGGAGCACAAGCTGCTGTAATTGAGGAAAGAGAAGGATTCACCGATTGAATTGGTGAAATGGAACAAGCAGGTGTTTTGTTGGTCAAAAACGAAGGAGAAGGTGTGAGAACAATAAAAATGGTGTTAATCGAAGTTTCAATCGGTGAGTTCAGAGGCAGGATGCATTCAACCGGTAGGAATGAAAGAAATCAGTGGTTTAAACGGCCAAAAATGGAGAAAACTGGGTCAATGATGATGAACCTTAGCAGAGGCCGAAGATAGGGTTTTAGGAGAGGCTTTTGTGCGAGAATGGAAATGTCTCGCGAACTGGAAGCAATGAAAGCAATGAAGTAATACTGACTCGGTTATACCCTTAACCGAAGTAATCCATTTATACGGCCTCGATTCCTTCCTCCAACCGATGCCTATACACAGATTATACGTTTCGGGTGATTTCTAACCGAGATAATATGACTATTATGCCTCGGTTTTGGATTGAACCGAGGCCTATAAATTTAAATGCTTCGAGTTTGTCTAAACTGAGACGTATTAGACGCGTTCTTTGATAGTTGTTTCATGCTATAATGGTGTCTTCTATTCGCAAAGGGATAAAACTTTTATGGATGAAGATGAAAACTCAAGAAGGAAAAGAGACAACGGTCCAAACAACCTCTCTCCAACCCCTAGACAATTTCTAGTCATGATAATCAAAAAAGATATTAAAACTTTGGTTAAAACATGTTTAAATATTTAATTTCGCGTATAAGGCCAGATATTCTCATTAGACAAATTGACATAACTTATTGGACAACTTCACCTTGTTCGCTACATGACTTAGTCTTGTTAGTTAAACAAATTGGACCAAATTAATTGTGCTTGAAGAATCTATTTGAATTAAAACTTATAATCCTTTATACATTCTTCAATTTTATGAAATTTTCACTTATTTACATAATATTCCACAAATAAAGTTCAAATACTTCTTTTTTCAAAATTATTTAATAAATTTTTAATTATTTGAAAAGTTAATAATAAAAATACTATTAAAAGTTAAAAATAAAGTTAATAAAAATACTATTAAAAGTTAAAAATAAAGTTAATAAAAATAATGATAATAACAATTATGGTAAGTGAAACTTTATTAACTAATATTAAAAATCAATGTAGATTCTAATATATAAATCCATTATAAATTTTTATTAATAATAAAAAAAATTATAATAATAATTTTTAATTTGTAAAATAACTTTTAATTTATTTAATATAATAATTAACTATTCTTTGTTTTTAAATTGAATTATTATTTAATTATTTTTTTAATTGTGTTCAAACATTAAAGTTATAATTCCACATAACACATGCTTTGAAATAATGTACACATTATGTGAACCAAGTAGTTTTCATTAATCTCCATAGTTTTCTATCTTCCAAAGTAAGTTAGAAAAATGAGAAAACAACATACATGTCCACATTGATCAATACATGATGTGCTCTTTTTTATTTTATATATTTGTTGCTGCCTATCAACATAATATTATGCATAGATGTATGAATAAATTAATATATATATATATATATATATATATATACTCTTAAAATTAATCAATAGCTTAATGTCTCTATGGACCACACTTTCATTTTCTTGTTTTCCAGTGTCTAACATTTGTCATTTTCTAACCCATAAAATCAGTTCAAAAAGGCCAATCAACATGTCTTTGGACCTTTTTCATTTTTTTTAAGTCTAGCATGCTTGATTTTTCTAACGCACAAAATATTCTAATACAACAATGGCTATTGTTTTCTGCACCCGGTATTTTCTCGCTGCTTCTCCATAATTTTTAAATACCAATTACACCATAAAATAAATAAAAGTAGTGTTTTTTTCTTCAATTTAAGTTTTAACTATACAATCCATAAATCTTTCAAATTATACAATTCAAAACTAAAAAATATTATATTTTTATGTTTTAAACGGTTCAATCCTGTAAAATTAATATTCTTAAAAGTACATTTCAAAATATAATTTTTTTTTATTTTGGATTATAAATAATTAAATTTTAAAATCAATTCAAAATTATACTATTCCGAATATAAAATTTTACATTACAAATTGTACCATCTAAAATAAAAAATAATATATATATATATAATCTAAATTAGTAATTTTACAATACCTATGGAATTATACATCAGAACACATTTTACAATCCGAACATGAAATTTTTGATTTGATTTCATTCCTTAATTTGTTCATTTAAACAATTGGTTTAGACTCTCACTTGATGACATTGATGCAAAGATGAATTTGAATTCAAATCTAAGGAAGTGTAAACAAGTGAATCATTGATCAGTTTGGGATACTTTAGCTATAGCCTCACGACCAAACAGACTGATAATCAAAGGGGGGCAATGTGTTTGTCAAAATAGCAGTGTATTGAACATAAAAGGTTCTCATTTGTAGCTGAAACCCGTTAATCCAACACGTCTTTGGCAAGGAGCGTATGTGCTGGGACTTGCCGATGCTGTGGCCTTGGATCTAGTTATACGTCGTTTTTTTTTCCCTTTTATCGGTAATAAAGATAGAAATAAATAAATAAATATTTGAAATAGTTCAATCTTTCTCCAAAGAATATATATAAATGTGACGATAACAAATTACAAAAATCTAATTGTAGACTTCATAAAATCCCTCTTACATAAAGTTATCTTGTTTGATACACATTTGATCCTTTTATCACTACCATCAATGATGCACTCGATGTTGATTTTATAGTTGATCTCCCTTAGTTTTCTTCATTTAATCCTTTTGTGGTTCTCATTATAATTTCTGAGAACAATTTCTTCATTCGTCATTCCTACATACCTGCACACATCTAACAAAATTCAGCAAGGTATAATAGGCCTCTACCTCACAGTACATGATGAGAGTAACATTGGTTATCAAGGTTTTAATTATTTATTATTATTAATTCTAAATTAATCTTTATTTTTAAATTAAAAATTATTTTGTAATCAATAACATTAAGTAGAGGTTTAAGATATTGATAAGTGTACAAAGTGAAAAGTCTAAATATAGTTTTTCTAAGATACTCGTGCAATATTCGATAACTCTCGTAATTCACAATTCAAATAGCCAACAAATTTAACATAAACACAAAAATACTCATTTTTTATGTATTTTTCATTAAATGTGTGCAACAAAAAATTAACATAGAGTATTTACAATTATCAAAACTAGATTTCATTCTCATCATTTTCACAAACATTGCAATTATAATTTCAGGTTAAAATCAAAATATGAAATCTTGCATTAAGTTTAAGAGTTTTCAAGATTACTAATGAAGAAAGTTTTATATCTACATAATAGGTTAAAAAAACATTTTACATCACCTTAAGAACCATAATCAAGTCATGGTGTTCAAGCCAAAAAAGCATGAAACATAGAAAACAAATACTAATATTAAAAAGGAAAAACATATGTATTAATCTCACAAAATATACTAGAAATAAATTTATTAATTATATTTAATCTCAACAAGTAGGTTTAACATTCCATGGTGGAGAGCCTAGAATTTTAAAAAAATGAAGAATATGGAAGAAGTTAAAACCATAGATCAAAATAAAGCTTCTCTAAAGGTTTTTGGTAGTTGTTTCATGCTCCAACAGTATCTTCCATTCACAAAGGGACAAAACCTCCATGGATGAAGATAAAGACTCAAGAACCCAAATAGCCTTTCTCCAACACACTATGCAATTTCTAGTCATGAGAATGAAATAAGATATTGAAACCCTCGTGATGAAAGCATGTTTAAATATCCAATTTCACGTATGAGGCCTGATATTTTGGTTAGGCGAATTAGGGGTGACTTAACCTTGCTCGCTAGATGACTTAGTCTTGTTCGCTAGGCAAATCAGGTCAAACTAATAGGGCTTGGAGAATGTATTTGAAGGAATTGTAATTGATAATTCTTTATATGTTCTTCAATTTTATTAGATTTTCACTTATTTACATAATATTTCCCAAATAAAATTCAAATACTTCTCCTTTCTAAATTATTTAATAAAATCTTAATTATTTTTAAAAATATATAATATAGTCCTCACGCATAATACTTATAACTCAATCATAACATACACATTTGTTTGTTTTTTTTGGAAGACTAGTGTATTGAGTGACTCATAAACACTACATTTGTCATGTCTCTTTCCTACCTCTTAGGAGCTATAGCTATATGTTTGAGAATTCGAACTCACAATCACCACCAAATCATAACATGATAAATTTCTATATCAACAATATAAAAACCTCCATACACTTTCACCACTAGAAATCATACTCTACATGTGTTCAATACTAGCCGAGCCTAGATAGGCCCCACATGGAATGTCATCTCAATACACTAGCTAGCATTAATTAACATCAAAGTATCACTTCCACCCTATAAGTTACAACAATATCACATAATTCACATAAGAATTCACATAGTTTACTCTAACAAAATTTTTATAACAAAAGATCATTGTTTAAGTCTTCACAAAAATTTTCTTAAGACTACGAGACAAATATCTCCAACCAAAGACCTCTTACTAACAATTCCAAGGTTAAAGTAACGAACTAAGTGTTACAAACTATGCATACAAATTTCAGTCCGATCCAACCATTGACAAAGCATAAAATGAAGTTTTACTGAGACAACATAAAATAGTAGAAACAAATTGACATTAAAAATTTTCTAACAAATGTAAAAATCATTTATCTGATTACATACCTCTAATTATCAATCACAAAGTAGAAAATAGAGTTTTACTAAAACAATACAAAACAATAGAAAAAAAGTTATGATGGGATAAACTTGGGTTGTAATTTTTATGTTCACTAGGAATAACCCTAAAATATCCAAACATTGCATAATATGAAATTTTAAAAGATTTATCCTTGTGTGACCTATTGACAAGTGCACCAAGTTATTTGTAATACAGCCGAATCGGGTTATCATATCCACGGGAATTTAGCAACCATATATTAGAAAGGTTTTTTTTTTGTCTTTTAATAGAAACTACATATAAATATATACAAATTTAGTGAAGTAAAGACTAGATTCAATTTATATGTATTAGATGCCATAATGATAAATTTAATGAATACAACAACACACTGCTACTTACCCTATTTATTTAATTATGCAAATCGTTTAATGTCTTGAGAGTGTTCTTAAGTGTAACTTTAGTTCCATTCCTATCATCTAGAGTCTAAGATCATCAAACTTTAATATGATTATCAATGTCTTCTTGAATGAATCACTTGCATTAATATCAGGACTTTGTAACCAGTAGAGCCTTAGATCTATTCATAACATTTAAAAGAAGGAGATGAATTGATTGGACCATAGCTTGAAACCAACTCTCATTCAATTTTAAGCAGTGAAATAAGATGAGTGATCAAGTCATCCAACAAATCGTAAATCAACTCACAAACATGTAAGCAAAAGCATATATAAATATACCATAGGTAGCACAGTGATGGATAGAAAAGAAACCATAAAGCGTCATTACTTCTCCATAGAGAAATCCATTATGCAGACATACTATTTATAATAAGAACATAATCTATTTAGCCTCATAACACTTTTTCTTACTATGTCCACATTCTTTTCTACTAAATATGTCTCCACATTTTTACAATTTTCGCAAACTTATAAGCTTCAGTTAGAAAAAAAAAACCAAGGTCATATACCCTTTTTGACATTGGTTGATAAACAACCGAAGCCTAAAGGTGGACCATATAAGCACAAATTTAAACTTTTCAACTTAGTACACACATGTCAGGATCTATGGTCTCGGTTATCCTCAGAAACAATGCTATAAGGTCCATACATTCCCCCTGTAGAGAGATATGTTAGAGTTTTCAAATTCTAACAAGTCTATAACCTCAATTATTGGCAAAACGGCTGCCATATGGTCTTAATTTTACACCATAAAGAAGGAACTTCAGACTATTCAGATTCTGAAGGGATCCTATAGCCTTTGTTGTTCACATAACCGGTTCTGTAGACTGCTTTTGCTTCTGTTTTACAAAGGATCGAGGCCAAATGTGTGAGCCAAAAGTTAGAAATGACTACAAAATTTTTATTTTTTAAATATTTCATGGTGCTTTTGACGTCGATTCTTAGAAGAATCGAGACCATAGAGTATATATTGCTTCGGTATTTAAAATAACCGATGCAATATGTCCTCGTAGTGGTAAAAAAGTGCAATTTCACAGAATCCTTTATAGTTTCTTTTCACATTTCTTCGTTGCGCTAGAACCCCTCCTCTATGCTAATACTTCTCCATTGAAACCAAAAGTCATGGACATTACCTCTGTAAAACACAAATAATTTAAGGGAATTACTAGTAGTAAAAACCAAATTAATTTGATATCTGATATAAACAACCAAACTTTATTTCGATTCAAGCAAAGTACGGTTCCAAACTTACAAACTTTAAACAATATAGTCTTCACCACTTAACATAAGTTCGAAATTAAACTTACAAGTCTTACACAACATATTTTTCTAATACAAATTTATCCTTTTTACAAAAACCCTTGAAAGTTTTTTCCAACATGTCTCTCATAATCTCTAAGCTTTTTCAACTGTATCTGCAACATTATCTGCTCACGTATAACATGAGTTATACGATCATACCACAAACAAATAAGAGTAAGCTAACCATAACATACAATCATTAAACTTACTTATAATATATAATTCAATCATGTATTATTACAATTTACAAACACAATTATCCTAATGTCATTAATTCATTTTTCCTTAACTTCTTTCAAAATCATCCTTCTCATACCAAATTGGGAATCTCATAAAGTTACAATATCTTAGTCTTGGAAGTAACACTCTTCTCTATAGAAGGAATATGGAAAACTATGCTTCAAATTGCCTTTCTAGAGCAATCCCTTTTCGAATAGGGAATCTTCCATTGTTGCATACTCTTCGACTAAGCGGCAATTTTGATATAAAAGCTAAGAATGCAAAATGGTTTTCTACTCTCCATTCCTTAACCATTCTTGAGCTGAGTTCACTGCATAATCTTAGTTCCTCTCACCAGTGGCTACAAAGTATAAGAGACCTCATTCCAAATTTGAGCGAGTTGAGGTTAATTAATTATGATCTTTTGGATAATGATGTTCAATCTTTATTTCATTCTCATTCTTCCAACAATTCCATTTCTCTTAACATCCTAGAACTATCTTCTAATACGTTGACATCATCAACACTTCAATTTTTGTTTAACTTTAGCTTTCATCTTCAAGAGCTTGATCTTTCTCAAAAAAATATAGCTTTGCCACCTTATCTATGTTCAAATTTTCCATCTCTAAAGATTCTCGATCTCTCTTATAATAATCTATCATCATCAATGCTTCTAGGTGTTTCGGTAGAATTTAGAACCCTAATCCGAAACATTCAAAGTTGTCTGTTCTGATGTCCAGTTGTGTTGTCTTCTCTCTTCTCCTTGTCCAAGCCGCGGGGGAGGGTGCCTGCAAAAGACATTCCGACGCTCAAGTTAGTGATCTCGCGTAGTAATCTTGTAATCAAGATTAGTTATCAGAGCTCTAAGTTCAGTTCAAGTTCAAGTTAAGTTACCTGTCTCCTTTACCAGACAAATATTTATAAATTATAATGAGCTTACCGTTAAGTCTGACTCATTAACCACCAATGAATGACAATATTAATTGTCAATAAATGACAATTATTTTCATTAACTTCCCGACAGTTATTACTATTGATTACCTTAACTGCTCTTTAAATCGATCGGTTCATTGTCCTGAGAGGTATCATCGGTCGGCCGACTCTTCTGCACCGTGGTCGTATGATTATCGTTCGGTCGGCTATGAGCCCATAGTAACATAAGCCCCCCAAGCCCTAGAAAATTTTCTGGTATTGCGTTGGGTTTGTAAAGTTATATCGACCAGTAGAGGATTTTACCTGAGTTTCAATTCATACTAGCATGCATTCTTTATCGTCCGAGCGGGTTTTGCACTAAGAGTTCCTTTGAAGTGTTCCCAGACCAAGGCGAGAGTTCACAAAAGAGCTGGCCGCTTGATTTAGGTCTTAGGAGTTCACTAGGAGCGTGCCCTAAGACCAAGGTGAGAGTTCACGAAAGAAATCTGCCTCACCTGCTCGGTTTAGGTCTTAAGAGCTCTCTAGAAGCGTGCCCTAAGACCAAGGTGAGAGTTCACGAAAGAAATCTGCCTCACCCACTCGGTTTAGGTCTTAGGAGCTCTCTAAAAGCGTGCCATAAGACCAAGGTGCGAGTTCACGAAAGAAATCTGCCTCACCCGCTCAGTTTAGGTCTTAGGAGCTCTCTAGAAGCGTGCCCTAAGACCAAGGTGAGAGTTCACGAAAGAAATCTGCCTCACCCACTCGGTTTAGGTCTTAGGAGCTCTCTAAAAGCGTGCCATAAGACCAAGGTGCGAGTTCACGAAAGAAATCTGCCTCACCCGCTCAGTTTAGGTCTTAGGAGCTCTCTAGAAGCGTGCCCTAAGACCAAGGTGAGAGTTCACGAAAGAAATCTGCCTCACCCGCTCGGTTTAGGTCTTAGGAGCTCTCTAGAAGCGTGCCCTAAGACCAAGGTGAGAGTTCAAGAAAGAAATATGCCTCACCCGCTCGGTTTAGGTCTTAGGAGCTCTCTAGAAGCGTGCCCTAAGACCAAAGTGAGAGTTCACGAAAGAAATCTGCCTCACCCGCTCGGTTTAGGTCTTAGGAACTCTCTAGAAGTGTGCCCTAAGACCAAGGTGAGAGTTCACGAAAGATATCTGCCTCACCCGCTCGGTTTAGGTCTTAGGAGCTTTCTAGAAGCATGCCCTAAGACCAAGGTGAGAGCTCACAAAGAGTTTGCCTCACCGAGTTGAAAAATGTTCCTTGTCGATCGGTTGCTCAAAGTTGGCTAAGTAGTTTGTATACAGAGTCCTGTCATCTGCACCGAAGAAAAACAACACTAGAATTTTGAACGGTCAGAAGAATGTAGCTGATAAAATTTAGTTTGAGTTGAGGCCAGACGACCGAGCGAGTGAGATCGTTTGGTCTGAAATCCATATTAGGATTATCACAGGTGAGTTGTAGGTTTTTTACTGTCCTCCAACAAGAGCCAAGTTGTCGGAGTCCAACGAACTTGAACCCATCATAGGATGATTCCACCATTCTAGCTGCTTTTGAACTCAAACCTGCACTTGAATGCATATATAATACATGGTGATTTTTAAATGCATCTAAATGCGAATATATTCGGTGCCAGTAAAAGAGCATGATTCGAGTTACCGAGCGACAGCTCTTCGCTCATGTCAAGGAAGCCTCGCGTTCGGATTACTGAGCAGACGTACGGTCCTATCACATGTACTTCCAATCTGTACAAAAGAATAAATGTTGACGATGATTGTATGAACTATCACCCCGCTCGGGAGGTGTTAAATAAGAGTTGAGGTGTCCAGCCGAAATTTCCACCATTTTGGAACCTCTCTGCTTCCTCCTTCCATTCAGTGAATCATCTTCCGTCATCAAGGGAAAGCAAATGCAACTTGAATTTTGGTATGGACAGGTTGGCACGGTGGAAGCTGAGTTGATGTACAACACTTTCCTTGAGGTTTACGAGTCATTGTGCAAGGAATGACCGTGAGAAAGATTAACCTCACTTTGTTTTTCCTCAACGGCTACGGCGATGAGTGGTCACCGATCGAGGACGTCGCTGTTCGAGATGAAGACGGTGTTGGGTAAAGCCAGCCTTGAAGCGGCGATGGAAGAGTCGCTGGTGATGTAGTAGGGGAAACCGGCGGACTCAATGAGTTCTGCGTCAATAGCGTCGGAGGCGCTCGGTTCCTGGTGAACGCTTGGGTTGTTTAAGAGTTCTGAGCACCTTCACCCTCGCGCTGGAAGGCACCGAACGATTTCACCGTCGGGTTTGTGGCCTAGCTCGGGTGAGTTAGGAGATCCGGGCCATTCTTGGACATCCACAGTCGCATTAGATCAAGCCACTTCAAGAATTAAACAATTACTAGAAAAATTAATTAAATAAACAGAACCCAATCCTCTTCGTCATGGGAAAAGCTTAAAAAAGCGGAAAAAAACGATAACCATTATTGTTTGAGAAGGTGAGGCAGACAGTAGGGTGGAGAGGCGTCTCGCGAAAAGGGACGTCGCGACGATCGACAGAGATTTTTTCCGCGAGTCACTCGTGAGTGAGGGAGTCAGACTTAGTGATGACTCGTGTAGGGTTGGGAACTCGGGGAAGTGAAGAAATTATTCTGGAAAGTTTTGCTTAGGCCGGTTGTGAATCACCACCGCGTAGTGAATTGTTATGCCTTTAACGGTGGATAAGACCTCGAATTTTTTGGTCGATTCCGCCATCTCTGCGACTGGTTATCTTGGTTCTCTTGCCACGTTTGGTGATAGTACCCTCGGAAGGCCATGGTGATCTTCGCTGGACCCTCATTCCTTGCTTTCTCAGAGTTTAAGGATGAAAGAGTCCTCTCCCTTCATTGCCCAAACCAACATTAAAACATTCTGCATACCCCCTTGTACCGACGTTTCCATGAGGCTCCTGACGTCGTCGACAGTGTGGAGAGGGTGTGTCCAAGTGGTGTCTGTGCTGTGGTTCTCCGATTTTGGGGACTGGGGTTTGTGGAAATTGGGAAATTAGGGATTTCTGTTGTAATTGGATTTTCATTGATTGGAATTGTGGTTTTGATCTTGTTTTGTTTTTGCAAGTAGAGATTGTGAAGTTTTCGAATTGGGGTTGGTTTTGATTGCGCGTTTTGGGATCTGAGGAGTGGCGCCAATGAAGGTATTGGTGTGGGCTGCCATGGCGTTGCGGTGGCTGGCGTTGGAAACTCTCTTCTGATCGAGGAACCCCTGGAATTTTGGTTGGGCTTGGCCTGCACCGGACTATTTGGGCTTAATGACCCACTGTTAATAATCCATTACTGTGCCCCATTTTTTTTTTAGTAAAAAGTAATTCAAAAAGAGACAATGTCTTGTCTCCATCTTATCAGTGCAGGAAAAACAAAAAGTAATAATGGCATTTGTATATTTTATAATGAAAGGAAAATAATATATGAAACATGCTTAATTATGGGAGTGGGTGTTATTCCCAATATTACTGTTCAGAAATTTTTCCAACAAGTGTTTGTTAAATATGCATTTCTATTTGCTCCCTTACGTTACCAGCCTCATGGAAGTCACTTCTTCATTTCCTTTCTCGTTCCAAATTGTTGGGTTTTGGGAATGCGAGGCAGTGAGACCTTTGTTTTCCTGAAACTGATCCAAAGACCGATCACACGTATGGTTCCTTGTGATTACAGGGAATGTCGCTCGGCCCCACGGCGCCAAAATGTTTCGGCAGGATTTAGAATCCTAATCCGAAACATTCAAAGTTGTCTGTTCCGATGTCGTTGTCTTCTCTCTTCTCCTTGTCCAAGCCGCGGGGGAGAATGCCTGCAAAAGACACTCCGACGCTCAAGTTAGTGATCTCGCGTAGTAATCTTGTAATCAAGATTAGTTATCAGAGCTCTAAGTTCAGTTCAAGTTCAAGTTAAGTTACCTGTCTCCTTTGCCAGACAAATATTTATAAATTATAATGAGCTTATCGTTAAGTCTGACTCATTAACCACCAATGAACGACAATATTAATTATCAATAAATGACAATTATTTTCATTAACTCCCCGACAGTTATTACTATTGATTACCTTAACGGCTCTTTAAACCGATCGGTTCATTGTCCTGAGAGGTATCATCGGTCGGCCGACTCTTCTGCACCGTGGTCGTATGATTGTCGTTCGGTCGGCAATGAGCCCATAGTAACACTAGGTAATCTTAATATCAGCTCCAAACTGCAGGAGCTTCATCTTGTAAAGTGCAGTATTATGGATAGAAGCTTCACCGTTTCACCTAGTTCTACAATGAATTCTACGTCTTCTCTTCTCTATCTCAATCTATCGGCTAACTTGCTAAAATCATGTTCTATATTTCACTGGCTTTCTAACTTCACTGCCAATCTTCGTACCCTTTACCTTGATTATAATTTCTTGGAAGGTCCTATTCCAGATGAATTTGGCAAAGTGATGAACTCTCTTGAATATCTTAATCTTTCTGATAACAAACTACAAGGCAAGGTTCCGTCTTCATTTTGGAGCATGTGCAAATTACAGAGATTAGAACTCTCAAATAACAAGTTGAATGTGCTTCATTCAAAATTCTTCATGGTGCAGCAGACACATATTTCGGGGATTGAAATTATCTTATAACCAAATTACTGGAGAGATACCCGAGAGCATCAGACTGCTATATGAGCTGGAGGTTTTGTCATTGCAGGGGAATTCTTTGGAGGGAAATGTCACTGAAGCTCATCTTTCTAATTTTGTTGGAAATCAGTAAATTGATTATTGTTTCTTGATTTAAGCAACAATCAATTATCAGGAAAGATTCCTAACTCTATGGGCACCCTAGTTAAATTGGAAGCTTTTGTTTTACGAAACAATAGTTTAATGGGTGAATTGCCTTCCTCTTTGAAGAAGTGTAAGAATTTAATTATGTTGGATGTTAGTGAGAATATGTTGTCTGGTCCAATACCATCCTGGGTTGGAGAAAGCATGCAGCAATTGATAATCTTAATCATGCGAGGGAATCACTTCTCTGGAAATCTTCCCCTTCATATATGTTATTTGAAGCATATTCAATTGTTGGATCTTTCCCAGAATAAGTTTTCAGAAGGGATTCCAACTTGCTTAAACAATTTTACTGCATTATCTGAAAAAAGCATCAACAAAACTGAAACTCAAAGTCGTGTGCATTGGTACAATACAACTTACTCTGAAATTTATAGTTTTTACAGTGGTACTTATTATGCCCTTCACGTAACATGAACGTGGAAAGGTGTGGAACGCATCTTCAAACATCCTGAACTGTTGCTTCAAAGCATTGATCTCTCATGTAACAAATTGACAGGTGAAATGCCAAAAGAAATTACTTACATGGTCGGGTTGGTTTCTTTGAATTTATCCAGAAACCATTTGAGTGGAGAAATTCCTTCCGCGATTGGGAATTTAAGTTCTCTAGACTTCCTTGACTTATCAAGAAATCATTTGTCTGGAAAAATTCCCTCTACTCTTTCCAATTGATCGTCTTGCCATGTTAGACTTATCAAACAACCATCTCAGTGGAAGAATTCCATCGGGAAGACAGCTGCAAACCTTTAATGTCTCTAGTTTTGAAGGAAATGTTGATCTTTGTGGGAAACCGCTAGAAGAAAGTTGTCCTGGAGATGAGACAGTGACAAAGTCTAAAGGAGCAGAAGTCGACGATGAAGATGATAAATCAGTTTTGTATGGAGCATTATACATGAGCTTGGGGATAGGATTCTTCACAGGCTTTTGGGGCCTATTAGGTTTATTACCAATGTCTCTCATATGAAAGCTCAAAATATGCAGTTTAGAGCGATTTTTCTTTCGACACTTCTTTCTGAGATGAAAGCTTGATGGATTATTGGGACTGTAACATTTGAAGGGTTGAAGTTGGTAGTGACAAGTTCTACTTGAAAGTAATGATTTGAAAAATGAATGTTTGATGAAGCTTAATTACATATTTTTCTTATAGGAGGGCTTTTAATGTGCTAAAGCAGCTTCATAATCCGCTCACTGGAATTTGCTTATCTTTAATCTCTTTCATGGACACATCAGCTTAGCGCTACCTTTCTCTGCTCAGCGCCTACAGCATAAGTTTTGGAGCAGCTTTCTAAATTTCTGTAATGATAAATCATATATATACAGTTTTTCTAGAACTAGTTCCATTTTTTTCTCTTTTTTTATATTATGAAGAAATAATACAAGATCTTAAGATATTTTTTGAAATAGTTTTATTGTTCCAAATTATGTGATTATTTGTGTGGTTAATTTGTTAGCAATGGCTTAGAATATTAGGAGATAATAACTATCTAGTCTGTACAACCTAATACAACCTAATGCAAATTTCACAAATATATGTTTTGATATTCAAAAATTGTCCGAATAATAAATAAATTATTAAGCTATTCTTACATGTTTATTCTATTACTAAAAAGGTGACCTATAAAAACTTTGATTAAACATTATTAGAGTAGATTGCACATTCTTATAAACGTAGTGGACTATAAAGATAAATTATGATTACAAAATTTACATATAGTTTATTTGTCAAGATAAAATCTGAAAAAAACTTCAAATTGTAGATACTTTTAATGTAGTAAAGCAGAAGTCTATTAGTTATTCATATAAGGAAAATATTGATGAACACAGTGATTTTGTCTATCGGTCTCTTCTTATCACATCACATAACTTATAAAACTATATTTTAATTCTCTCTCTAAGTGTACACTAAGTGTTAGTCGATCGACATTTTTAGTGTCATAAAATCACTGGTCTTTCTATAAATATAATCACAGTATTAAATTTTAAAATTCAATTTAGCCAATAAAATCAAATTGACCGTAAATATGTTTTACTATAATTAATATTTTTTTCTCAGAATTTATAGTTCTTTTTATAGCTTTTAAAATCTGTGACTAGATACATGGATTATAATCAAATATATTTGACACCACGCTTCGAAATTTCAATATATATATATATATATATATTACTATGGGTTCATAGCCGACCGAACGGGGGTGCAGAAGAGTCGGCCGACCGATGATACCTCTCAGGTCAATGAACCGATCGGTAAAAAGAGCCGTTAAGGTAATTAATAGTAATAACTGTTGGGGAGTTAATGAAAATAATTTTCATTTATTGACAATTAATATTGCCATTCATTAGTGGTTAATGAGTCAGACCTAAGGTAAGCTCCTTATAATTTATAAATATTTGTCTGACAAAGGAGAGAGATAACTTGAACTTGAACTTGGACAAGGAGAAAAGAGAGGAGTGTCTTTTGCAGGTACCCTCCCCCGCGGCTTGGACAAGAAGAAGAGAGAGGACAGAAAGGAGACAAACACCCTCTCCCGCCGCTTAGACAACAAGAAGAGAGAGGACAACACAACTGGACATCAGAACAGACAACTTTGAATGTTTTGGATTAGGATTCTAAATCCTGCCGAAACAATATAAATATATATATATATATATATATATATATATAAATTATGTAAAGTAAGTCTAGTTTTCACATCTTCGTAGTTTTTCTAACTTGAAAAATAAGTTAGAAAAAAATGAGAAGACAACTAAACATCATGTCAACAGTGATAATTACTTATGATATGCAGTTTTTTGTCTTATATATTTGTTGTTGCTTATCAAGCATAATATGCATCGATGAATAAATTAAAATATATAATGGTTTTTGTTGGTGTAAAAGAATTATTGATACCGTGCTTTGTTATGAGAAGTTTTCATGTTTCTAGTTAGATCATTAGAAATGCTTACATGTTATTTCTTTTTTTAAATTTTAGTTCCTAAAATTGTAATTTTCTTTCGATAAGGTGAATGAAAATATTGAAGATGAAGACGGATTAAAACATAATATGTTTAAAAATTAGAAACCTAAATTGCAAAGTAATGAATGAACTAGAAAAATAAATGTAGAAAACATAAAATGTAAGAAAATAAAATATTAAGAATAAAATAATAATTGATAAAAATAAGAAATTAAAGTGATAACCTAAATTGTCACAATCACCTAGAGTTGTCATTAAATTAGTATAATTGATGTTCAAATTAGGATTTAGTATATACAGGACTATCAATTTTAAATTATTTTATTCTTTGAAATTCTGATTAATATGTTTTATTTTTCTTGATTTTGCTTTTAATATATCAATTTGTTTTTCAACTTTCTTTCAATATTTTCAATGTCTAAATTCTTAATTTTAATTTAATCCTAAAGATTCAATAGAATTGAATATGTGTCTTTTGGGAATTGATCAAGGTTACGCCTTATATGGTAAAATATATAGAACCTTAGGTTTTTTTTTATTCTGGGAATTTGCTTATAATCTTTATATATGAAATTGATAAAGAATGGGAGATCAAATATTAATATATTCATAATAGATCTGTGTTTGAGGATTAGGCATTAGTTTCTAACTTATAAAATGGATTTGATTAGGACTATGAATACCTTAAAGTAATTGGACTATTTTCATTTTCTGTTTTGTTTTCTAACACGCTTAATTTTCTAACGCATAAAATGTATTAGAATAAGACAATCAATAGTGTAAAGATTTTGGACCATTTTCACTTTTTTTTAAACGAAGAATGTTGGACCAATTTCATTTTGTTCCCTTCAAGTGTCTTCATCTACTTATTTTTTGTAATTGGTTAAATGCATTGAATACAATAATGAATAGCTTAAGGTGTCTATGGACCAGTTTCCATTTCTTTCTTTTCCAATGTCTAACATCTGTCATTTTCCAAACCATAAAATCAATTCTAATAGGACAATCAACAGCTCTTTGGACCATTTTCATTTTTGTTAAGTGTCTGCCATGCTTGACTTTTCTAACCCACAAAATATTCTAAAAGAACAATTGCTATTGTTTTCTGCACCATAATTTTGAAATACCAATTACACCATAAAATAAATAAAAGTAGTTTTTTTTTTCATTTTAAGTTTTAACTGTACAATCCATAAATCTTTCAAATTATACAATTCATAACGAAAAATATTATATTTTTATGTTTTAAACAGTTCAATTCAACAATCGTGTTTGTCAAAATAGCAGTGCATTCAACAAAAGAGATTCTCATTTGTAACTGCAACCGGTTAATCCAACAAGTCTTTTGGCAATCAGTGAATGTGCTAGGACTTGCCGATGCCCGCGGCATTGGATCTAGCTATACATAGTGTTTTTATTTATGGGCAGTAAAGATGGAATAAATAAAAAAGTATTTAGGATACTTCAATCTTTTTACAAAGAATATATATAAATGTGACGATAACCTAAATTACTAAAACCTAATTCAATACTTCATAAAATCCCTCTTACAGAAAGTTATCTTGTTTGATACACCTTTTATCGTTTTATCACTATCATCATTGATTTTATTGTTGATCTTTCTTAGTCTTGTTCATTTAATCCTTTGGTGCTTGTCATTATAATTTCTGGCACCAATTTCTTCATCTCTCATTCCTACATGCCTGCACACATCTAACAAAATGTAACAAGGTGTAATAGACCTCTCTACCTCACAATGTATATTATGGGTAACATTGGTTAGGAATGTTTTAACTATTTGGGAATGAGGCATGATATTCTCGCTAGACGATTTGACATAACTCTACTTGATGACTTAGTCTTATTGGCTAGACAAATTGGGTCAACTAATTGGATCTTGAGAATATATTTGAATGAATTAACTGACAATCCTTTATAAGTTTTTCAATTTTACGAGATTTTCACTTGTTTACATAATATTCCACAAATAAAATCCAATTATTTCTCTTTTCAAAATTATTTCATAAACTCTTAGTTATTTTTAAAAATAATAATACAAATATCAATAAAAGATAAAAATAAGCATCATAAAAATCATGATAATGACAATTATGATAGCTAAAACTTTAGTAACTAATGTAAGAAATTAATTTAGACTCTATTTCACAAATCAATTATAATGTTTTGTTAATAACTGTACTTTATGAAATATACCGATTAGAGTTAATGGTCATTTATGGGCAGTTAGCAGATATATTAGTAGGTATTAAGGGGTCAGATTTCCTTAAGCTTTACAAATATACGGTATTAATAATTGATTATTGGGTTTGATTGCCTAAAAATATATTGCGTTAATGGTTAATCAATGTGTTTGGCTGCCACAAGCCCTATAAATATATGATTGATGTTTAGGTAAATTAACATTGATGACTTGAGCGTCAGAGTGTCTTCTACAGGTCAACAATCCATCAGAGTGGATTGTGTTCTTAGAGAGGATTGAACGATCGAAAGAGAGTAGAGCAAGGAATGATGACCGACCCATCGACCAATTCAACCGAAACATTTGGCGCCCACCATGGAGCCGAGCGACATCCCCATGAAACCACGAGGAACTAGATGTGCGCTCGGTCTCGACATTGCTACTTCATATTGATACTAGCTTTAGCATCAAGAGCAAAAACTTCCATAACAATTTCTAAAGGAAGGTTCAGTCCCTTGCAACTTGGTAAGTTGTGTTAGCAAAATGATGAAGATGAAGTTTTAATGATGACCAAATCAAGTCAAGAGAAATCAAGATTCAAGAAGATCTTTTGAAGACTTGTATTGAGATGAAAACTTTTATAATAATTGTAATTTATTGTCTAGGACTTAGGTTCTTAGTGGTTTTGATTCCTTGTATCTTAGAATAATAGTTCAGAGTCAAAAAACACATTGAATTAATCGATTAGACCTAGAATTAATCAATTAATCATAGTAAAAATGGAACACTCGAATTGTCTTTGGAATAATAGATTAAACTACCATTTAATCGATTACCTAATCGATTAACAAGTAGATTTATCGATTAGCTAATCGATTAACAAGTAGATTAATCGATTAAATTTGACCGTTAGAGTTTTGTAGCCGTTGAACTAGGCGTTACACTCAATTTAATCGATTAGTTAATCGATTAAAAGCGTTAGAGAGGCAGAAAACGAAAAATGGAAGAGTCTTTGCTTGAGTTTATAAATAAACTCTCATTTTCCTTCCACAACAACTCTTCCCTTGTGCTCTAGGACTTAGAAACCTTTGAGACTTGTGTGTTCTTGTTCGACTTGAGAAACTCTCGTTTGTGGAGCTGGTGAAGTGCTCCTACGATAACAGAGGAATAGCCAATTCATACTTGGTGCATCCAAGGAGGTGTTTGGAAGAGGAAATCATCGTTCATGAAGTATTCCGAGGAAGTGTTCATCCTTTGTGAAGATTCAAAGGAGGTGATCATCCTTCGTGAAGTATTCGGGGAGGTGTTCATCCCTTAGTGTGTTTAAGGGAAGTGAGTCTCATCTCTTATCGCTTCAAGATAGGAGTTTTCTAAACTATTACAAATTGTATTTGTGTGATTAAAGTTTGTAATTGTGTTGTGATTAGTGAACTGTTTATCTTGTTTTGATATAGGCGACTGGACAGAGGATTCGTAAGATCCGAACCAAGATAAAATCATTTGTGCAAATTTCTCTCAACCTTACTCTCTTTATTTTTTTAATATTATTTGCTTAGTAAGTTTAATTGAGTAGAAATTCAAAAGGCACACATTTTTATTAAAGACCAATTCAACCCTCTCTTGGTTTGTTATCCCATGCTAACCATTTCGCTGTAGCCACTTTGACAAGTTGGACCACCAAAGTTCAACCTTGTCATGTTCTAATGACTTTTCATTATAAAAATAAAATATTGAATATTTTTATTTAATGAATATTTTTGTGAGTAAAAATATCCTGCACAGGAAGGTTCAATCCCTTATCCCCTGGTCAGTTGGACCACCAAAGGTCAACCTTGTCAAGTTCTAATGGCTTCTCATTACTGAAATAAAATATTAAATACTGTATTTAACGCATATTTTTGTGAGTAAAAATATCCCGCACAGGAAGGTTCAATCCCTTACGACTTGTCAGTTTGACCACCAAAGTTCAACCTTGTCAACTTCTAATGGCTTCTTAATATAAAAATAAATATTGAATATTTTATTTAACGGATATGTGAGTAAAAATATCATGCACAAGAAGGTTCAATCCCTTACTGCTTGGTTACTTGGACTACCAAGGTTTAACCTTGTCAGGTTTTAATGGCTTCTTATTATAAAAATAAAGTATTGAATATTTTATTTAACGCATATTTTTGTGAGTAAAAATATCCCTACACAGGAAGGTTAATTCCCTTACCACTTGGTCAATTGGACCATAAAAGTGCAACCTTGTCAGATTCTAATGGCTTCTCATTATAAAAATAAATTATTGAATATTTTTTTAACGCATATTTTTGTTAGTGAAAATATCTTGCACAGGAAAAAGTTCCTAAGAGAACTCCTAGCGTCTACTTTTCAACCTATGAAAAAGTTCCAAAGAGAACTCCTAGCGTAGCATCTACCACTCAACCTTGGAAAAAGTTCGAAAGAGAACTCCTAGCGTCTACTGCTCAACCTAGAAAAAGGTTTCAAAGAAAACTCATAGCGTCTACTTCTCAACCTAGGAAAAAGTTCCAAAGATAACTACTAGCGCAATATCCACCGCTCAACCTTGGAAAAAGTTCGAAAGAAAACTCCTAGCGTCTACTGCTCAATCTAGGAAGAAGTTCCAAAAAGAACTCTTAGCGTCTACTGCTCCACCTGGCAAAAAGTTTCAAAGAGAACTCATAGCGTCTACTGTTCAACCTTTGAAAAAGTTCCAAAAAGAACTCCTAGCGTCCACTACCTAACCTAGGAAAAAGTGAACAAGAAAACTCCTAGCGTCCCCTGCTCAACCTAGGAAAAAGTTCCAAAGAGAACTCCTAGTGTCCACTGCTCAACCTAGGAAAAAGTTCCAAAGACTCTTAACGTCTACTGCTCAATCTAGGAAAAATTTCCAAAGAGAACTCCTAGCGTCTACTACTCAACATAGGAAAAGCTTCCAAAGAGAACTCCTAGAGTTCGTCGCTCAGTGTAGAGAGGAATGAAAACTTAAAGCGCATCGAAAATAGACTCCCTAAAGACAACGTGAGCGACCTCTCTTAACCTCATAATAATCCATGCGCACCTGTTTGAATAAAGAGCTTGCTTGAGCTTGGGGGACTTATGTACTATATGAAATATACCGATCAGAGTTAACGGCCATTTATAGGCAGTTAGAAGGTATATTAGCAGATATTAATGGATCAGATTGCCTTACGCTTTACAAATATGCGGTATTAATAATTGAATATTGGGTTTGATTGCCTAAAAATATACTACGTTAATGGTTAATCAATGTGCTTGGCTGTCACAAGCCCTATAAATATACGATTGATGTTTAGGTAAATTAACATTGATTTATTCTAATAAAATAAAGATCTCTTTGAAAAAGATATCTTTCTTGATCATCAGAGTGTGAGTAAAAATATCGTGCACAAGAAGGATTAATCCCTTACTGCTTGGTCACTTGGACTACCAACATTCAACCTTTTCAAGTTTTAATGGCTTCTCATTATAAAAATAAAATATTTTATTTAACGCATATTTTTGTGAGTAAAAATATCCTGCACAGGAAGGTTCGAGCCCTTACCGCTTGGTCAGTTGGACCACCAACGTTTAACCCTGTCAGGTTCTAATGACTTATCATTATAAACATAAAATATTGAATATTTTATTTAACGTATATTTTTGTGAGTAAGAGTATCCTGTATAGGTAGGTTTAATCCGTTATTGCTTGGTTAGTTGGACCAATAAATTTCAACCTTGTCATATTCTAATGGCTTCTCATTATAAAAATAAAATATTGAATATTTTTTTAACACATATTTTTGTGAGTGAAAATATTTTGCACAGGAAAAAAGTCCAAAGAGAGCTCCTAGCTTCTACTGCTCAACCTATGAAAAAGTTCCAAAGAGAACTCCTAGCGTCTACCGCTTAACCTAGGAAAAAGTTCCAAAGAGAACTCCTAGTGCAACATTTACCACTCAACCTAGGAAAAAGTCCAAAGAGAACTCCTAACGTCTATTGCTCAATTAGGAAAAAGTTCCAAAGGGAACTCCTAGTGTCTACTGCTCAACCAGGGGAAAAGTTCCAAAGAGAACTCCTAGCCTCTATTGCTCAATCTAGGAAAAAGTTCCAAATAGAACTCTTAGTGTCCACTGCCCAACCTAGGAAAAAGTTCCAAAGAGAACTCCTAGCGTTCACTGCTCAACCTAGGAAAAAGTTCCAAACAGAACTCCTAACGTCCACTACTCAACCTAGGAAAAAGTTCCAAAGCGAACTCCTAACGTCTGCTGCTCAATCTTGGAAAAAGTTCCAAAGAGAACTCCTAGCGTCTACTACTCAACCTAGGAAAAAGTTCCAAAGAGAACTCCTAGAGTATGCCGCTTGGTGCAGAGAGGAATGAAAACTTAAAGCACATCGAAACTAGACTCCCTAAATACAACGTAAGCGACCTCTCTAAGCTCATAATTAATAATCCATGCATACCTCTTTCAATAAAGAGCTTGCTTGGGCTTGGGGAACTTATGTACTATATGAAATATACCGATCGAAATTAATGGTCATTTATGGGCAGTTAGCAAGTATTAATGGGTCAGATTGTCTTACACTTTACAAATATACGGTATTAATAATTGATTATTGGGTTTGATTGCGTAAAAATATATTGCGTTAATGGTTAATCGATGTGTTTGGCTGCCACAAGCCCTATAAATATACGATTGATGTTTAGGGAAATTTAACCCTATTTATCCTAATAAAATAAAGACCTCTTTGAAAAAAATATTTGATTTGAGTGTGAGAGTGTGTTCTGTAGGTCAACAACCCATCGAACTGGATTTCATTCTCGGACCAATTCAATCGAAACAATAATGAAAACAATTTTACAAAATAATAATTTTTAATTTGTAAAATTGATTTTTAACTTATTTAATATAATAATTAATTATTTTTTGTTTTTAAATTAAATTGTTATTTAATGATTTTCTTATTGTGTTCACACATTAGAATTATAATTCCACACAACTCATACTTTGAAATAATATACACTATGTGAACCAAGTGTAGTTTTCATTAATCTCCATAGTTTATACCTTCCAAAGTAAGTTAGAAAAATAAGAAAAGAACGACATCCATGTCCACATCAATGGTCCTTTTTGTTTTATATATTTGTTGCTGCGTATCAACATAATATTATGTATAGATGTATGAATATATATATATATATATATATATATATATATATATATATATATTAGACAGAACTATGTTATATAATGAAATGTTCGGAACATACTAAATGTGTTATGTATTTACTCTTATATGATAAATTAAATTCAACATTTAGAAATTCATTGAGATTGGTCCTATATATTATATAATTTTAATATTTTATCTTTAATTTGTTTAATAAGTTTACTAAGTAAAATATATTTATTCATTTCTGATCATAAAATACTAAATTATATATTATTAGTATTTTTATATTATAATTTAGAGAAGAACCTGGATCACATTCTTTTTATTAAACATTCTTAATATTTTACGCTTCTTCGTTATGCACATAACTTCACACTAGGCAAAGAAATTATTTTTCAAAATTTCAAACTAGTCTTTTTATTATCTTTTTCTTTATCTGGTCTGTTTAATTACCATCTCTCTCAATCTACATTCTTTAATTTATAATCTTATATTTGAAAAAAAAAATGACAACTATTTGAATTAAATCTATATGACTATTTTAGATTGCTTGCTGTAAATCAATACTGATGAAGAATATTTTTTAATTGCAAATTTTTGGTACATAAAAATAAACAGTAATTTTATTAATGCGTATATATAGTTTTAATTTAAAATAAACAGACTATGTAAAGTATTATAAAGTAAGTTGGAAGCAGTCTACATTGTATGCTAAAAAAACTATTATTTTTCAAATACGTGACTTATATTTATTTATTATTATTTTTAGTTTTATGAAATCAACTTTTGAGAATATAAATGAAGCCAGGGAGAATTCTAAAATAAACATATAAGGAGAAAGAGAAAAGAACTGAATCATACTTTCTTTCTCGCAATATAATACCTCTGTTTACGTTCCTCTCTCTTATATTATTTAAAATAAACAAAACTATCATGATTTCTTATTTTCCCAAATCATTTTATGTCCTTCTGCTGCTTTCTTTGCTTGCCTCAGGAATTAGTGTGAAAATGAAGAACTCAAGTGAAAGTGGTGAAGCAAAGTGCATAGAGAGGGAGAGGCAAAACAATCCTCAACTTCAAAGAAGGTCTCATAGATAACTTTGGCATGCTCTCCACTTGGACCAATAATACAGATTGCTGCAAATGGAAACGCATTCAATGCAACCATGGTTATGTGCAACTGCTTGATCTTCATGGAAACTACCACTATAGACAGTATTTGAGAGGTGCAATCAATGCCACTTCATTCATTCACTTGCCATTTATTCAACATCTAGATCTCAGCGGTAATTATTTTTCACTGAGTTACATCCCAGAGTTAATGGGCTCCATCACCAACTTAAGATATCTCGATCTCTCCAATTCTCATTTTGCGGGCACGATTCCTTCTACACTTGGAAATCTCTTACAACTACGTTATCTAGATCTTGGGGAAAATATTCTTTGGGGAAAAATTCCCATTGGGATAGGGAATCTGAAACACTTACAGTATCTCGATCTTGGTCTATTCTATCTTTCCGGAAAAATCCCATCTCAAATTGGGAATCTTAGAAAGCTACAACATCTCACTCTAGGAAGTAATAGTCCTCTATATATAAGGAAACCAAAGACAATGCAGTAAAATTGCTTAAGCAAGTTGGAATTCCTTCTGATAAATTATTCTTGGAAAGATCCAACAATTGAATACGCTTCAAATAACATAAATGTAGTGGAAGATTTCCAGAGAAGCGATTCCCTCGCATGATCAAGATTATCAATTGCTGCATGCTTTCTCCAATCCAGGATGTTATTGGACCCGACAACATATTCTCACTCACATCCAGCATAATTAAATTATTGCAATTTTTCAAAGAGGAAGGCAATTCACCCATTAGACTATTGTTTCGTAAAACCAAAGCTTCCAATTTAACAAGGGTTCCCATGGACACAGGAAGTTTCCCTGACAATTCATTGCTACTTATATCAAGAAACAATAATTGGTTTACCGATTTCCAACAATCTGGAAGTTGCCCCTTTATTTGATTGTATGATAAATCCAAAGTGGCCAAGTTTGATGCTGTGATGTTTCCACATAAGAAATTTGAAAATTTATTTTCAGAGAGTAAGAGCTCGGAAGCTTCTAGTAAAAATAATGGAACTTCTCCCTCAAATTTATTTGAATTTAAAATTATAGATGGCCTGTAAAGAAGCTTCAAATGCATATTAGGGATTGAACCAATGAGATTATTGTGAGACATATTCACAGTGTACAACATTTGCAACTTGTTCCAACACCATTCTGGTACGAAATCATTCAACCCATTAGAAAGCTACAACATCTCACTCTAGGAAGTAATAGTCCTCTATATATAAGGAAACCAAAGTATGTGAGTTGAGTACCCCTAGTTTTTCATATACATATGTAAATATATATATAAACATTTTGCCTATAAAAAAATTACATGCATATAATGTTGAATTTTTCTTCAATTAACAATAAATTTCATTCACTGCGTTAGAAGGAAAATATTCATTATCAACAAAATCACTTGATGAATATTTTGGACATTTTTTAAGGGAATTTTTCTTCTACATCAAATGAATGGAAAATTTGTGTATGAATTTATATAAAGAATATCAAATCAAAATATTAATATATTCATAATAGATGCATGTTTGAGGATTAAATGTTCACAGTTTTCTAACTTATAAAATGGATTCAATTAGGACAACCAATACCTTAAGGTAATTGAACCAGTTTCATTTTCTTCTTTGTTTTCTAACATGCTTAAATTTCTAACGCATAAAATGGAATACAATAGTCAATAGTCAATAGCTCATAAAGTCTTTATATGGACCACTTTCATTTCTTCTTTTCCAATGTCTAACATCTGTAATTTTCTAACCCATAAAGTGTCTAGCATACTTAACTTTCCTAACCCATAAAATATTCTGATAGAATAATTGACAGCGTAAGAGTTTTAGACTAGCTACATTTTTCCTCTTTTAAGTATGTGCTAAAATTTCTAACTTATAAAATGGATTCAATTAGGGAAATTAATGAATTGATATTTTCGGACTAATTTCATTTCTCTTTTTCAACCATCATGTACGATCAATAGGTTGTTGCTTTCTTAGGAATATTTTTATTTTTCCTTCTGTGTTATTTGTGAACTGATTTTCTATTTCAGAGCGGACTAAGATTGTCATTATATTTAGATATTTTGAACTAGTTTCATTATAGGCGTGGTTAATTTCTTCAAACCTAGGTTTTAAAGTTTTAACTCATTATAACCCATTCATCCAGTCACACATCTTAAAGTTCTAATTCCACCCAACTCATGCTTTGAAATAATATACACATCATGTGAACTAAGTGTAGTTTTCATTCATCTTCATAGTTTTCTACCTTGCAAAGTAAGCTAGAAAAATGAGAAAACAATAACATCCATGTCCACATTGATCAATACATTATGTGCTATTTTTTGTTTTATATATTTGTTGTTGCCGACCAAACATTAATATATATATATATATATATATATATATATATATATATATATACTCTTAGAATTAAATTAAATCAAATCAATTTTAATGTAGATTTTGTTTTTCATTCACAATATACAGATCATTATTTCATATAATTATCATGAAATAAATAAACTAAGATATGAACGCTCACATCAGTTTGTTTGATTGAAGATTTAATATTGTTGTCAGATAAGTGGATAGGAGCTTTTGATGGATTTCCTTTATATGTTTGTCATATTAGTTTATACAATTGATGATTTTCGTGTATATAGAAACTTAATAAGTTATAGTTTGAAATGTCATGAAGAATGTTTTGTGTATGAAGGAAACACATCATATTTAATAGGAGTTCAATACAATGAAAAGAAGGATAAATAGTTGATTCAATACAACAACTACTGACATATTTTTAGTACAATAAAAAAACAATTTTTCAATTCACTTGCCAGGAGCCAGTGATCTGAATGCAGCGCTCCTAATTGATTAATTAGCGTATCACATACTATTAGACATCGCTCACGTTTTCCTTGCACCAATTGATAGAATTCACGTGTTCTACAACTTCAACACCGAGTTTGAGCTATTTCACCAACTACATATACTTGGTGGAATGCTTTTAGAAATTTGTTAGAAATAAAGATTCTATTACGAAGATGCCGAATGAAAGTTATAATAATCAAAGGATAAGCACCTAATACAGAATTAGGAAAAAAAGAATTGTTTCTGATAATTTCTATTACATAATTAAGAAAAATAAGAAAAAATAATGTAATGTAAAAACATGGAAAAAATCTGAAAAAGGGAGGGGGGTTTGCGTAGAATCCTAAGACCTTTTTCACAACAAATAATAAAAAATAACACAACACAATTTTATACTTTATACTGATTCATCCAAATTTATGAACTATATGTCCTATTTTCTTTCAATATAAAACTTAAAAAGTTTTGCTATAGTCAAATAATTAACTACAACGAAAACAATAATTATTCCTGATCATAAACATGTATCCTGAAACAATCATAAGTAATAACTCAAGCTAATTATTATTATTCAACACTCAAATGAGATCAAAACTAGCATAAAAAGCGTGAATCACGTCATCCACAAAATCCAGTACTTTAAATACATATAAATACCAATTCAACTATACATGTTTAACATATTTCAATTATATATCAACCTAAACTAATTTATGTAAATTAGTACCTGTCACTTTAAAGGTAACATAACAATAAAGAAATATTTAGAATCAAAACCTTTTGCTCCCAAAAGAACACATTTTTCATAGAACTTCCAAAAGTCATTTTAAAATTTTAAACTATATAAATTCAACACCGATATAAAGTTTAAAAAAATTAATTATTTCTGGATTTTATAACAAAATGATCACATTCAAAAGTGAAAACTTGGATTTCCAATTTTATTATTGATAGATTCATTACCCATATAAATATTTATTATTAATAAAAAAACTAATTATCAACATATTTTACCAATAAAATTTATTGGCAAATAAATTATCAAGGCAAATATTAATCTGTATTAAAAATTGACAAAAATATTTGTGAGTATTAAAAATTTTAAAATTGTCGATCAAATCTGTTTTAAAGACTATTTTTTTCATTGGTAAATTTCATCAATAATAAGGCAATTTCTTGTTGTGAATATAAGTGACATTGAATCTTAATCACATACCATTCATTTAAATCTCAAGAAAAAATCTCCATCTACATATAATTTAAATTCAAACCTTATCAACATAGAGTCAAACATAAAATGAAACCATGACTAACATTTACACTACATTAATAAATGAGAGAAGAAAGGAAAGAAGAAAGACATAACATTGTCAATGAAAAAAATAAAAAAATTAAAAGGATGAAGATGAAAAAAAATGATAAAGAATGAAGGAGGAGAAGAATAGGTAAAGGAAGAAATAACAACAATCTGTACATTTTACTTTAAGTTTAAAGAAGAAAAAAAGGGGAAAATAAGAAAATAAATGTATTTTACTAAAATTTAGAAAGAAGGAAGAAAAAAAGGCTGCCATTTACAAAGTTTTCAAGAACTTTAAGAAGACGAATAAGTAATCAACTCTTTTATGATATTGACCAATCTCGTGATGAAAAGACTGCTTCTAGCCATTTATCTCTTATTGATGATGAGGAACATACAGAGAATAAATTTCGTTCTCTTAGACGATCCACTAGAATAAAAAAAACCCCTGCATATCTAAAAGATTTTTAAATATCTTCTTATAACATAACCATTTGATAGATTATATCTGCATATAAAACTTTAATTTCTTCTATAGACAACGTTGTTGATCCAAAGGACTATATGGAAGCTTTACAGCATGAACATTGGTGCTATGAAAGAAGAGAGTGTTGTTCTTGAGGAGAATCATACACAGACCATAGCTAACTTGTCTTACTTTTCGGGTTTCGAGATAGCACGAAGCACTGAATGTATCCATTTATCCAGCACAATTATGCTTTGGACCTTTTCAATGAATTTTTTCACCAAAGTTTTCTCTAAGGTGATCCAATTGATGATCCTGCTATTTTTCGAAGATTGATAGGGAGGCTCATCTACTTCACCAACACATGCTCGCGACATCACTTATATCGTTCCTTGCTTGAACAAACTCCCAGTCAAGGTATTGTTCTAAAAGCCACCAACGACATCACTTTGAAGGCTTACATGATTCTGATAGGGCTGGTTGCACGGACTCTCGCAAGTCCACCATTGTATACATTGTTTAGTTGGGTGACATACCAATCACGTACAAATTCAAAAAGAAAACCATTGTCTCAACATAGCTCCTCCGAAGTTGAGTATTGCACTCTCGTTCAAACTATTTATGAAATTCAATGGCTAAATAATCTAATCCATGATATGCATTTCCCATTTTCACAACCTCCTACCATCTTCTACGACGACATCTTTGCAACCAAAATCACTACTAACCAAGTCTTCCCCGAAAGAACAAAGCATATAAAGAAAGAACAAAGCGTTTAGAAATCAACTATCACCCCATAAGGAAAAATGTTTAGCAAGGCCTTGTCCAACTTCTCTCCATTCACTCAGCTATATATAATTCTAAATTCAAATAATTTGAGGGTGCACTTCCGTCATTTTTCCTACAAGCTTCAAGGCTCATCCTATATATATGGAAATAAATTTTCAAATTTCTATTCTTTCTTATGTAACCAGATCATTACTCCAAATTGGGCAAAAATTATCAAACCTATCAAATAAAGGGAGAAATTCTTGATTATTGACAATCTTTAGACAAATTACTATTTCTTGATTTCAGCAACAATAAGTTGTCTGAGAATAGTCCCATCTCCATGGGAAACCTTGTTAACTTAGAAGCATTGGTCTTACGAAAGAATAATTTAACTGCAGCAATGGAGAATCTTGAACAGGCAAGGGAATCATGTAAGAACCTGGAAAATAGAGTTATAGAGTAGATAAGTGGATTAAAATAATGAGACGAGCTTTTTAGTTTTAAAATAATCGTATAATATAGATATACCTTACTAAAGCTCAGTTCATTATCTAAATCACTTCATCTCTCTAAAACCTCCGTTCTCTACTCTTTCTCTACCTTCTTTCTAGAATTTCTTCTCATTGAGCTGTCAGATTGACGATCTGGAGGTGCCTAAACGTTCACGGTGTTGAAGGCTTCGTAACTGATCGATGAATTTCTCGATTCTAGCGGGTAAGTTGTTCTTCTCTTTTCACCGCTGTCTTGAACCTAAACCATGCAATCTTTGCTGGTTGCATGTGTTTTGTGTGTTCTCTTGTTCATTCTCTGTCCAATTCTAGCTCTACGAGCTGTTCTTGATCACCAATTGGTGATTTTTAGGGTCCTGTTGAGTTTACTTGCGGTACAAGGTACTGTAGAGGTAATCCGAAGAATTGGACTGTGAATCTCTGAGGTAAGGGGACTTAGATTTCTAATTGAATTGATGGCTTGATAGGCGTGTGTATTGATTTCTGCATATAGTTGTTGTTTGAGCTGAAATGTAGTTTTTGGTGTAAGTGAATTATGTATGCTTTGAATGTCAAATGATGAAACTGTGAAATGTGATTCGGGGGCTGGTTTAGATGTGAGGTAAATCTGTAATTGAGTAAGTTAGAGGTTTGTATTCTGTTGTAGTAACTGCTGGATAGAAAGTTAGGAAATTGGAAGTGTTTTAGGGTATTCTAGAGGAAGTGAGATGGTGAATTTGGGAATTAGAGGTCAGTGACTCTTTTGGTCTCTTTAGGCATTATAGGTAAGTCATTTGTGCCTTGTATGAGTCTTTTAAATGGTCAAAAACATGTGCAAAGTATTAGATTTTGATTTGGGTCCTTAAGTGGTGAAATTGAGTGTTTTAGAATGGGAATTGGGTCATAATCACTTTAGATTAGTGGTAGGCATGTTTAGAATCACTTAGACAAGTCTAATTAGGTGTATAATACAATCTAGGAGTGTTAGAAGTTGAGGAAAATAGTTAGAATTGGTATGTTGTGGTTGAGTTGCATAAATCTGCAGAATTTCGTTCTGCAGATTATGCAGACTCTCTATGCGAATAGTTTTGCATAGCGAGTCGCTATGACGAGGTGCTCTCTGCCAAAGGCATTCGCACAGTGAGTTGGTCTACTGTGCGGATGACGTGAGAGGTTGCTCTCTGTTTAGTTTATTCGAATAGCGAATTGGGCGCTATGCGAATGATTGGAGTGGGTTGCTCTCTGTCTAGTGATTCGC
>JAHCHA010013478.1:125125-135421 GCA_027742795.1 Vigna hirtella | reverse complement strand
GAGGCAGCAGTTACACGAAATTCGCATAGCGCACACACACCTGTGCGTTGAGGGAATTAATGAAGTTATGTGGTTTTAAAAGACGTGACAGAAAGGCAGAAACCATCTTCTGACACACGAAAATAGCCAGAAAAATACTGGAGAATTCAGAAGACGATCAGGAGACCTTTCAAGACATCAAGACTTCACTTTCTGCAAGGAATTGCTGTAAAGAGTATGTTTGAGATGTCTAGGATAGGCTAAATTTTCTGTTCATTGGAATTGGTTGTATGACGAAACATTAATGTAAATTTCCTGTGCAATATATGTTTTTGTTCATGTTCTTTTCTTGACTTGCTTTTGATTATACGGAAGTATTAATCTCTTTAAAAGTTCTTTTGTACTGGAAAGTATTTTTAGAACCATAAACGTAAGAAAAGAAACTAAAAGTAAATTACGCTAGGAATAGCTTCTGTGCTTTTGGTCATTCTCACATCTGAACTTAATGCAAAATTATCTGATGAATTAATTAAGAAATTAATAATTCAATATATAATTTTAGAACTTCTTTTAAGGAATTGAACCAAGATACTCTCATGTGAATGCTTGAACAAAGAATATATGTTGTCCAGGATCTTACTGTAATGTTAGTCAAAGACCAATTCCAGTGATCTTTTATCGCATTTTTCAATCTTATTCTTTTTTACGTTGTTAATTTCATGCTTAAATCCAAATTGAAATCACAAATATCATCAGTAATTGATCTTGATAAATAATTCAAATTGATTAACGTAACTCAAATTCCCTTGGGAGAACGATACATTTTTACTTATCCACTGTATTACTTGGAACGATTTGGTATACTTGCCAAAAAGTTATCAATTTTTGTGTATATAGAAACTTAATAAGTTATAGTTTGAAATGTCATGAAGAATGTTTTTGTATGAAGGAAACACATCATAATTAATAGGAGTTAAATACAAAATTATAGTTTTACATTCATTATTTGACGCTCTTTATTTTCTTTCTACTCTTTTTTTGTCATAAAAATACAAAATTTCAATCTTTTATCATCATTTTACTCTTTTGATTTTACTCTTTTGATACGTGTTAAATGAATATAAAGGTTTGTCATCCTATCATTACATTACATCTTCCATTCACCTTATTGTGCATTTCATACCATATCTCCACAACATTGAAAAAATATAAAACATCTTAAACTGTTTTTCTTTTATCTTTCACTTTATTTTGGTATTCTCAATCATTGGTTAGTTTCAATTTACAAATAATCTTTAGTTCCCAATTATAAATTTTGATATTATAAAAACATTAAATTGTTTGAAATAATTTTATATTATAACTTAAATTATTTATTTTAAATCTATACAAGTAAATTATTTATTTATAATAAGTACTATTTTATAGATTCAATATTTCATTAATAATTGATAAAATACTATAAAGTATCGGACATGGACAGCGTCAAACATGGACAACATAGACGCATGATCCAAATTAATCAAGTATAAGTACATAAGGCATACATTACAATTTAAGTTTAATTAATAAAAACACCTATCATGTATCTAATGTTTGCGAAAGAACGATGGAACTCTTGTATGCTAAAATAACAACAAATAATTTCCATATCTATGAATTCTGTTTTTTTATATATTTATATTTAGTATTATTAAATGAGGGAAAAACCAACCAGCCGACCAATTGTCAACATAAATGTTGCCAAACAGTTTTTTGAACTTTGCAAGTTAGTAATTGTGTTTCTGAATTATTTATTCCTTTTGTTTTAATTTACTTTTTGTGCAATTTGAATGTTTCATTCTTTTTCCTTTTCTCGTAAAGTGTTTAATTTGCTAATAGTAAAATAGATTTGAATAGTAGAATCCTCAAGTTCTTTGGACCAATTTCGTCTTCTTCGTTTCAAGTGTCTAAGATACATGCTTTTTAATTTTTTTTCAAACCCATAGAATGGATTCAAATATGACAATAATGGTTTAAGGACTTCCTGGGCTAGTCTCATTTTCATCTTTTCAAAATGTCTAGCATGCTTATCTTTTCTAACACTTCAAATGGATTTATATACAACAATTAGTCGTTTAAGGCCTTTTTTTTGGACTAGTTCAATGTTTTCTCTTTTCGGTGTGTTTCAAATTTATAAGCTATTGATAAGGAAATCAATAAGTTGAGATTTTTGAACCAATCTTATTTTTTATCATATAATTAATTTTTAACCAACAAAAAAAAAAGAGTAAGAACAATCAACATCTTGTTTTTTCTCAAGACAAGTTTTATTTTTCCTTTGCGTTATTGGTGCACTAATTTTCTAACTCGGTGGGCCTAATGGTAAGAATTTTCTGAATTAGTTTCAATTTTCCTGATTATGTGATTATTCGTGTGGTTAATTTTCCTATCCTTAGATTGGCAATGAGAAGATAATAATGATCTAACACCATACAAATTCAATCATCTTCCTCGTTCCGGAGAAAACCAAATTAAAAAAAAAAATTAGGCATATTATAGAGTTTTGGAAACACGCAACTGGTCCTTACAATTATGAATATAAATGAATCATAGTTTGTTTCTCTCAATATACTACTCTTGTTTACTCTTCCCTCAGTTCAGATTATTTGATATCAGAAAAACTACAATGACTGCTTATTTTCTCAAAACAGTTTACGTTCTTCTTCTTCTTTCTTTGCTTGCCTCAGGAATTATTGCCACATTGAAAACAGTTTACATTCCAGAGTTCATGGTCTCTTTCACCAACTTAAGACATCTTGATGTCTCCCATTCTTATTTTGCGGGTACAATTCCTTCTACACTTGGAAATCTCTTACAACTACGTTATTTAGATCTTGGGGAAAATGTTCTTTGGGGAGAAATTCCAATTCAGATTGGGAATCTGAAACACTTACAGTATCTCGATCTTGGACTATTTTATCTTTCAGGAAAAATCCCATCTCAAATTGGCAATCTCAGAAAGTTACAATATCTCAGTCTTGGATGTAACACTCCTCTATATACAACCAAAACGTCAAAATATATTTCAAATTCCCTTTCTGGAGAAATCCCTTTCCGAGCAGGGAATCTTCCGTTGTTGCATACTCTCCGACTAGTTGGCAATTTTGATATAAAACCTAAGGATGCAAAATGGTTGTCTACTCTCAATTCTTTAACCATTCTTGAGCTGAGTTCATTGCATAATGTTAACCAAATAAATTTGAGGGAGAAGTTCCATTATTTTTACTAGAAGCTTCCGAGCTCTTACTCTCTGAAAATAAATTTTCAAATTTCTTATGTGGAAACATCACAGCATCAAACTTGGCCACTTTGGATTTATCATACAATCAAATAAAGGGGCAACTTCCAGATTGTTGGAAATCGGTAAACCAATTATTGTTTCTTGATATAAGTAGCAATGAATTGTCAGGGAAACTTCCTGTGTCCATGGGAACCCTTGTTAAATTGGAAGCTTTGGTTTTACGAAACAATAGTCTAATGGGTGAATTGCCTTCCTCTTTGAAAAATTGCAATAATTTAATTATGCTGGATGTGAGTGAGAATATGTTGTCGGGTCCAATAACATCCTGGATTGGAGAAAGCATGCAGCAATTGATAATCTTGATCATGCGAGGGAATCGCTTCTCTGGAAATCTTCCACTACATTTATGTTATTTGAAGCGTATTCAATTGTTGGATCTTTCCAAGAATAATTTATCAGAAGGAATTCCAACTTGCTTAAGCAATTTTACTGCATTGTCTCAAAACACCATAAACAAAATTGAAACTGAAAGTCGTGTTTATTGGTACAATAGCACTTACTCTGAAATTTATAATTTTTTCAGTGAGAGTTATTATTCGTTTCATATAACATGGATGTGGAAAGGTATGGAACACGGCTTCACACATCCGGAATTAACTCTTCAGAGCATTGATCTCTCGTGTAACAATTTAATTGGTGAAATACCGGAAGAGATTACATACATGCTCGGGTTAGTTTCTTTGAATTTATCAAGAAACAATTTGAGGGGAGAAATTCCTTCGGATATTGGAAATTTAAGTTCACTTGAATCCCTTGACTTGTCGAGAAATAAATTCTATGGGGGAATTCCTTCTTCTCTTTCCCAAATGGATTTTCTCCAAAAATTAGACTTGTCACACAATTCTCTCTTTGGAAGAATCCCAGTGGGAAGACACATGATACATTTGATGTCTCTTGTTTTGAAGGAAATGTTGACCTTTGTGGTGAACAACTTAACAAGAGTTGTGCAGGGGATCAGACATTAGTAAAGCTTCAAAAAGCAGCAGCCAATGGAGAATATTATATTTGCTATGAAGCATTCTACAAGAGCTTGGGGATAGGATTCTTCACAGGCTTTTGGGGCTTTGGTAACCATGGAGAATGACTTATCTGACGTTATTGAACAGACTGATAGACTATCTATGTGTAATGATTGAAGTTAACTTAGCAAAGTGCCATAAGGTATATCAAAGACTAACAGAATGCAAAAAGGTGGCTCATAAACTAGCAGGTACATAATTCTAATAAGTTTTTTCTTTGAATTTTATAGTACTTATTTCTCCTTCGGATAAGTAAATTAGTAATAGGTTTTATAATGAAATGGAGAATGCCTTTCTAAAAAGAAATGTAAGTGTTAAAATTTGATTCTTCCTTACAATATAGCACTAAACGTACTTTAATTAATTGTATGTCTCTCTTAGCTACATACTGATTTTCAACAATTTTATTAAACATTGATTATCCTACGCTCGTATTCATGGCTTTACTATTGCTAGTTCTTTTTTCCAAAATAATTGTTTTTATTGGTGCAAAGGAATTATTGATAGTGTGCTTTGTTATGAGAAGTTTTCATTTTTTTCAAATGAATTATGCTTAGGCCCTTTTAAAAATGCTTACATGTTATACACCTTTTTGAGTACTCTATTGAGTTTAAATAATTTAGTTTTCATTTAGTTTACAACTAAAATTTGATCTCCGAATTGTTTTTCCATCATTACTGATATTGTTTGTCATCGTATGAATCTTAGCACAAGTTTACAGCAATTCGCTTCATTTAGTTTATCATTAATATTTGGTTTCCAATTTTTTTCCTTCATTACTAATTTTTGTCATATAAATTTTAGCACCAAATTTGCAGTTTATAATTATTTGCTTGAAGACTCCATTATGAGATGAAAGCATTACAGATTGTTGGCAGTGTGAGATTTGGAGGCTGAAGTTTCATGAAGCAATGATTTGACAGTGTGTGGTTGTATAATCTATAATATAAACTTAATTTTAAGCCAAGAATTCGAGATATCCTAATTTGTATATGTAAGAATATGGGATATCTCAAAAATTTGTAATTCAGAATCCATTGAATCTCCTCTTTAATTACTCTTTCATACATTCATATCCCAATGGCAGGGACATTACATCTAACTTCTTATCTATCACAGTATATAAATATTGTTGATGCTATTTTAATACAATTATATAGTAATAGAATAACACTTATGATAATATGTTAAAAAAAAATGTCAAAAAAATGTTTTACATAATTAAATAAACAACAAATAAAAATATTAAAAAGAATAAAAAATAATCAAATGTGTGTCTTAGAAACAATTTGATACAACATTAAATAAAATTGCACAAAAAAAAAACAAATGTGTAATTAAGGGTATGATAAGATAAAAAATATTTTAGACATCTAAGAAAATTTTTAAGATATCAAATTAATAGAACTGTTAGAAAGATAATGAAAAATTATTTTAACAAAATAAAAAGAGTTCTTTAAATGAAACAACTTAAAAATAAAATAATAAAGAAGATAAATATTTTATATTACCTAGTAAATAAAGGGTTTATGCTATTAGATACATAAATTGAGAGTTAAACATTAAAAAAATAAACAATAAAAAAAGTAGTAAAAATATTTAAACATAGAACGTAACAAATATTTAATTTACATATATCATTTAAATATAACTAGATAAAGTTGTTCTGATAAGAGAGAAAGTATCTCCAAGATGTAATTGATTTCACACCAAACCAAAACAATAAAAAAGAACAAGTGTGTAACTAAAATTAAAAGAAAAATTATAAAATTAAAGACTAAGAATAATAAATTCGATACTCCTTAATTAATTGAGGAAAATGGAATATAAAGCTTCCACACTAAGAGAAAAGATGAAAAAAAGATAACTAATTGTAAATAAGAAACTTACGTATATGAAATTATGATAGACTATCTATCTCTTGTCCTCTCAAACGTGTGACCTGACTGTTAAAAAAAGTATACAAGTATAACCTAAAAACTAGAGAGAATATTGAGAGTTTATAATTTTACTAAGATGAAGTGTTGTAAGTAATTAAATGTTTTAAGCCTATTTATAATTATTTTCAGAAATACATTTTATTCTCTGTTTAATTTAAATGTTGTTTTCTATAAAATAAGTGATTCTTCTTCAATTCATGTTATTGTACATTTCATACATATCTCTACATCATGCAAAAAATTTAAAATATCATAACCAATCAAATGAAAAGAAGGCACCAACGCTTTTATGGGCAAAAGTGAGATGAGCATGTATCTTCTCCCAAACTTGAAATGAGTCGAAACCAATGATGCGAGCTGAGAAGGACGCCGATAAGGAGGAATAGTATGGAATCTGAGGGTTAACCAGAAAACGTTGTTGGCAATGGGCTTTGATCATATGTTCTACTTATTGTTGCCAGACAAAGAAATTAGTATCAGTGAGTTTTTTCGAAATGGAATAGGAAAAGAGAACAGGCGTGGAGGTGTCCATGGAAAACCAAAATTGAAAAATTAGTATCAGTGAGTTACTTGCTCATACATGTACTTATTATACACACAGTTTATCATGTTCCATGATAATGAGCCAAGGAAACTTTTTAATCTTGGTCATCCAAGAATTTAACAAAAATTAATAAATTCCTTAATTGATAACATTTGATTATTGCATTAAGAATATATAACACTTATAACAAAGAGCATCAAGTTTGTTGTTAAGGTGCAGCTTTTGTATGAATTAGCTTTGTTTATGCTTAAAGGGACCAAGGAAAACTCCTGCTGCTACCGCTCGGAAACGCTCATCCTTCACCGATTGGTCTTTCTCGCTTCCGCTTTACCTCCTGACTCTCCTCTTTCAATGTCAAAGTGGGGTGACCTGCAGAAAACACTCCGACGCTCAAGTCAGAATTTATCTTCGCAAGTCTAGTGAAAATCAGTCAAAATCAGAGAGTTTACCTTCTCAATCGATTGTTATTTATATGGTTTCAAAGAATATTATCCATTAATTTACATCTTAATGACGATCAATGTTCACCTTAACTGCTCGACAATGACCGTTACATCATTAATTACGCATTCATGGACATTCAAATGCTGTCTCCAGCCAACGGTTGGAAAGTTCGCGAGTACCACCCTGGCGTCCGACCGGGAATGATCGGCTTCCATCACCCTTACGTGCCTGGTCAGTCGGATTGGACAATCGATCCCACCTACTCGGTATTGACTAAGCATGCCCGGTCGGTCGATCCTACTCGGTAGTAACACAAGTCCCCCAAGCCCTAGCAAAATATTTTTGCGTAGGGTTTTGAAGTGGTCTCCGATCGGTTCGCATCTTCCTTTATCAAGGCCTTTAATTGTGTTGTCGATATTTGCAAGGGCAGGAAGTCGTAGAGTCACGACTGTAAAATTTAGGCGGGAAAGGCAAAAATGAACCGTCAGATCGCCCAGACCGTCAGATCTTTCTACGTTTGACGCTCCAGATTTGCTTGGTGAATCGCTTTTTACCTTGTATAAATAGCCCCACCTTTGCCCTAATTTTTTACTCCTTTCTTCTCGCCGTTACTACTGTCTTCTGCTTTGCACTCTCGTTCCTATACTCCTCATCTTCATCCTCTTAGGTAATCATGTCTTCCGATTTCTCCGGCGAAGAGGGTAGGGGGTACGCCAACGATGATGTTAGCATTCCATCTTCCTCCTTGGTTGCCATTGCTGGTCAGGGTGCTAGGGCTTCTCCGTCAGGGAACTCCTCCGATCTCCTAGCGGACATCGATTCTCTTAAGGAAGTTGCCATCCACGTGGACTCCTCCGGTGCTTGGGATGGGAAACCCAGGGTTTGGCCTATTGTCCCCGGCTACGATTAGGCTCCCCATGAGGTTAGACAAATTTCTTCCTCCTTCCACCATCGCCGCCCATTCAAGAAGTTGATCAGTAACATCTGTCTGGTAAAGGCGGCTGAAGACGCTAGGCATTTTAAACTAGTCGTCTGCCATATGACCGAGCGCGTCTGCCACAATCGGGGGAATTACCCCACCGACTTGTTTTATGCCTACGCTACTATGTTCAAAGACTTAAAGGTTCTTCTCCCTTTTACGGACTTCCAAATGGGCGTGCTGAGGGAGCTTAACGTGGCTCCTACGCAGCTGCACCCGAACGGCTGGGCATTCATGCAAGCGTTCTCCGCCATCTGTTCCGGCTTAGCGCTTAGCCCGACGCCTGCGGCTTTCCTCTACTTTTTTCATGTACAGCCTCATCATACCAAGTCGTGGGTTTCCCTTCGCACGATCGGGAATAGGCATATGTTGTCCCTCTTCAATAGTTCGTATAAGGACTTTAAAGGGCACTTCTTTAAAGTCGTGCCTGTGGAAACTGGGTACCTAAGTTTCTGTTTCCCGAGCGGAGAAGCTAAGTTTCCCTTCTATTGGACCAGAGACCCAAAGAAGGTTATTTCCTGGCCCAAGCCCAGGATGACACCCGAGGATCTGGATTTAATAAATCAACTGTGTCAGCTGCCCCCCAAGTCCTCTTACCGCGCTCTGATCGGTTTTCTAAGCAATAAAAACCTTCCTTCTAACGTGTTCGGTAAGTTATTTATGACCGCCCTTTGTTGAGCAGCCATTTGGAACTTATCTAAATTTATTTTTGATATGTAGATTACTTGTCCAAGATGGATCCGGCGAGAAGCATCACCTTCGCCTGCCTGTTCGCGCAGAGAGGGGGGGATGTGAGGAAAACAGGAGGGGGCTCCTGCCGTGCCCCGACTACTGTCGCCGTCCCTACAACATCCCTACCAGTCCAAAAGGCACCACCTCCTCCGCCCGCTGCTAAAGTCCCGTCGCCTAAATCCACTCGTCGTCCTACTGACGAGGCTCCTTAGTCGGAGCCTATTCAGAAGAAGAAAGGAAAGGGGAAGGCCGTTCGGGAATCTTCTGCTAAGTCCAAACGTGCCAAGAGGACTCTGCCCGATGGTCCTCCCCTCTCGGGGTCGTTGAGTCCCAACTCGTGGGTGGCGAAGCGCATCCACTTCGATCTTTTCGCTGAGGAGAAGGCTCTAGTCAGCGGGATGACCGAGGAAGAGGCCTCCAATATGGCTATGGAGTTGGCCGTTCGGTCTACAATGTGTTTGGCTTATGCTGCTCAGAAGACAGCCTCGGCTTCTACCAAGCTTCAGGCTCTTCAAGAGAAGTACAATGCTACCATGAAGGCCAATCAAGACTTGACCCTCCGCCTAGCCGAGACGGAAAGGATAGCGAAGGAGGACAAGAAAAAAGCCAACACTTTGCTGGTCGAGGCCCGCGCTGCTCAACGTTGTATGCAGAGGTCCATGGACGATTTAAAACTTAACCTCCAAAAAGCGACCACCTCGCATAAAGAGTTGGTGACTGAGAGGGATGACCTCCGGGCCGAGCGGGATGGGCTTCGAGATCAAGTGCTGAAACTGGAGGCGGACAACAAATTCTTGGGCGATGAAGTAATGAACGAGCATCTGCTCGGTTTTGAAAAAGCGCTCGCCCAGTGAAACCTCCTTTTTCAAGTTCCCACCAACGATCCCCGCCTTGACGTGAGCATGATGGTCGTGGATGAGAAACTAGTTCCAATCCATGTTCCTCCACCCTCACCTCCGGCCAATCCAAATGTTGAAACTGCCGATGAAGTAATCGAAGACACCGACGGGGTTGATGTCCCACCTTAGGTCTTAGACATAGGATTTTACTGCTTTTTTACCTTTGTACCTTGTAATAGACTTACTTTAAATGAATACACGCCTGTTGAGCACTTATTTCGAACGCATATGCTTCATATTTAATTTCATGCTTTATTTATCAAGTCTTCTCGTATGGACCTTTATTGCCGCTCGGTTTAGGTCTTAGGAGTTCAATACGAGCGTGCCCTAACACCAAAGTGGGAGTTCACGAAAGAAATCTGCCTCACCTGCTCGGTTTAGGTCTTAGGAGCTCTCTAGAAGCGTGCCCTAAGACCA
>JAHCHA010013478.1:105667-125115 GCA_027742795.1 Vigna hirtella | reverse complement strand
TGCCCTAAGACCAAGGTGAGAGTTCACGAAAGAAATCTGCCTCACCCTCTTGGCTGCTATGGCATCATAAGATTTGTAATGTGATGAAAATCATAGTATTATTGATATGCAATAAAAATTACAAGGTTGTGTCTTAGCTGAAATAAAACTTTAAGTGCGACGCATTCCATGTATTGGGTATAGCCTTTCCCGTCGGACACTCCAAACGGTATGCTCCATTCTTCAAGTTTTCGACCACTGTGAAGGGACCTTCCCAGTTTGCAGCCAACTTCCCTGCCGCCCGGTTTCGTCGGGCTTCTGCCGTCTTTCTCCACACTAAATCTCCTTCAATGAATTGTTGGGGTTTCACCTTGGTGTTGTAGCGTCTCGCAAGAAGTCTTTTCTGGGCCTCCGCTCGGATCATTGCAACCTCTCTTCGTTCATCTAAGGTGTCTAACTCCACTCGGAGCTCATCATTATTATTCTGCAAACTTTGAATCCCCCTTCTGATGGTAGGTTCCCCTACCTCTATTGGTAACATAGCGTCCATTCCATACGTAAGGTTGAACGGGGTTTCTCTAGTTATACCGTGCGGTGTGCAACGGTATCCCCAAAGGACTTCCTGAAGCTCATCCACCTAGGCTCCCTTAGCACCTCCAAACCTTTTCTTCAGCTCCGTAGCAATGACTTTATTGGCCGCTTCCACTTGTCCGTTCGTCTGTGGATGCTCTACCAAGCTCGTTACATGTTTAACTCCCAGCTTTTTATACAAATCCCCCAATCGTTTATCAACGAACTGTCGCCCGTTGTCCGTAACTATGGTTTTGGGGATTCGAAATCGGCATATGAGTGTCCACACAAACTTTTGAACCCTCGCCGCCGTTATTGTTGCGAGCGGCTCTGCGTCTACCTACTTGGTGAAATAATCAATTGCTACCAGCAAGAATTTCTTTTGAGCTCGGCCAATTGGAAAGGGTCCCACAATATCTATTCCCCACTGTGCGAACAGCCAAGGAGACATCAGACTGTGTAACTCTACCGGTGGTAGATTAAGGTTCTTGTCATGCTCTTGACACTTCAAACACTTCTGTACAAATATCTTGCAGTCCTTTTCTACCGTCGGCCAAAAATAGCCTGCTCTTATCACATTCGCTCGCAGCGCTCGCTGTCCAGTATGCATTCCACATGCCCCTTCGTGCAGCTCCCTCATAACGTATTCAGCTTCCTCCGCGGACACACATTTTAATAAAGGTAAAGAGAACCCTCTCTGGTACAGATCCTCCCCTATCAGTAAGAAACGAGCGGCTTTCTTGGCTTCAACCGCTCGGATATGCGAGCCGCTCTCCTGCTTCTGAATAATCTCTTTGATGTCCTTCCTCCAATCAGATTGACTGGAAACCTCGTGGACCGACAGGCACTCCACCGAAGGACTCATCATAACTTGCCTTATGACCGACGATAAGTGATCCTTCCCCTTTCAATTGGCGAGTTTGGATAGAACATCCGCCCTCATATTCTGCTCTCTCGGCACATGCTTAAACTCCACCGTCCGGAATTGCTTCACCAACTCCTTTGTCTTATGATAATAGCGAAGCAGTTGATCATCTTTGGTTTGGAAACTCTCATTCAGCTATCCCACTACCAGTTGGGAGTCAGTCCGACATTTGACTGAAACCGCCCCTAAGTCCTTAGCCAGTTCGAGCCCGGCTATCACTACTTCATACTCGGCCTGGTTGTTGCTTATCTTGAACTGGAAGACGATTGCCTGCTCAACGATAAAGTCGTCTGGTCCCTCCAAAACGATTCCTGCTCCTCCCCCGGACCGCTCGGATGAACCATCCACATAAAGGGTCCACGCTCGGGAGCATTCTTCCTCCCAAGGTAATTCGACCGCAAAATCGGCCAAGTGTTGTCCTCGTACTGACCCTTGTGGCTCAAACTGTAACCCAAATTCCGATAACTCTACTAATCATCCTACTATTCTCCCGACCAGGTCTGGTTTTCGTCGGATTTTTGCGATCGGGTGATTCGTTCTTACAACCACCTGGTGACTCTGAAAGTACGGCCTTAGGCGCCGCGCTGCCATCACTAGGGCTAAAGCGATCTTCTCGACTCGCTTGTACCTTGTTTCCGTGGGCTGCAACGTTATGCTAACAAAGTACACGAGTTTAAACTCGGGTTGCTCTTGCACCAAGGCTGAACTGACCGTGTCCTCCGAAATTGCCAGGAACAACTGTAATGCGTGCTCTGAATCAGGTCGTCCCATGACTGGTGGGCTGACTAGTATGCTCTTTACCTCGTTGAAGGCTTGCTCGCACTGGTCATCCCAATTAGTACCCGCACTTTTCTTCATGATTCTCACAATCGGCTTTATCCGCTCGGCCAGCTTTGGAATAAAGCGCGACAGTGAAGTCAACCTTCCTACCAACCTCTGAACCTCCTTCAACTCCTGAGGGCTTCTCAGCTCAAGTATCGTCCTGCACTTGTCGGGGTTCGCCTCTATTCCTCTGGTTGTAAGCAGAAAACCTAGAAATTTTCCCGCCGGTACCCCGAAAGTGCACTTGGCCGGATTAAGGCGCATATTGTACTTTCGCACTTGACGAAAAACCTCCGCAAGATCCCTCACATGCTCCTCTACCGAACGGATTCTCACCACCATGTCATCCACATAGACCTCCATGCATATACCTATCTGACTGGAAAAGACCCTATCCATCAATCGTTGGTAGGTAGCCCCCGTATTCTTCAAACCGAACGGCATAACCTCATAGCAAAAGTTACACCGCTCGGTGATGAAGGTCGTCTTATCACTGTCCGGAGGAAACATAGGAATTTGATTGTATCCCGAATACGCATCCAGGAAACTTAACACTTGGAACCCCGAAGCCCCATCCATTAACGCATCAATACTTGGTAGCGGATAAGAGTCCTTGGGGCAAGCTTTGTTGAGATCTGTGAAGTCCGTACACATTCTCCACTACCCACTCGACTTCTTCACCATCACAACGTTCTCCAGCCAAGTTGTATACTTGATTTCACGGATGAAATTTGCCTCCAACAACTTTTTTACCTCCATTGCCACCGCCAGTTTCTTTTCTTCCCTCAGTCTTCTTTTCTTCTACGCCACCGGTCGGGCCTCCTTAAACAATGCCAGTTTATGCGACATAATCTTTGGGTGGATTCCTAGCATATCGGCTGCAGTCCAGGCAAACAAATCCTTGCTTTTCTTCAACTCCGCACCTATTGTTTCTCCAACTCACTTCTAATGGTAGTAACCTGTTCCTCCTTCCGCCCAAGGCTGAAAGGCCTTGTTTCTCCCATTGGTTCCATCCGATCATCGGTATTAGTTCTCGGATCCAGATCCGCCATGGCTACCTCCGATCGTCTTCTCCTGTGCCGGTTGGGTGGGTCAGATGAAGATGGCTGAACCTTCAACCCGGCCCCATAACATTCTCTAGCGATCCTCTGATCGGACCGAACAATGCAAATGGTTCAATTGTCCGACGGAAACTTGAGTCTGAGGTGGGACGTGGAAACAATCGCCCCGAATGCATTTAAGCACGGTCGGCCCAACAACACATTGTATGATGTGTTTGCGTCTACCAGCAAAAACCTGGTCTTCAGCTCCTTATTCCGCTCGGTTCCCAAGCAAGTTCTCAGATCCACATATCCTCTTGTATCCACCCTTTCCCCCGAAAATCCTACTATCTGCTCGTTATACGGGGCTATCAGAGCCTCAGATATGTCCATCTGCTGGAACGTCTTCCAGTAAAGAATGCTAACAGAACTTCCTTGATCCACCTACACTGTACCGAGCAATAACAGCTGTTATTACCATCAGATCGTCTTGATTAGGATCAGGAGCATGAAAATCTTCATCGGTGAACGTGATTGGCGGCATGGAGCGCTTCCTCACATCTACCCGGTGAACACTTTACAACTCCCTCAAGTTTCTCTTCCTCGCCGACGCTGATGACCCTCCAGCAAAACCTCCAGAGATAGTATTTATCGTGCCACGCAATGATCGGTCATGGCTGCAACTTCTACTCCGCCTGCGATCTGGACGTCTGTCATCCCTTTTATCACTTCGTTCCGTCCTGGCCCTCCTTGGTGGGCTTCTCGCCCTCCGTTCCTCCTTAACAAACTTCCTCATGTGACCTGCTCGGATGAGCTCCTCCACCTTATCTTTCAATACCGTGCAGTCTTCGGTGTTATGTCCTATGTTCAGATGATAGGTACAATGTTTAGTTCCGTCAGCCTTAGGTGATGACCGAGAAGGTCTTACACGAATAAGATCTGCACTCAGGGCTTCTTCCAAAACTCTAGCCCTTGGCATATTTAATGGGGTGTACTTTTCGAATCTGCCCCCTTTCGGGCCATCTCTGTACTTCTGGCCCTTTGGCCGTTCGACGGGTATGAACGGTTTTTTGCCTTCCTTCTTCTCCTGCCCTGAGGTTGAGCTCTACTCCTGTTGTCGCCTCTGAACCTCCCTCATCTCTTCTATTCTGATGAACTGAGCGGCTCTCTCTTGCAACTCGTCCAAGGTTAATGGGGGTTCCGCAAACAAATTATCGGCGAAAGGGGAAGGCCTCAACGCGGTGGCCAGAGTGCTAATGGTAAACTTCTTGCCTACTCCCCCTTACTTGTCAAGCGGTCCTATTAAACCAGTCCATGAAGTCTCTAAGACTTTCTCCCTTCTCTTGCTTTATATTTGTCAACTCCAGATACGTCAAATTTCGAGCTCTACCCGCAGAGAACTGTCGTTCGAACATGTCCCTCAAGGTAGCGAAGTTACTGATGGTTCGAGGTCTCAAAGAATGGAACCATGCCAATGCTTCTCCCTTTATTGACAAGGAAAAAACTCTGCACCACACATTTTCACTGGGGGAGTAGATGGTCATAGCGTCGACGAAGGATCTCAAATGCTCCTCCGGATCACCTGACCCATCATACTTCTCTAGGACCCGGAATGCTCTCTCCGGAATCTGTTCCTCCATGACTACCGCTGTGAACGGATGCAGAGCTCTCGCTCGGCCGGCTGGGACCGGACGGTTTGCGGTCCGATGCGAGCCAGCCTCACTTTGATCCTCCCCGTGATAATGACTGTCATTGGTAGGATCTGTGTCTTCTTCCTAGTTTGGCTCTGTTTCTGGCATCTCTACGATAGACGGTTAGCTTGCGCCCCTCTAGCCGCATCACGCTCGCCCCTAAGGGTTTCAATCTCTGCCTGCATCACCTCCATCATTCTTCTCATCTCCTGCATAAACGCTGCCGGGTCCTGCTCCATCCTTATGGCCTCAGTAGGGTGTCTTCAACAATCCTCGGCCCCACGGTGGGCGCCAACATGTTTCTGCTGAAAGGGGCCGAGGAAAACTCCTGCTGCTACCGCTCGGAAACGCTCCTCCTTCACCGATCGGTCCTTCTCGCTTCCGCCTTACCTCCTGACTCTCCTTTTTCAATGTCAAAGTGGGGTGACCGGCAAAAAACACTCCGACGCTCAAGTCAGAATTTATCTTCGCAAGTCTAGTGAAAATCAATCAAAATTAGATAGTTTACCTTCTCAATCGATTGTTATTTATATGGTTTCAAAGAATATTATCCATTAATTTACCTCTTAATGACGATCAATGCTCACCTTAACTGCTTGACAATGACCGTTACATCATTAATTACGCATTCATGGACATTCAAAAGTTGTCTCCAGCCAACGGCTGGAAAGTTCGCGAGTACCACCCTAGCGTCCGACCGGGAATGATCGGCTTCCATCACCCTTACGTGCTCGGTCGGTCGGATTGGACAATCAGTCCCACCTACTCGGTATTGATTAAGCATGCTCAGTCGGTCGATCCTACTCGGTAGTAACAAGCTTAATTCAGAAAAGAAAGATATTTTCCAAGCATTCGAAATCTAAAGTCAATATCATAGATTCCTCTACTTTGAAGCAATAAACATAAACTAAAACAAGAGCTGCAAACAGCATATACCTAAAGATATATATTCCAAGCAAGTAACCTTCATTTGATTGCTTGATCCGCTCAGCGCCTAGAGCTACTTTTTGGGATGCTCTCTCTCCTCAATTTCCTCAGTTCCTACGCTTAGCAAATCTTTCCTGCAATGGTCAAATTTTATTCAGCGGATTGTTATGTTTGAAATAATGTTCAAGTTTTTCTAGCACATTTACATTTGTTTGGGTTATTTTTAAGTGTTTAATTCATAGTTTTACTGCAAATTCAGTGTTAGAATTCTGTTTTATTTTCAAAATTGTGTTAAATAACTATTTTTGGATCATCTTTAGATTAAAGTAATTATTTTTTCAGTTTTATTCTTTAAGTGATTTTTTTTAAATTAATATTTTTTATTTGCCTTTACTTTAACTTAACCATTTTTTAAATTAAAAGATTTTCTACAAAATAAATAAAAACTATTTACCATAAAATTATAAAAATAATTTATATTTAATTTTATAATCATAATAATAATTTTATTAATTTTAATTAAACTTGCCATATCTAAATAAATCTGGTTTTAAAGCTTTAGTCGAATATTAAATAAAATTTTGGGAAAATAAATAACAAAGCAAGACATAAAAAAATTTGTTGAATATATTATCCATTCTATAAGACAATATTGACATACTATAAGACTTTTAGTTAAAAATAGTAAATCAATTTTACCGGTTGTGTTTGTTTATCCATTCTTATTAGATAACGACTATATACTTGTATATGTATCTCACCTGTCTTTTTATTGTTTTATTATTAATAATTAATTTACAAAATAATAAAAAAATCTTGTAAAGAAAATCTTATGTTCTTAAATACTTACTATAAAAAAAAAGACATATTCTTGTTTTTTCAATATTAAATATTTAGAAAAAAATTATATTTCAAATTAAAGTTTTAAAAGAGATTTTGTGAGAACTAAAATGTTTATTAAATTTGTAAATCTTAATTAAATAAAGTTGATAAAATTAAAAATATTTTTTAAAAATTAAAAAAAGAAAACAAATATTCAAATTTAAAAATATTTTAATTGTCTTTTTACTCCAATACTTTAAATTTTAATGAAGTCTTTTTTTTTTTATAAACTAATGAAAATTATAATACACCGTTTCAATTAAGTCATTCAAATAATAAAAATTAAACTAATAATAATTAAAATTTAACATAAATCTTTCATATTTGAAACTTCAATATATTTTGAGATAGTGATAAATAAGATTCATCACATTAACATCAAATTGTTATATTAGTAAATAATTTTTTAATATATATATATATATATATATATATATATATATAGTAATAGAATAACACTTATGATAATATGTTAAAAAAATAATAATATAAAAAATGTCAAAAAATGTTTTACATGATTAAATAAACAACAAATAAAAATATTAAAAAGAATAAAAGATAATCAAATGTGTGTCTTAGAAACAATTTGATATAACATTGAATCAAATTGCACAAAAAAAAAACAAATGTGTAATCAAGGGTATGATAAGATAAAAAATATTTTAGAAATCTAAGAAAATTTTTGAGATATCAAATTAATAGAACTGTTAGAAGATAATGAAACATTATTTTTGAGATATCAAATTACTCGAGGTTCTCAAAGCCGCAGGAGATAAACCCCTATTGTAATACATTATTTTTGTAGTGAAGATGTAATTGATTTCACACCAAACCAAAACAATAAAAATGAACAAAAATGTGTGTAACTAAAATTAAAAGAAAAATTATAAAATTAAAGACTAAGAATAATAAATTCGATACTCCTTAATTAATTGAGGAAGATGGAATATAAAACTTCCACACTAAGAGAAAAGATGAAAAAACGATAACTAATTGTAAATAAGAAACTTACTTATATGAAATTATGATAGACTATCTATCTCTTGTCCTCTCAAACGTGTACCTGATTGTTAAAAAAAAGTATACAACTATAACCTAAAAACTAGAAATACATTTTATTCTCTGTTTAATTTAAATGTTTTTTTCTATAAAATAAGTCTTTTATCTTCTATTCATGTTATTGTACATTTAATACATATCTCTACATCATGCAAAAAATTTAAAACATCATAACCAATGATGCGAGCTGAGAAGGACGCCGATAAGGAGGCAGGAAAGGAGAAGTTGATCCTGAGTTTTCCAGGTGCTATATTCAAGATTTTCAATCCCTCAATCAGTTGAAATCTTTTTCTCAAATTGTGATAAATATACTATAACGTGATTGTTAATATTTTTTTTACTACTTAGTAAAATTTAAATTTAATTTAATTTTACAAAATTTTGTTCGTAACTTTTGAATTTAAGACCTAATTCCATCTCTACAAATATATTTTACCACAAATAAATTTCCTAATAAAAGAAATTAATCGTAAAATAAAAGTTAAAAATTACAAGCATATTTGAAGTCAAAAGATACATCATTATCAAATGAAGAAACGTGTTTCATTTGAAGAACAACCTTTTGCAACACATTATGAAAAAACATTTAAACTACAATTGACAGAAGTTCTAGTAAAGAGTCCCTTGCTTCAAATTTGAAAAAGGAACACAAGAAAAATGTCAACAACTGGCCACCTGCAAAAGTTAAATAAAATTGATTCATATAAATTAATAATAAAATACACGAGAGTAATTTATCATGTTTCTTTTAATAAATGATAAATTTGTTATTGTTACATAAATTTAAATTGTTAAGGGTTAAATATATTTTTAGTTTCTAAATTTTAATGCAAAATTGAAATATATTTTTATTTGAAATTTTAATACATTTTGGTTCTCAAATTTTAAAAGTTCATGAATATAGTCATTTTCATTCAATTATTTAAATTTTTTTGACATGTCAAAACATGTTTTCTAACTGACATTGAAATAAGAATGTGAAACCATGTAAACAATTTAAATGTGAGCATGAAAAACATTTGGTATTTAAAAAAGTTAACCTATTGAATTAAAAGGAATATATCTATTTATTCTTAAAGTGAAATCAAAATATATTAAAGTTTCCAATAAAAATGAATTTCAATTTCAAATCAAATTTTAACAACTAAAAACATATTCAATCTTTATTCTTCTTAATTACCATTCTTACAAATCCTATTTTGCATAATGTTCATTGCTATAAATGTTTACTGCTATCATCATGGTCAATGATTTAGTCGAGTAGTGTGCATTCAAGTTTGAAATATACATTTATTTATGAATCGAGGATGAATTGGTCAGTATCTATCTAGTAAAAATCAACATTGCAAGAAGATATGAAAATAACAATTTCCAAGAAGGAAGTTTTCTTAAAAGAAAAGAGAAAATAATATATATTAGGCTTAATACCTCTTTTGGTCCCTCTTTAGGGGGACAATGTTCAAGTCCGTCCTACGTTTTTTAAAAAGTTCAATGTGATCCCAACTTGTGAAAAAAGTGTGCAATTAAATCCTTTTTGGTCACAACGTTAATTTTTTAACGGTGTAACTGACAGCATGGACTGAACAGTACGACGTGTCTATTTTAAGTGAATGTTGCCTTTCTGAGGTTAAATGACGTGTAAAAAAAAATATTTTGAGGGGTAAGGGTTGTTTGCTCTGTATTGAAGAAGATGCAGATGTTGATGGAAGACTGACGATGAAGGATTTACTTGCAGGTTCGAAGAGTTCGCAACGGGTGACTTTCATCATACCCATTTAGGTTCAACTTCATGCCCCATCCTACCCATCCTACACAATGCATCAAGTTCATTCTCAACCACTTTCAATACCAATAGATACCCAACATCAAGATACCAACTCGTGATCTTCATCTAATCTCAAGATTTTCTTTCATCTGCACAAAAAAATCGGATCAAAGCACAAACAAATCCCTCAAATTCAATACATTCAACCCAAGAATACATCCACAATCTCCCAATTTCCACTTAGTTGGCAAACTCTAAACTAGCCACACCAACCTCCATCCACATCCTGTCTCCACCGCAACCGTGAAGCTCCCACCGCCGTCGCTCACCACCAAGCTTACCGTCGCCAGCACACTGTTGTAAGTCGCGTGACCGCGACCCCAAACCCTTGCGCCATGACCGTGACCGCGACCCCAAACCCAAACCCCAAACCACCACCAAGCTTACCGTCACCGGAGACATGGTGTCTCCGGCCTGCTTCTCGTTCTTCTCGAGAGGCCAAATGACCAACACCTTAACTCGCGGCAGGTCCCCTTGCCACCTCCTAAAGGCCTCCCTTCTCTTGCTCATTCTCACGGAGGAAACCCTAAGAGGGGTTTGGGCTTGGCCCATCTTCAACGCAAGCAAGCAGCTCTATTCTCTGTCAAAATATTTTTTTCTTAAATTTAAATTTTACACGTCACTTCCACGTAATGACATAAACTAGACACGTAATTATGTTTTGTCCACGCTGTCAACTGTACCGTTAAAAAATTAACGCCGTGACAAAAAAGGATTTAATTGCACACTTTTTTCACAAGTTGGGACCACATTGAACTTTTTAAAAAACGTAGGACGGACTTGAACATTGCCCCCCTAAAGAGGGACCAAAAGAGGTATATTAAGCCTATATATTACGAATCTTCATTGGAAAACTTTTTCCAACTCCTTAAATTTCTTACAAAATCCTCCTGATTTTTCTTTCATCAATTTATGATAGTAATTTGGTTTTTTACTTATAAATCAAACAACTGAATTAAACATGTTGCATGATTTCATCTACATAACTTTCTTAAGTGAATTATAAAACAAGATTAAACTTGTTAACAGCAAAGTATCCACTCCTTTTTTCCTCTCACATTACATTATAATTATGGCAATAACAATGAGATATACTTACGCATATTCACCAAAACATACCTGCTACCCAAGCTTTGAGCCATTGGCAGAAATTTTGCGTATTCATCATAGCTGTATCTCAATTGTCAATCTGTTCAAGAACCTTAGGTAAGCAATTCTCCAAGCTTTCCAAATTAGAATTGGCCCTATTAAGCCCCAAAATCCTACGAAGAATCCTAGGCCCATGCTCATGTATAATGCTTCATAGAAATCAGAATCATCTCCCTCCTTTTCTGTTGCTGCTTCTGGTTTTGCGGTTGAATAGTCTCCAGGACAACTTTTGTTGAGTTGTTCACCACAAAGATCAATATTTCCTTCAAAACTAGAGGCTTCAAAGGTCTGGAAATGTCTTTCCAATGGAATTCTTCCAGAAAGATAGTTGTATGACAAGTCTAATTTTCCTAAGAAATCAAGTTGAGAAAGAGAAGAAGGAATTCTCCCATGCAAATGATTTCTTGACAAGTCAAGAGATTCAAGTGAACTTAAATTTCCAATCTCAGAAGGAATTTCTCCACTCAGATTGTTTCTTGATAAATTTAAAGAAACAATCCCAAACAAATACACAACTTCTTTTGGTATTTCACCTGTGAAATTATTGCTTGAGAGATCAATACTCTTAAGAATCAATTGGGGATCTCCGAACACTTGTTCCACACCTTTCCACACCAACGTTATGTCAAGCCTGTAGTCTAAAGACACGGAGGAACCGTAGATTTCGCTATAAGTAATATTGTACCCATATATAAGGCTTTGAATTTCAGTTATGTTGATGCTCTTTTCAGACATGGCTGTAAAATTCTTTAAGCAGGTTGGAATTGCTTTTGATAATTTATTCCTGGAGAGATTCAACAATTGAATACACCTTAAATAACAAAGTTGAATTGGAAAATTTTCAGAGAAGTGATTCCCTTGCATGTTCAAGATTCTCAATTGCTGCATACTTTCTCCAATCCATGATGGTATTCGACCAGACAAATTATTTTCACTCACATCCAGCATAATTAAATTAGTGCAATTCTTCAAACTGGAATGCAGTTCACCTGTTAAATTATTCTTTCGTAAATCCAACGCTTCTAATTTAACAAGTTTCCCCATGGAGATGGGAATATTCCCAGACAACTTATTCTCGCTCAAATCAAGAAATAGTAACTGGTGTAAAGATTGCCAACAATCAGGAATTTGTGCCGTTATGTGATTGTTTGATAAATCTAGAGTTGCCAAATTCGGAGCAATGACTTGGTTACACAAAAAAGAATTCAAATCAGAAATTGTATTTTGAGAGAGTAACAGCCCTGACGCTTGTAGCAAAAATGGTGGAAGTGCTCCCTCAAATTGATTTGAATTCAGAATTATAGATGGTCCATAAGGAAGCTTTAATGGTATATCAGGAATTGCAGCATTGAGATTATTGTGAGACATGTTTAACCATCCCAAATTTTGCAATTTCTTCCAAAACCATGCTGGTACAGAATCATTTAGCTCATTATCAGATATATCTAACACCCTTAAGAAATTTTGTGTCTGGAGCAAACCAGGAAAACTCGGACCTAGCTTGCAAGATGCTAAACTCAATGTTGTTACTTGAAAAGGAGGAACCCAACTAGAGACAAATCTCAAAGACAATGAGTTGTGTGACAAGTCTAAGTCATATAATTTGGAAAAACTAGAAAGATGAGATTCAGTGACATCACCTTCTAAAGAATTTCGCCCCAAGGATAAATCCTCCAACTCGGATAACAATCTAATGCTTTCAGGTATCTTGCCAGTAATTTGGTTATAAGATAAATCCAAAGTCTGAAATACGTGTCTGTTGCACCACGAAGAATTTTGAAAGAAATGAGAAATTTCCCCATTGAACTTGTTATTTCTGAGGTATAAGGTCTGCAATCTGCACATGTTCCCAAAGAAAGACGGAATCTTGCCTTGTAGTCTATTTCCAGAGGCAGAGAAACTTTCAAGAGAGTTCATTACTTTTCCAAATCCATCTGGAATGGGACCTTCTAACAGGTTGCCAGAAAGGGAAAGGGTTTGAAGATTCGTGGTGCAATTCAGAATCCAGTAAAACACAGTAGATGATTTCAATAGATTTGAGGAGAGATCAAGTCTGACAAGAGAAGATGAAGAATTAATTGTGGAAGCAGAGGAAATAGGAAAACTTTTATCTGTAAGACTGCAATTATACAAACGAAGCTCCCGTAGTTTGGAGCCAACATTAAAATTATCTCCAAATACTGATGCTGTTAGATTATTTCTAGAGAGATCAAGGATATTAAGAGATGGAAAATTTGGATAAAGAAAAGATGAAATGTTGTGAAGGCTAAAATTGAATAACCGTTGAAATGTTGTGGAAGTTAGCACATTAGAAGACAAATCAAGGACAGCAAGAGAAGTTGAAAAGTTGGAATGAGAATGAAACAAAGTTTTGATATTAGTATCTGAAAGAGTACAATCGACAAGCCTCAACTCTACTAAGTTTGGAATGAGCTCACTGATAGCTTGTAGCCACTGGCGCGAGAAGCTGAGATAATGCAATGATGTCAATTGAAGGCTTCTTAAAGAATGGAGATTAGACAACCACTGTGAATCCTCAGCTTCTATATAAAAATCACCACCTAGCCGAAGAGTTTGTAGGTGAGGAAGATTCCCATTCCGAAAAGGGATAGCTCCAGAAAGAGTGTTACTTGCAAGATTAAGATATTGTAGCCGCTTGAGATTCCTAAGTTGAAATGGGATTTCTCCTGATAGATAATTCTTTCCAAGATAAGATATTGCAGCCGGTTGAGATTCCCAAGTTGAAATGGGATTTCTCCTGATAGATAATTCTCTCCAAGATCAAGATATTGTAACTGTCTAAGATTCCCAATCTGAAAAGGAACTAGTCCATGAAGACGATTTCTTCCAAGGTCTAGACACCATAGTAGTGAAAGATTTCCAAGTTGGAAAGGAATCATCCCACTAAATTCAGAAAATGAGAAGTTGAGATATTGTAAGTTGGTGAAAGAGCCAATGGCTTGTGGGATGTGAGTCGACATAAAATCATTATTGCTGAGATCTAGATGTTGAATGTATTGCAAGGGAATCAATGAAGTGAGATTGATTGCACCTGTTAAATATAATGTATCCAGACCACGAAGATCAAGTAGAATGACCTGACCAGTTTGATGGTTGCATTGAATGCCTTCCCAATTGCAGCAATCTGTATTATTTTGATGATCAGTCCATGTAGACAGTCTGCCATAATAATCAATGAGGCTTTGTTTGAAGTTGAGGAGTGCTTGTCTCTCATTCTCTCTGCAGTTGCTTTCACCACTTTTACGTGATTCCTTGAATCCAACTGAAAATCCAAAGGAATACAATAAAAGCAGATGAAATAGTGTTACAAAGTAAGGACTAATCATAATTTTGCTGATAATCTAAACTAAGAGAAGAGTCACGAAATAAGAAAATTTTGATTCAAGTTTTCTCTTTCAGTTCTGAAGTTTAGAAAGTTGGATCGCATTATATAGTGACAATAGAAAACGAGTAATTATAGTATAGATGTCTATTTTTTTTATATCTTTTTTGACACTACTTCGTCTAAACTATTAAATAAAAAAAGTAAATATAAGTAATAAGAAAACTACTTAAAAGTTATTAATCTCTCTACGAATCCATTTCAAGAGTTAGAAAATTACGCACAACACTTCGTGAAAAGATATAAAAAAACATTTTAAAGGTTATTTTATAATTTCTAAAATATAGTTCTATTATTTTTATCCTTAATAACTTTATAGAGACTAAAAGAAAGGTGCAAAAAGTAATTAAAATTACAGAGACCAGAAGTCAATTTTTATTTAAATTACAATAAAATATGATTATATTTCAAGGATAAAAAAGAATAATGCTTAAACAAAATCTAAGTTTAATTTATTGATTTTGCTATTCTTAACCTTTATTTTTACTACAACGAAAGAGCAAAAATGAAATCTTCATAGTTCAATATGTTTTACATGGGTTTGGAAAATTAACACACCAATCATAAAAGAAAAAGTAAAAAACTAGTCTAAAGAATTTATTATCATTTGATGTGATTGCACGTTTAATTTTCTAATCCGTTAAAAGAATTTAAAAATAGTGGTGGATTGTGATCTATCCACACAGTTTACATACACAATTATTCATGTTTTGTCTTCCCTTCACAAAATATGTTTTTTTTTTATGTATCCGCCACCTTTAATTACTTCCAATAAAAAGACAATCATGTAATGCGTGTTATTTTTTTTATCATTAAAGGCAAGAAAACGTGCAGCAGAAAAAAAAAGTAGTGAAAAAGTTATAGAGAAATTTAAAGCTGAGCGTACAACACATGAAAAAGGTTGGTATGAAAACTTTAAAAAGAAAACAAAAATGCTTTATGAATATCTAAACAACTTTTAATGTTAACACTTTTTTTGGAAAGTAATTATTACACGACCTTATCATTCTTTCATAAAACAAAATATAGAATTTATTACCCATATTACTGTAGATGAAAATAATCGCCAGTAGAAAATGAGTCATCCATTCATTAGATTTATATTAATTCTAATTATTTAAGTTAATTTCAGAGAAATTAAGTGAATTTTCTAATAGATATATAAGTTGTACACTAAATTTTGGAGTAGATGATGTGGAAATTCTCAATACTTTCTTTTCACCTATGTTCTGAAGTATGTAATGAGCAACATGAACTATGAACTCTGATAGATTTCAGTTCAAAATAAAGGACCGAATATTACTTATTTTAGTTCCAATGGGTGACCAAATTTTTTGTCATTTAAATATTGTTTAAAAGTTACATCACTTAATTAGAAAATTATTTGAAAAATTAAAAATTTATTTGAAATTATAATAGATCCCGAACTAAATCTTTCAAATTGTTTAAACTATATGTACTAACTTATTTAAAAATATATATATGCTTAATTCATGTTTTTGTTTTTATTGTAATAAATTCATTTATATTTAATTGGATTCATATGCATCCATTAAAAAAACCTTAATTACCTTTTGAGATGTACAAATTGATAAATTAATTATTTGTATTAAATTATGGATTGTTCATAGTTTAGTAAAATTATATTTTATAGTTTATTAATGTATATTGTTACACTTTCTTCTTTTTCTTTCTTTTTTACTCATTTTGCAAGTGTACCGAATATTTCTTTATAAAATGAGTCAAAAAGAAAGAAAAAGAAGAAAGTGTACCGAATCGATTCAAGTAATATAAAATGGTAAGTCCAAGTATCGTTTTCCCAAGAGACTCGTAATACTAAAGAATTGTGCGATTAACAACTCATCTAGACTCAAGAACATAACGTCAATTTACAAACAAGTGCAGAAACATAAATTTATACATAATTACAAGGTTGGACTTTGGTAGCGAAGACACTTAGATATGGATAAAGGTCAGAAATGATATGGATCGGCTTTGCTCATATTAGATTTCACCACTTTCACTCTTGTGCATAAAAAGTTTCATCTCCTCTCCATTAATTACTATAATGTCAACCATCGAAATTACTTTATCCCTAATTTCTTAGGTGAAAAGCCTAAATCCTCTATTAACAATCAAATCCATGATCAATTAATAAGAAAATCAGCATTAAAGAACAAAGATCTTAAGACAACTAATGTAGTAAGTTCCCTACTAGATTTCATACATCCAATAGGCCCCTTGTTTCAGATCTAGATCACAAGATATGTTCCCATACCCCATGAATCCCAAAAAATCAATTCATGAATGTTTCCATTACAAGAAAGCATTAAAGATTGGAAACAAGAAACTAGAAATTAACAGAGCAGGCATATATATATATATATATATATATATATATATTCAAATCATTCAACAAATACACAAGAATCTAGTAATTACATCAATTCTTAACAAGATGAATTTGGTTCTCCATTTCCATGGAAGAACCTCTAGCTTACAAACATGGTGGATGGAAGAAGAAGAAGACCCAAGGAGGAGAAAAGAGATGCTTCCACATGCCCCAAGCGGCCTCCATGAGCTCCTGTAGTGAAGTCGCACCTCCACACCATCGTCCCTAAGCTCAGGGAGAGTTTCTCCCTCCAAAACTGCCTTCTCTGCCTCTGGTTCGCGTCCTTAAAGAGATGGGTCTTAAGTGATTTTTCGCTGGGCGAGCAAGGTCAACTCGCTGGCCAACTGGGTCCTGGTCGCTGGGTCACTGGCTCCTTCTGCAGGCCAATCTGCTCCCTCTGGCTGGGCCACTGATGCGCTCTGGCTGGGCCACTGATGCACTCTGGTTGGGCCACTGATGCACTCTGGCTGGGCTACTGATGCACGCAGGGTCTCTTTGATATTTTCCAATCCTTATTCTATTGCGAAATAAACACACAAAAACACTCATATTGATATAAAATCAATTATATATACATTTTATACAACTTTTCATGAGATTTTTCTCCATAATACATCAAAGGAGATTAAAATAAGTGCTCAGTATATGTAATTTTTGACACTTATCAGTGGTCATCCAAATTTGTCGTTGTTTTAAATGAATGGTTGTCAACAATATGAATATTAATCATATTGTTTCGTTAACTTCAATTTGTTTTTTGGCCTTGAAGAGCGACATACCAATAATTAGATGCATGATCTTTGACATAAAAAACCTGAGATGCTTGATGTACCATGATAAACGGTTCGTCTCGATAACCCACCTTTCGAAAATCAACTAGTGTCATACCCGATTCATCTATTTTCACACCACTCTTATTGTCAAACCGCTTACATTTGAATAATGGAACAAAAAACATAGTGTAATCAACCTCCCATATCTATTCTATTATACCATAATATCTCATTGATCCAAGTACAGGATTTTGATCTTTTGATGTGGAAAATTGGTGCGACTCAGCTTCTAGACTGACTCTATTATTTTGTAATGTGCTTATATCATCCAAAGTCTTTGTATAGAATGTGCAATTATTGATTTCATAACATGTACAACATACGACATGAAACTTTAAACCATTAGCAAGCCACAACAAAGTTTGAGAAGAATGTAGCTCTTTTTCAACTTTAGATTTGAACTAAGAATAAATGTTCTATTATGCTCCATCAATTGCCATTTCTCTGATTGTCTTAGATTTTTATCCTTCACAATGGCTTTGTGTGCTTGCAAAAAAGGGATCACCTCATCTTTCGTCGCCACATTCATACCTCAGATGCTTTTACTTATAGAACATTTATTCAACCATAATGTGCGAGGAACTCCTATGGGATTTCTTGAAGTCATGTAATCTGAACAAAACTCGATACTTTCTTCAACAATACACCTTTCAATCATTGAACCTTCGGGACGATATGAATTTTTAACATACCTTTCAAAAATCTTCATATGACGCTCAATAGGATGCATCCATCTTAAGTATACTAGTCTGCACAACTTGATTTCTCTAACCAAATGGACAAGTAAATGTACCATGATATCAAAAAAAGATGGAGGGAAAAACATCTATAGCTGACACAAGATGATAACAATATTTCCTTGAAGTTCATCTAACTTTGTAGGATCGATGACTTTACTACAAATTGACGAGAAAAATGAACATAATCGAGTTATAGTCTGCCTAACATTTTTGGGCAAAATTTCACAAATAGCTACCGGTAACAATTGTTGCATTAAGACGTGGCAATCATGAGACTTCATGCCAACAAGCTTTAAGTATCCTTGTGGTACCTTGATACTCTTTAAACATAGGCAAAAACTTATCTTCTCTTGTCTGGACATTGTGTAACATGCAAGGGGCAAATAAGTACGTTTATCAATCTTCCTTGGTGCCAACTCTTCTCGGATCTTCATGTCAACCAAATCCAAACGAGCATTCACTCCATCTTTTGTCTTTCCCTAAATGTTGAGTAGTGTATCACCCAAGCTATCACACACATTCTTCTCTACATGCATCACATCTATGCAATGTCTAACATCTAACTTTGACCAATATGGAAGATCAAAGAATATTAATTTCTTCTTCCAATGGGTCGTTCCAGATGACTTCTTAGATGTATTCCAAAATACATGATGTATTTTATTAACTTTTTCAAGAATTTGAAGGCTAGTAAGTGGATTTGGTGCATCGTCTTTCTCTTGATATCCATTGAATGCTTTTTCTAACCTTCGATATGGATGATTACATTTTAAAAATCTTTGATGATGCAGATACACAATCTTCCTTCTATTTTCAATTAATGAGGTGTAATGTTTTCTTCACATATAGGACATGCTTTGTGACTTGTTAAGATGTCGGCAAGTGTATCGAATCGTATCAAGTAATATAAAATGGTAAGACCAAGTATCGTATCCCAGAAGACTCACAACACTAAACAATTATGTAATCGCTTAACTAATTAAGACTTAAGAACAATTTTTTGTGTTTTTGAAGACAAATGCAATAAAAATAAACATGAATGCAAATTGATCAGTTGAAGTTAAACACAAGAATGAATGGATGATGTTGATAATATGAGATGAGTATGTTGTTGGGGTTTAGATTTCACCATCTTTACTCTCATGCATATATGAATTCTTCTTTTTTATTAATTATTAACATCACTTTCTAAAATACTTAGAACCCGATGT
>JAHCHA010013478.1:0-100667 GCA_027742795.1 Vigna hirtella | reverse complement strand
TTCTTCATGAGTCTTGGTTGTTCTTGACTTGATTTAGATATCATCAAAACTTCATCTTCATCATTTTGCTAACAATCTCCCCCTTTTTGATGATGATCAAAACCTTCTTGATGTTTAAAGCTTTTGATAATAATCTGTATTTAAAACACAACTTAAGGAAGAAACAATTGTTAGTGTACTTAGAAATAAGTTTAAGGCTTTAAATATTTCTCCCCCTTTTTGATCATTATTAAAAAGTGATGTATAATTGCTCCCCCTAAATTTATTAGAAATTATACTCCCCCTTAATAAAAGGATATATGCATAGAAATATTAAGGAAAAACAACATACATTTTATTGAATTTAAAGAGGCAAGCATACAAAGAAGTTAAATATATAGCACACACACTACAAAAAGCATAGAAGCATAAAGTGCCTAAGACTCATCATCACTATCGGGAACATATAGTTTGGCTAGCAACATCATTAACTCCCCTCACCATAATGGTATCATTTCTAGCGCTAAACTACTCGGAGTTGGAAGTCATCTTCTCAATCAAGTGTCTGGCTTCAATAGGTGTCATATCTCTAAGTGCTCCACCATTGGCAGCATCAATCATACTCCTCTCCATGTTGTTCAAGCCTTCATAAAAATACTAGAGAAGGAGTTGCTCAGATATCTGATGGTGAGGGCAGCTTGCACAAAGCTTCTTGAATCTCTCCTAATACTCATACAAGCTCTCTCCACCAAGTTGCCTGATTCCAGATATATCTTTTCTAATTGTCGTAGTCCTGGATGCTGGGAAAATGTTTTCCAAAAATAACCTCTTCAGATCATCCCAACTAGTGATGGATCTAGGCGCCAGGTAGTATAACCAATCCTTGCTACACACTCTCTAGAGAATGTGGGAATGCCTTCAAGAAGATGTGATCTTCAATAATATCACGAGGCTTCATCGAACAAACAATATGGAACTACTTCAAATGCTTATGTGAACATTCCCCAGCAAGACCATGGAACTTTGGCAACAAATGGATTAATCCAGTCTTGAGAACATATGGCACGTCCTCATTAGGATATTGGATGCACAAGCTTTCATAAGTGAAATCAGGTGTAGCCATCTCGCTAAGAGTCCTCTTGCGAAGTGGAGGTTGGGCCACATTGTTCTTATTAGTATGATAAACAATAGATTCAGAATCAAAATTATTCCCAGATGCAATAGATGTAACAGATGCATAATGCACAAAATATGGAACAATGGATGCAGAAGTAGACTGCTGAGACTCCAATGGTATGGACTTAAATTATACGACTGATTCTAAACACAAATTCCTATTATGTCTAGCTAGCCTGTGAAAAGTCCTATCAATTTCAGGATCAAAGGGTGGTATTTGCAAATGATTGCCCCTAGTCATACACTAAGTCAACTCTATCAGCAAAAGTCAACACAATGAAAACATAAGGGGTTAAACAGCAAGTATAAGCAAATCAATTCAGAATGGGCTAAAAGTTAATGAAAAATCCCCAAAAAATCAAGAAAAGATAGCGCAAAAAATTTTAATTCAAAATTCAAAGTATAGCTATCTATGTTTCGGTTGTGGGGTTAAGTCACTGAACACCTTCACAATTTCTCCTTTCCTGTCGCTTGGTCTCGCTCCCTGCTCTACTATTCGCTCTCACGCACAAAGATGTACTTGTTAAAGGCGCTCCGATGCCAAAGTCAATAAGTGAATCATTCGGTAATCCAATACAACAATGTGACAGTAATAAATACACAGTAAATGCGATCACCTACCTTATACCTTTGACTTATATTTATAGTTTTTCGGTGTGGGCCTAGGATTAGCGATATTTTAATCTCGGCCCAATTTTGGTCCAATACCCTTAAACATGATTTACCTTAATCTCCATGGGATTAGTCGTTCTCTGTCGTAGGGTCGTCCGTCCTCGTCGGGCGTCCCTGTGAAGGCTCATCCTGACCATTCGGTCATACGGTACAGTAGGCCCCCCAAGCCCTAGTCAACGTAGGTGACGTTGGGTTTAAATAGTTGGCGGTTACTTGGAGGTCGGGCGTCCCTGAGGGTCTTTTTGAATGTAGCATTTGGACGGGGAAAACACGTGTCGCGAGCCTACGCGGCCGCCCTCTGAGGTAGTGGAAACGTCGCTTGATCTGGGTCGTTGGTTGTGGTTGATCTGAACAACTATCGTGAGGCGACGGTTTTAAGAATATTTTCTATAAATAGGGGTGCTAGGGATCTTTATTTTCATTCTTTGCTTTTGCTTACTCCAGACCAATCGGTGCATTCTTTTTCCAAGGTAACTTAATAATGCCTGCTGTCAGTATTTCTTCGTTTGAGGAGTCGGCGGGCCAAGGTGGCAGGGGTGCGGTAGGTGGTGACGTTCGGTCTCCAAGCTCTCTGTCGTCTTCTTTCCTCAAGAGGTTTGATCAGAGGGAGGTCGAGTCAGGGCCGGGGTCGGCTTTCTACGGGGGAGATAGGGTCATAAATGGAATGTCCCTCTTCCTTCTTAAGGGTGGTGTTCCTATTGACTAAGAAGATGTTGAGTCGTCCGGTGGTTGGCCGCGTATTACAGGGTATGGGTGGGCGTCCCATGATGTCAATACTTTTTTCTCTGATTATAGTACTTAGGAAGAGCTTCAATGGTGGGCTGACCGATCGCACATAGCGCAAGATCTGGAGGTCGGTCATTTATTTCGCCTTGGCGTGAGCCATCCGAACGAGCGAGTTTTTCACGGAAATGGGGTCGGCCGAGAGGACTTCTTCTTTGTGTACACATATATGTTCAACCAGTTCTTCATTCGGGTTTCGTTCACCGCCTTCCAGGCAGCCGTCCTTCGAAAGCTGAACATTGCCCCATCTAAACTTCATCCTAATGGTTGGGCGGCCATACAAGCCTTTGTGACGCTGTGGGCTGCTATGGGGATTACTCCTACCGTGGCGGTCTTCCTCCATTATTTCAATGTTCGGCCTTTAGAGAGGTGAGGATGGGTATCGCTTTCATCTGTCCAAGATCGCACCCTGTTCAAACCATACAATGAATCTTTCAAGAATTTCAAGAAAAGATATTTCAAAGTAATAATAAGGGATTCCGGTCGGTTCGAATTCCATGACGAAGCGGGTCTCCCTCTGTTCCCCTTTTATTGGACAAGGGACCCTTAGGAAATGAACGAATTGGAGGCCGTGAGGATCATTAATACCCTGCCCAACCGCCTAAGTGCCCACAGCTTTGTTGAGTGTTTGGGTCATGAGAACTTTGACCAGATGGCGTTCGGTATTGTGTTTTTCCATGGATTTTCTTGTTGTCTTGTTGTTTAACTTAGCTAAATTTTTGTTTCCTTTTCAGGCTACATGTCTCTATCGGCGCCACACAAAACCAGTTTCACTTCCTGCCACAAACGCAAGGGAGAGAGTAGTTCCAGGGCTCGAAATCCCTGGGCAACATCTTCTAGCTGCGCGTTTGCTTCTATTAGGGATCGTTCGGTGTCTCCTCCAACCGGCCAAGTGACCGTGGCTGTTGCTCCCCAACCTACTTCAGTGGTTGACCTGGAGCCCTCCACAGAGACCGTCCCAGCCGCCGTGGTCGTTCCTTCTATTGAGAAGAAGAGGAAGTCGAAGGAAGAGGAGAAGTCCTCTTCGAAATGGAGCCGCGGGAGGGAAGCGTGTCGCGCCCTATTCCAGCCGGTGTTTTCGACCCCGAGTTTCATGCGAGTTCCTGCGTGAACTTTCACATGAGCTCTTCCTAACGTGCTATTGTAGAGCCGATGTCTGAGGGGGACTCAATTAATGATGCCTTGGAACTGACTGCCTAGGGGCGATGCTGACTTGGGGCGCTCGCGAACTTGCCAATCGTCGGAGTGCTAGTGACTTACAGGCTGAGTTGGACGAGGAGAAGAAGACCTCGGATGCACTCCGACCCCGATTGGAGGCTTTGGCCATTAATCATGCTGGATGTGCCGAACGGCGAACCGGCCTACAAACCAAGCCTGATGATGTTTGCAAAGAGTTGGCTAAGATCGTCGATCAGTTGATAGCCACTCAGGTGAAGGGCGATAGGGCGATAAAAGAGGTCGGGAAACTGAAGGTTGAAGTTAAGAGGGTGGGAAGAAGGGAGGAAGAGCTGTCTGGCCAGAACGAAACCCTCAACTCTGAGATGCTTAAGGCGAACGAGGCGATCTCCACCCTGAATTCGAATGTGGTGATCGAACATGAGGAAGGTTTCAATAAGGCCATGCGCTAGGCGGCCTTCCTCCTCAATATGGATCCTTTGGCCTCGGGTTTTGACATCAAACAGGATGTGTTCAACGGGAAGATGCTCCCAATAGATGAGGCCGATGATGATGCGGATCTGGATGAACCCGCTACTACAAGAAAAGTCACAATTATATACGGCCAAAATCCTTATATAACCTCCTAAATCCGTATAAAAAGTTGTGTTATATACAGATTACATACGGCAAAAAATCCGCATATAATTAGGGTGTAGATACGGTTATATACGGATTATCCGTATATAACTTTATATAACGTATAAAAAAACCTCAACCCATTCACAAGACCTGCCCCTTATATCCATTCAAACATTTGACATATAAATTAAGTCTTAAAACCTACAAACAAGCATTTAACATTAATCATAATAGGGAAGTTTACATAATTGTTAATTATAATAAGTTCAAATAACATGAAATAAGTTCTTGAGGGAATAAGTTTGAGTCATAGATGCCCTACTTCTAAAAACATAACTAGTAATCTCGATAAGCATTTCCATCTTGTGGTTGATCCGTTGGTTGTTGTGGTTGTTGTGGTTGCAGTGGTTGTTGTGGTTGTTATGGTTGAACATTAGTTTGTGGCTGATTTTGGGATTGAATAAATTGTTGTGCAATTTTGGCTGCAGGAGGTGGAAGATACTGCATTATGACGCCAATACAACCTTACAATTGAGAGTTCATCTATCGAAGTTGGTCATCATGGGTTGATACTCGTGTTTGGAGGTTAAAAATGTCCTCTACAATCGGTTGCTGAGAAGAAGATGCATGTGTCTGTTGTATGTAGCTATCGACACAGCCATCTTGAGCACTGACATTTCCAATGCCATATATGCGTCCCTTGTACCTTCCACCAGCAACCTCCAACCAACATTGGTTTCTCAATCTTTCCTCGTCTACAGGGTCTAGAGGAGCACCAACAGATGTAGTCTCAGATCTTATTTGAGAAAATCTTGCTTGAAAATCTTCCTGTTAAATGAATACATGATTATCATTAAATACATAGACCTAAGATTTAAAACCTAATAAAGAATATAATAGAGTTAGTAGAAACTAACATGTGTCTGCCTAGACCTTTGATCGACAAATTCTCCTGTTGATGCTCGAATATGTGTCTGCTGAAACATTTCATCGACATGCACTGACTGACCAAGCTCCTGTGACTGCAACCAAAGAAGATGTAAATTTCTAACAACACATATTTGTAAAATTTATGAGTAGAAATGTAAAAATAAATTGATATGTCATCATACCAAACGAATAGCATGCTCATGCACGCTAATGGATCCCCCAGTGTGCAAACAACCACCCTTGTCAGATGTCATGTTCTTCTTGGTTGTTTCACATTTTTATCTATAAAGTGGCTTGTTCCACTTCTCCAAAAGACCATTCCAAACATTGTCCCCCATCCAATTAGGTTTTTTCCCTTCTGTTCGAGCTTTTTTAAACATCTCAGATAATCTATGAGATGCTTTGGTGTGGAAATTTTTTTTGACCTTTTCTTCATGCTCAGATCTCCATGATACCTTTCTCTATTGAAAAAAAAGATGAATATTGACAAGGAAAAAGGATTGAGTACTACATCTATCACAATTGTAAACACTAAAGAAGAGATAAAAAGGCTTAAATTTGACAAAACCAGTTTTAATAAATAACATATATTAATATACAACAAACAGAACCAAAATTTCACTACTTTTTCCACTACTTTAGGTTATACTAGCTCATAAAATATGGTGTTTAAATAGCTTTTCATGTGTAACGAATAAATGACCAAAGAAAATAGAGAAATAATAGACCAAACAATAAATGGAATTTGTGTATGATAACATTTCATACTTATGTTTAATCTAACGGAGGGATTACTTAGACATATACTTCTGCTTCTTCTATACTTGTGCACCACAAATTCGATTATGAGCCTGAGAAGTTCTACTTATTAAGAATGCAAAAAGCCAAAAGAAAAAAGTAGAGTTATGGTTCTCTCACTTTCCTGCTTCTCATAAGTTCTTGCTTCACTTTTGGTTAAGCAAGGAATATAATTTCACTGAGAAGCTGCATGAGAAATCAAAAAAGAATGAGAAAGCTTTAAATTGATCTAACTTAAAGCTAGGATCATTCTTCTGTTCTGAAGGCATAGCTGAAGCTGCAAGATAATTCAGGGCTTCTTCATTGTTCCAAATAAAAGAAATATCAACATCGCAGCGAAAGAGGCTTCGAACTCTTAAATACTAATACTTGATAGTAAGCATAATTGACTGAACAATTTTAAACCTACGTAAAACTCAATGAATAGTATGCATTTCTACTTAATGACAAGTCAGCAATTTCAGCAACAAGATCAAAGAAAACACAAGTGTACCTTAAAACGCTCAAAGAAAACATCTCTTTGTCTATGAGGGATTTGTCCCCATGTCACCCATGGCTCATCAAACTGTTGCTTGATGGTGGTTGTGATTGCTTTGGATGTTGTTTTTGTTGGATAAAACCTATACCAAAATAAAAGTGAAATATTAGAATAATACATTATACAATTAGCAACATTAAATTGGTGTTTTGTTACCCTCCTCCAACAGGTGTAATGATTGGACGATTGTTGGAAACATCTTCAAAGTCATTCGCCGCTGAACTTGAATGTGGAACTCCATCCCCTATAGGAGGTGATGGTTCAATATTCGTGGGAGTTGTTGGGTTAGAACCAACATGGTGGAAGGGTGATCTCCATTGATCAACAAACAATTGTTGTGGACTAGGTGTGATGGCATGAACTTCCAATGAAGGTGGAATTGATGGTGGAGTAGTTGTCAAACCAGGAACTTGCAATGATGGTGGAACAGATCTAGCAGTGGAGGTAGAGGTAGGTGTAGATGGCTGACTACTTGAAGCATTTACATTATTGAAACGATTTAACAACTTCACCATATAAGATTTCTTCTTCCCCTTCTCCTTATCTGATTTTGCTGAAGGTGGAATAGGAGGGTCACAACCATCTGATGCCATATTCTTGAACAAAAAAACAACATTGTTGGGTCAATATATTTTTATAATTGAATGGAAAGGAAAATTAAGAGAAGAACATGATGATGATGTTCTTGTTTGTCAATACTACACAATGAAGCAAAAAATAAGAATGCAAAACTTTAATCTACACAAAACCATTAGAGCAAAAATTATAATTAGCAATATAAGTACTCAAACACAAAGGGTGTCGAAATAACATTCAAATTGCAATTACATAAATGATTTCATCACTTCTTCTTTCTCCCCTCTAAAAGTATGGGTTTATGATCACCCATGGGTACACCAACACATCCTAACTCTATTCATTGCTAGAACTGTGAAATGAATCTTCGTCCTCATCTTCACTTTGTCCCTCTTCACTACATTCTTCTTCCGATTCACTTGTTTCTTCATCCATATACCCTTCAACTGATCGTACATTGTTGGGGTCCACTTCTTCAAGACCGGCTTCTATATCTTGCAATCGGATAACTTCTTCAACTTGAATGATGTCATTAACATGTGACATTTCCTCCACTTGGTATGGCACTTCGGCTTCTACCTCATTAGAATCTATACGACCTATAGGTTTGGTCTTTATTGCAACACACCAACCCCGTTTATCGGTGCGCGATGCAGGATATGGTACATAATACACTTGTTCTACATTATGTCCAATTATAAAAGGATCGAAAAAGACATCTTTTATCCAATCGAATATCCACAATGCCATACTTTGAATCCACTCTTGTCCCTATTCTTGATGGATCGAACCAATCACAATAAAATAATACAATCTTCTTTTCAATGGTTGAGGTATTGTACTCGAGCTCATATATGTGCTTAATGACACCATAGAAATCATCTTCACCCCCTTCTGTAAGGTCTTTAACATGAACCCCACTATTTATAGTCCTCTTGCCCTAGCTCCATGCATGGGTATGAAATTTATATCCATTCACAAAGTAGGTATGTCATTCCTTTAGACATCTTAAAGGATCAAGTGATAAATCTCTAAGATGTTGGTTTCTGACACTTAAAGGATCGTTATGAACCTACAACCACAAAATATATGAACCTATTCAATATAATTAAATGAATAAATATGTGAATAACAAATGTATGTGGAAGAATTTGAAAAGTCGTACTTGATCCTTGAACCACAACGGGAAATTTGCATATATATTATTTTGGTTTTGTAAAATTTAGGTTTAAGTTGTGTTCAACAATCAAGGCGAAGAGAAGAGATGGATGCATTATCTTGAGGAATCATTGCTCATGTTGGCTCTTTTCTTTGCTTTGAGATATCATATAAGAACATAGTATTCATTTTTATTTATTTATTTTTTATATTTTGATAAGATGAGAGAAAAAGAAGATAAAGATGGGAACTAAAAACACCAACGTATCTTTATCTTAACACTACTCTAACTGTAATAACTATCTCCATTATACCTAACTCATCATTTTCAATCCAAATCCATATCACTTCCTGTTTACCTCTTTTCTACCAATATTTTCCTTCCCACTACTTCTCATTCCAAACCTAATTGTTTCGGTTTAATTGGGATATGAGGTTGTCCGTCTTCAATCCTAGCCTCTTCTGCCTGCATATATGCCTTTCACTATGCCAATCCGTTCGTCCAATGTTGAAGTTGTCCTCTCGGCCAGGGGTGGTCCTGTAGAAAATACTCTAACGCTCAAGTCAGAAAAAACTGCCCCCTGTGTATTCTGATAGTAATTTGGAATAAGATGATTTTACCTGAACATTAATATTGTATTTATTGGCCTCGTAATTTTCCAGCCAATTAATTATGTTAATTATTCATTAATAACACATATTTGTGCAATATAATCTGCCAATCACCCATAAATACCATATATTTGCCTTTGATATGGTCATTAAATATATTAACTGGCCATTAACGACATCCATCTTACCTGGCTCGCGATCACTGGATTACCGGTTGGTGCGGATGACACTCTCCTCAAACGGTAAGCTACCCGGGTATAGTACATTAAGCCCCCCAAGCCCCGAGCAGCTGTTTGCAAGTGCGAAGGGGTTTTATAAGTCAGGCAGTTAAGTGGTGGTAGGAACAGTTGGACCGAATGCGATTACGGGTGATTGTCTTCTTCTACCAAGGAGCTTTGTGGTCGAAGTAGATTTGTTTGTAGTGTCACCGAGTAAGTTGTCGTTCCGCTCAAGGTAGAGGTGATTCGTCTGTGGAATCACCGAGCAGGTCATAGTTCCGCTCTAGGTAGAGGTGATTCGTCTGTGGAATCACCGAGCGGTGCATTTGCTTCGCTCTTGGTTGAGATGATTTGTCTGTGGAATCACCGAGTGAGTCATAGTTCCACTCTTGATAAAGGTGATTCGTTTGTGGAATCACGAGCGGTGCATTTACTTCGCTCTTGGTTGAGATGATTCGTTTGTGGAATCACCGAGCGAGTCGTAGTTCCGCTCTGGGTAGAGGTGAGTTTTTGGCTGCAAACAATAAGCTAAAAAATATCTAAAAACATCTGGTCCAATGCTCTGCTCCTCTTTTATTGTCCAATGCTCTCCGAAAACGTAATCCAGTCCGATAGGTGGTTGACCTGCATAAGACACTCTGATGCTCAAGTCAGATATGTTTCATAAAGAGGTCTATATTTTATTATAATAGATTAAGATGATTGTACCTGGACATCAATTGTATATTTATAGGACTTGTGACAACTAAGTCCATTGATTAACCATTAGTGCAATATATTTTTAGGCAATCAAACCCAATAATCAATTATTAATACCATATATTTGTAAAGCGTAAGGCAATCTGACCTATTAATACCTGATAATTTCCCATGAATGACCATTAACTCCGATCGGTATATTTTATATAGTACACTAACCAATAAATAAATTCAACTCCTCTTTTGTAACATCTTTACTCTCACTCTATATATCTCTCTCACATATTTTATATATATATATATATATATATATATGTATGTATGTATGTATGTATGTATGTATGTATTGTGTAAAAGAGATACTTGATAGCTAAACAGACCAAAGATCAGTTTTGTTAGGTTAATTCAATGTTCAAGAGGTTAAACTCTACTCTCTTTTTTTCCTTAATTTATATCGATGTTAGTATGATCATTATTACATTAGTTAATTTAAGTTCTTTTGATAAATAATACATCCTTTAATTAAAAGTTTTTATGATATGGATTATGTTTACAGAATCGTATATCGATTTAAAACAGAACATCAAACTACAAATTAACTAAAATAGAAACAAAACATGTTAAAAATAACATACTTTACTACATCCATAACCAAATTTCAGAGACTAATGAGAATGACACAATGCAATTCAACATCAAACAATCACAAGTCAAATTTAACTCCCCATACTAAATACAAATAAAAGGTTAGAACCACTTACTTGAGTTTTGATGTCACTGTTTTACTAGAAAATGGGGGAAACTTTTTACCTAATAATTAGCATAGTTGAGAGTCAAGACAAAACAGGAGAGACTGACTAAAATAATAATCATCAACAAAACCAAAGGTAGGGAAGAAATATACCTCCACACGAGCGATTCAAACTTACCAGGAGCAGATGGCAACTACAACTCGAGCTTATCTCTTCCAGTTCGAAGAAACCAACCTAGGGTTTCCAAATTCACGATTTCAAACCTCCAAACAACAAAAAGAGAAAACGAAAACAAAAATAATCCTCAAAGCTTCGATTACTCACCGTGTTCGACAAATCAAATCTGAATCCACACAACTCGCAAGCGGTGAGGTGGAGTGCGGGTTTCACTGAACCGAAGGCTCGCTGGCGGAGAGGTGAATTGATAGCAGAGAAGAGAGTGCGGTGAAGAAGTTCAGTGAAGAAGTTGATTGAAGGTTCGAGAAGAGGGAGAAGCCGGTAACGTTGAATAGAGAATATGTCTTTTTTTCGAGAGTGATAGGGGGAAATTTTGGAGCTTTCAATTTAATTTTTATTTATTTTTTTCCAACACCAGCTTACACACGGATATTAGGTACGGATTATACCTATAAAGCTTCGCGCTCAAAGGCGCCAACATTACGTACGACAATTATATACGGATTTTCCGTATATAAATATTTTTTTCGTTATATACGGATTTATCCGTATATAACGGATTTCCCAATATCCGTATATAATATACGTATATAATATGTTTATTACATACCGATTTAATCCGTATATAATGATCCGCGGGTAACTGGCTATTTTCTTGTAGTGTAATGACGAAATATTGGTGCCTAAAGGCAATCCGGCTGAGAAGGATCGAGCTAGGAGAGAGGAGTAGATGAATGACATGTTAGGAGGGGCTATTTTGTTTATTTTTTGCTAGGTTTGATAGGTGTTTGCGTTATCGGCCCATCAATACCTATCAATGTATACGACTTCCTCCTTTTCATTACATGAACAGAATATCCACTTTTTGTTTAAGTGTTTGCGCTACTTTTATTCAGTTCTTTCTTTGTTGAATATTTTTAAATGTGGCTTAGCGACAGCGGCCCTCGATTTTTTCTCCGACCGTTTCTTAAATGACAATTTCTTATTCATTTTTTACAAAGTGTCTCGATTTAATAGTGGTTCTTTTCAAAACTTCATTCAGCTTTGGGTTTTTGAACCGAGAGGCAGGGGTTCTTATTTGAACTCGTCGTTCACCACTCGGCCAAGTTGACAGTGGTTCTTTTCAGAACTTCGTTCATCAACTTCGATTTTTAAACCGAGCGACAGGAGTTCTTATTTGAACTCGCCGTTCACCGCTCGGCTAAGTTGACAATGGTTCCTTTCGGAACTCTTCGTTCATCAACTTGGGTTTTTGAACCGAGCGGTAGGGGTTCTTATTCGAACTCGCCGTTCACCGCTCTGCCAAGTTGACAGGGGTTTTTTTTAGAACTTCGTTCATCAACTTGGGTTTTCAGTTCTCCATTCGTTCATCATTGGATGTCATTGCAAACACATGATTGGGAATAAGAGTCTTGAATATTGCATTAATCATATTGAAAAGAGGAGTACAATGGGTTTAACTAAAATAAAATTTTAGATGAGTGGCGTTCCAAGTGTTTGGAATTTTGCGTCCTTTTGGATTCATGAGCCCCGTTACCTAGGGCTTCTACTATTCAAAAAGGCCCCTCCCACTTAGCAACGAGCTTTCCGTGGGATGCTGTCTGGCGTGCTTCACTAGTTTTCCTCCATACCAGATCTCCTTTTTGAAAGCTTATAGGTCGAACCTTGGTGTTGTACAATCTCTCCTCCATCCGCTTGAATGCTTCCGCTCTAAGCGCCGCCCGACCTCTTCGCTCTTCCAAGGTATCAAGCTCTACCCTTAGCTCCTCATCATTCAAATGAATATCCTCTATCTGCCACCGTAAAGAGGGTTCTCCTAACTCGACCGACAACATGGTGTCAGTGTCATACGTCAAGTTAAAGGGTGTTTCTCCGGTTATTCCTTGTGGGGTGCATCTATAAGCCCACAGGACCTTTGGGAGTTCGTCGACCCATGCTCCCTTCTTTTCGCCTAATCATTTCTTTAGTTCGGCTACTATTTCCTTGTTCATGGCCTCCACTTGGTCATTTGTTTGAGGATGCTCCACAAAATTGGTCACAGTTTAATCCCTAATCCTTTGTAGAACTTACCTAGCTTCCTGTCGATGAATTGTCGCTCGTTGTTCATGACAATCGCTCGGGGGAGCCCGAACTGACATACCAACTTCCAACAAAATTTCTGCACTCGCATTGTCGTAATGGTTGTGAGGGCTTCGGCCTCGACCCACTTGCTGAAGTAGTCGGCCGCCACGAGGAGAAACTTCTTCTAAGCCCTGCCTGGGGGAAATGGGCCGACAATATCCATTCCCCACTAGGCAAATGGCCATGGAGACACGAGTGTGTGCAGGTCGTGCGGCGGTGCGTAGGTGTCGTTGGCGTGGGCTTAGCAACTGACGCACTTCTGGACAAACAACTTAGTATCTTCCTCCAAGGATGGCCAATAGTATCTGGCCCGAAGCACCCGAGCTTTCAAGGTCCAGTGGCTGGTGTGGAATCTGCAAATTTCGTTGTGTAGTTCGTCCATTACGTACTAGGCTTCATCGTTGGAAAGACATTTAAGGAGAGGGCTGGAGAATCCTCTGTGGTACAAGTCATTCCCCACCACAACGTAGCGAGCAACCTTCTTGGTGTCGACCTGTCGGAGAGGTTGATCGACATCTTGCTGATCCATCAATTTTCGGAATTCCGCCATCCAATCTTCAGCTTTGTTTGGCGTTATGGAAAGGCACTCCACCGACAGTTGTAGCAACACCTGGCGTATGATCGTGATTAAATGTCCTTTTTCTTTGCCAGAGCTGACCTTCGATAGCATGTTCGCCCGGGAATTCTCTTCGCGGGGGATGTGTCAAATTTCGATTTTGTCAAACTCTATGGTCAAGGCTGCAGCCTTGTGGAAGTACTGGAGGAGGTGGTCTTCCTTAACTTGGAATTCCCCGTTCATTTGCCTGACTACTAATTGGGAGTCCGTCCGGCACAGGACCCTCCGGGCTCCCATGTCCCTCGCCAGTTCCAGTCCCACCACCAGGGCTCATACTCCGCTTGATTGTTGGAAGTCCTAAATTTGAACACTAAAGAGTGTTCCAGTAGGAAACTGTTCAGGCCTTCCAACACTATCCTCGTGCCGTCACTGATCGTCCTGAAGCTGCATCAACATATAAATTCCACTCATCGTTGGCCGCCATGGGTAGTTTTGCTGTGAAATCATCTAAGTGCTGACCTTTCATCGATCCCCTAGGTTCGTATCCTAAACCGAACTCGAACAGCTCGACCGCCCAGCCCACCATTCTTCCTGCCAAGTTTGGCTTCCTCAAGATCTTGGAAATGGGGTGATCGGTCTGAACTATGACCTAATGGCTATGGAAATATCGTCGAAGTCTTCTAAATGCGTTCAGTAGAGTCAGGGCTACCTACTCCACCTACTGGTACCATGTTTTGGTATCCTGAAGGGTTCGACTTACGAAGTACACGAGCTTTGGATCGGGTTTCTCCTGCAACAGAACAACGCTAACGGCCGTATCTGAAACTCCCAGATAGACTTGCAAATCTTCTTCCAGAGTCGGTCGATTCATGACCGGTGGGTTCATCAGGAATGTTTTGACATCTTGGAACACCTTTTCGCAGTCGGCGTCCCATTTGTTCGTAGATCCCTTCTTCAGTCTTCTCAAGATGGGGCGGACGCACTCAGTCAGCTTTGGGATGAACTGTGACAGAGCAATGAGACGTCTGACAAGTCTTTGGACTTCCTTCAATGTGTTCGGACTTTGCATCTCTAGGACGACCACACACTTGTCTGGGTTGGCTTCGATGCCTCTGATGGTGAGCATGAATCCAAGAAAATTTCCCACCGGCATTGCAAAAGTGCACTTAGAGGGATTCAACCTCATCCCGTAACACTTGACCTGCTTGAAGACCTTCTCCAGGTCTTTCAGTTGTTGATGTCCGTCAGCCGACCGGACCACCATGTCATCCACGTACACATCCATGCACCTGCCTATCTAATCTATGAAAATTATGTCCATCAGGCACCGATACGGTGCTCTAGCATTCTTTAAACCGAAAGGCATGACTTCGTAGCAGAAGTTAGCCTTGTCGGTGATAAACGCAGTCTTCTCTCGGTCGGGTGGAATCTGGTTGTACCCAGAGTACGCGTCCAAGAAACTCAGCATCCTGTGGCTGGATGCCCCGTCGATGAGGGCATCGATATTGGGTAAAGGATGGGAGTCCTTGGGACAAGCTTTGTTTAAATTCGTGTAGTCGGTGCACATACGCCACTTGGCACTGGCTTTCTTGACCATGACCATGTTGGCGAGCCAGGTGGTGTACGTCACCTCTCTAATTAATCCGGCTTCCTTCAATTTGCTCACCTCCTCCTCTACCGCTCTCCTCTTCTCCTTCCCCATTCTCCTCTTTTATTGAGCGACCGGTTGGGCCTCCTTAAACAACGATAGCTTGTGCGACATTATTGAGGGGTGAATTCCCGGCATGTCGGTGGTCGTCCGTGCAAATAGGTCCCTATTGCGCCACAGGACAGACCTAATCTCCTTTTCCATCTCCGCGTATAGCCCCCTAGCCATAGTTGTGGTTTGGGAGCCCTATTTTCCAATTGTAAGGCTGTGTTTCCCCTAATGGCTCCAGCCGGTGTTCGGTGTTTGTTCTTGGATCGAGATCCGCCATGGCCACTTCCGATCGGTTGATTTTCCTCTTGTTTGTCTGAGGATACATCTTTAGGTCGGCTGCATAGCACTCCCTTGATGTTCTTTGGTTAGCCCGAACTGTGGAAATCGTCCCCTTACTGGACGGGTATTTCATGGTGAGGTGTGGAGTTGGCACAATAGCCCCAAAGGCATTAAACATGATTTCCCTAAGAGGACGTTATACGAAGTGTTAGCTTCTACCAATAGGAATCACACTCGTTTCTCTTCGGTGTCCCGATCGGTCCCCAGGCGGGTACGTAGGTCGATGTATCCCCTAATGTCCATCTGTTGGAATGTCTTCCAATAGAGGATGTTTACTGAACTTCCCTATTCGATAAGCACTTTGCTTATGCTGTAGCAGACTATCTCCGCGGTGATGACCATGGGATCATCGTGGTTGGGGTCGAGGGTGTGGAAATCCTCATTTGTAAAGGTAATGGGCGGCATGGTTCTCCTAAACCTGTCCACTGCGACGGATCGCAATGCTCGGATGTGGGGCTTCCGCACGGAGGAAGATGAACCTCCACCTGCACCCCCCCCCCCCGAGATTGTGTTAATGTGTCCTCATAACGGGCGGTCGTTACTTCTTTCGCGGCTTCGAATTCTCTGCTTCTCGGACCGAGAGCGGTCATTCCGACCATGCCTTGGTCTTTCACGCTCGTTCGACCGTAGCGGGCTTCGCCGTCGCGGACTGCGCGACCGTTGTACCGGGACCTCGGCCTTCTGGGTGGTTCCCTTTGCTTGGCCCCTTCGGGCCTGTTTGACTGGTTGTCAAATTTCTTACCGTCCTTCTTTTCACTCTATGCCTCCTGACTTTCCTTCTTGTACGATAGCTTCATCTCTTCTACCCTGATTTTGTCAACCGCCCTTTCACGCAACTCCTCCATAGTCTTTGGGGCGCACCGGCAGACACTGTCTTTGAACGGCCCGGGCTTGAGGGCTGGCAGGATGTATTGGAGGGTGAACTCGGGGTTAAGACCATTCGCCCTCCGAACGATTTTTTGGTAGCAATCCATGAACGCCTTCAGCATTTCCTCTTTCTCTTTTTTAAGGTTTACCAAATCAAAAATGGTCGTGTCCCAGACACAGCTACTAGCGAATTGGCGGATGAACATGCGCTGGAGACCTTCAAAATTCTCGATAGAGTTGGGAGGCAACAATGCCTCTCCCTCAAGGGACAAGGAGAAAGCCTGACACCATATGTCGTCGCTTCCCATCCGGAACGCCATGGTGATAGTGAAAGTCTTGATATGGGCCTCCGAGTCGGTCGTCCCATTGTAAACCTTAAACTAAGGTGGGACGAACTATTCGAAAATATGTACCTCCATGATGGCTTGGATGAAGGGTAGGAGGACTGACGAACTCTCTACCTTCACCACCAATTGTTTTCTCATGGCGGCGCTCTTAGCCTGGTCAACCTTAATTTTACTCCCCTCGACCTCCGGCTCGGTCGGTTTTCATGTTGGATCCCGCATGCTATATTGTTAGGTCTTGTAGCCTTACCGTGCTCCCCTCCTTCCTTCACCCCTGCTCCGGATTCTTTATCCTTGGCTAACCGAACCGAGCACTCTGCTCGAACGGTCGCCATTTCTGCCTCGTGACACTGTTACATCTCCTCCAACTTTTGTTGCAGCATCCTGATCATTTCGATTGGGTCTTCTACGCTCATGTTTCTTGTGGTCACCTTTGGGTATCAAGTTACTCGGCCTCACGGTGGGCGCCAAAATGTTTCGGTTATGGGGTTGAGTCACTGAATACCTTCACAATTTTTCCTTTCCCTGTCGCTCGATCTCGCTCCCTGCTCTTCTGTTCGCTCTCACGCCCGCAAGTGTACCTGTTAAAGGCGCTCCGATGCCAAAATCGGTAAGTGAATCGTTCGGTAATCCAATACAACAATGTGATAGTAATAAATACACAGTAAATGCAATCATCTATCTCTTACCTTTGACTTATATTTATAGTTTTTGGGTGTAGGCCTAGGATTAGCGATATTTTAATCTCGGCCCAATCTCGGTCCAAAACCTTTAAACATGATTTACCTTAATCTCCTTGGGATTAGTCGTTCTCTATCATAGGGTTGTCCATCCTCGTCGGGCGTCCTTGTGAAGGCTCTTCCTAACCGTCCGGTCATACGGTACAATCTACTTCCTCCAACTCGTCGCACAAATTCATCAACAGAACAAGCTCCAAATGAGAATCTATATCTATAGCGTTAAGCTCACCGGTTCTCAAAACCACCAGCTTTGACTCTATCGAGTTGTGAAGATAATTCCCCTTCTCTTTCAGCTCTAATAAAGACCCAAAAGAAGAATCACTATCGTCGTGTTCTGAGTGCTGAACGATGCAAACCGAAATGCAATCTAGGGAGGAAGGAATGAAATCCAAGCTGCAGTTTAGAATTTCACAGCCCTAGCTGGGTCGGGCGTTTGCGTTGCCACTGCACCTAAGTGTCGTCTTTTTTCGTTTTGGTTTCTTCAATGGTCGTTGATTGTTGTCGACGGAAGCGAGCTCGAGAAAAGCCATTGTCGTTTGAGTAAGAGGGATCTCAAATTCATCATTCTCGTCCCAGTTCATGGTGGAAAAATATCTTCTCTACTCTTAAACTTGGCGATGGCTAGATGTTTGTGAGCATGGGTTGTTCGGCGATAGAGTAACGGACATGGCCTTCTAGCAAAAATGTGGAAACTTCCTCTCTAATAGCTCAGAAAAAAAATCTGGCATCCCATCTAGAGATATTGGCTACCTCTTTTGACAGATATTGATTCGAAGTAGCGATGTCGAGACCGAGCGTGCATCTTGTTCCTCGTGGTTTCAAGGGATGTCGCTCGGCCCCACGGTGGACGCCAAAATGTTTCGGGTTGGGATTGAGATCCCTTACTCAAAGCATTCAAAGTTGTCCTGGAGACCGGATGAGCTTCCTGATGATCCTCTATTATCCAAATTGTGTTGTTCGCTCCCTCTCCTTGTTATCCAAGTCATGTGAAAGGGAGGTACTCCGACGCTCAAGTCAGTAACTTTGCGTAAATAATGTTTAATAGAAAATGAAGACTCAGAATTTGTTACCTGATCTTCCTATCAAACATATATTTATAAATATTAAAATCAGCTTACTCTTAGGTCTGGCCTATTACCAATAAATGGTTAATATTCTCCTTAACTGTGTTCATAACGGTTATTATTATTGATTATCATGTAATTACCTCAACAATTTTCGATCGGAATTGTTAACTACTTGGGTATGCCATTGACGGGTATTCATACAGAAGATACCTTGTAATTTCATTATTGCTACAACGGCAAAATGGCTTTAACCTTTGTAATGATATATTTCTGTAAGTAAAAGACAAACTCCCACTGCCAATGAACGAAGACATTTTTTTGGCGTAAGTGTATTTTGCGTCATAATTATTATTCATCATAACAATTGTTTTGGGTTAAAGCGTTTGATTTTTTATTGGAAAATATATATATATATATATATATATATATATATTAATTTAAAAAAATTATTAAATTTTTAAAAAAGATGTCAAATTGTAAAGTTTAGAAAATAGTTACTTAAAAAATGATAAAATAATTATTTTAGTTTAAGAAAACGTTTACTTAAAAGATAAAATTGAAAATTATATAAGAAAAAAAATTCTTTATATAATGATTACATAAATAAAAATTATATTTACTTTAGATTTATAAATACTTCATACGGTGTAAAATTATTTTTAATTATAAGTATTGAGAGATGTATATTTTGGGTTTTAATTAGTAGGGGTGAGTGTGACCTTTGGGTTGACGTGAAGTCGTCTTGTTTACATATTACTATTGTTACACGCATTTGGAACCTTTTTAAAGGATGAATATGAGATGAAGAGGAAAATAAAGACTGTGTTTCCTCATTTTTCTTTCATTGGAAACCGTGTGGAAACCGTTCACACGTATTGTTGTTAATGGAAAGGAGTGCACTGCAACTCCTCCACACGGAGAGCGGATTTTTCTTGTCCCCAAGGATTTGAAGATTCTCGACTTGTCACTGTGCAGCGGACGAGGCTATTAATCACTAAAACTTCATTGTTCTTTACTTCCTCAAAACAATAGAACTATTTTTTATATATTATATTAATCTATTATTTCTATACATCCATTCTGTTTCTCCATCATTTTGGATTCTGTTTTCTTTATGATTTTGGTTTGATATAGTAAAATATTTATTTTATATAATTAAAATTTAAAATAGTAAATATCAATTGAAATATATTAATTACACTATGTTTAATATTTATAATAAATAATATTTTTAAATCTATAAATTATATTTTAAATTTATAACAAATAATCTATATTGATATCAATTCATTTTTAGTTATAGCATAATTGTAGAAGAAATATGTCTATTTTGGGTTCACTTCTTACTGGTTTTGGCCTATTAATTGCCGTCAACTCATTCTTTTTTATTTTTTTAGATTTATTTGTTTTAATAATTAGTAATAAGCTAGTTAAGTCATAATAAATAAATACTTTTTTGTGCATGAAACGTATTAGAATTAAATTTATGAAGGATAATTATTTAATATAAGTTACATTTGTTGCCAAGATGTATTCTTTTATGAGTTCTCCAACTTCTCAAGGGTAAAGACACTTTAGACATGTGTAAATCAATAATAAATATTAGACTGAATAAATAATAATTATTTTGTGAACAATGTTACTAAGATTGATACCTTTATTAGGGAGTTTAAGATTTTGTTAATGAAGAGAACTTGAAAAACATGAAAAAAAAAAGTTAAATAGTGTTAATGAAAAAATTCATTTCGCAACCATTTTAATATAGCATGTTGTCGAGCGTTGAGTTTTTCTGTTAAATGCTTTTGATACTCGACCTAATACAAAATTATAAGAAATAGTTGCTTTTGACGTGATACTTAGATGTACACTGCAGATTTTACAAGAACTTCCTTTGTTGAAGAATAATCATTTAGCTTGGAAGGTTCTTGTATTTTAGAAATAAAAATACAGTTGCAAGTTTTATAAGAGAAGCATTTAGGTAAAAGAAGAGATAAGTGCATATATACTTTTATACTGGTTTACTCCAACTAAGCTATGTCCAGTCTCCTCCGCAGAAGATTCCACTATAATTTTCACAAGATTACAATTGAGTATTCGCATCACTCTTGGTCTTCTCAATCAGTGAATAACCTCTTGTTATCCTAGACTGGTTGAGTATTCTGACCACTCCTGGTACCCACTATCAGCAAATAACCTTCAATTACCCTAAACTTAGGTGAGTATTCTCACCACTCCTAGTACTAAGCAACCTTGCCCAGATTTTCTTAACTCAATTGAGTTCAACAAGTGTTTTAATTCTTTTCAAAATTGCAATCAAAGATTGCTTACAAGTCGTTCAGACTATTTCTCCTATATAGAGGATGTGATTACAATACAAAACAGTTTAAACACTCGCAGGTGTTTCTCCCTTTTCTCTTTTCTCTTTCTTACAATCAGTAATATTGCAATGAAGCTCGAGAGTATTGTCCTTTCTTTTTTTTCTTTTGTTCTCTTTTTATGCTAAAATATTCTCTTTTTCTTGAACTTTTTCTGTGCTTTTCTTTTGAACGCTTCTCTAAGGATGAATAATTTGTTGTATTCTATCATCTTGATTCTTCCTTTGAAAGATCTTCTATGTAAAGTCTTTTTTGGATAAGTGTCCATTAGACTAAGCTCTTTGACCTTGATTCTTGTGCTTTCTCTTTCTTCGTGTTCAACAGTCGTTGGTTAAAGTCACCTTGTCAAAGCATACATGTTTTTTTAGTACTTTGCTTGAATTAGGTTGTATGCTCGTTTAGACACCGCTTCAAGTGAAGAACATTATGTGAATATCTCTTTTGTCTCTAACGTCCGCTTCTGATATTTTAGTTTGAAGCTTGTGGGTGCATGTAAAGTAGCTCATCTGCAAAGAATAGAGTAGATTGTGCATGCAACAAACATGTCTTTTCTTATCATTTTTTTTGTTTTTGAACGTTGAGCATTTAATGTCATTAATGCTTGCTCTGAACAATAAAGTGTTTTTTTATTTCCTACTGTTGAGGTAGCGTTTGACAATTAAGTTTTTCCTCTAAAGATACCAAGTGTTGAGTAAGGCTTCATCATTGGAGCAAAGCTTCTACTGATTTGCCTTTTTAGATTTGTTTGTGTTTTCTTTGGAGTTTTAAGTTCCAGTCTTTTAGAGTGTTTTGTCAATGACTTCATCTTAACATTGTTTCATTTTCCCAAGAGTTAAACTGATACCCTTTGGATATGATAAGCTTTACGCGTTTAACTTCAACTCTCTTAAACATTTTTGACTTATCAGTGGTCTAGCATTACGTTTAGGTGTTTTGACTTGTTTTATTTTTGTTTCCTAAAATCCTAAGTGTGTTCCTAATGTTTTTTGTATTGGGGATTTTGGTTCTAAGTCTTATGTTTTCTTCTTATGTTATTTCCATATTATTATTCCGTTTAATGTTATTTGATTAAACTTAAAAAATGAGAGCATTTAGGCACATAGACGATATTGTTTTAACAACTAATCCTTGTTATTATTTAATCCTTTTATCACTCGTAAGAACCTTTATTAGGAAATCCAGCATGGTTGAGTCATGGGTTGTTGCTATGGTTAAGATGATTGTGCCGATAGAATGTCATTTTAAATTGATGACATCACTTTGGTATGGTTTAGAGACTTGAGTTGTCTAATGCATTCACTTGATGATTTCTACTATTAGACTCATCAAACACCTTGACTCGTCTAATGTTAATAATATTTGGACTTAACATTTTTCAAATTTATTACTTTCGTTGACATATGTAATGTATGAACATATATTAAATTAGCACATGTAAGCAATGCTAGACATCATGTATTTTGATCTTCGAACAACATTGATCAATTTCTTATTCTCACTACTTCCATTAGACGTTTTCTCTCAGTTTCCCAAGCACATATTCTAATATAGTGTTTTATTATATCATAAAAATCTTATTGATTGTTGGGACAACAAGACCCTCCAACGATTTCACTCGAGAGTTACGCTTGATGGCCCCTTGTGGTGCCTAACGCCAACAAAGATACTAAAGTTCCCCCAACATAAGAAAAGTTCACTACCACTACTTGATTGGAACCCAATGATATTGCACGGGCACCTAGCGTTGCATTAGAAGCTTGAACTTCTTATCTGAGGTTTAATTAGGCAAATTAACTCTTTCAGAATTATTCTCCACTTAATAAATTTTACAAAACTATTGTATAATCATATCTTAACTCAAGAAGTACCAATTTAATCAATCAAATGTCTCAGAGAAATTCTCATAAATAACCCCAAAACTCATGTTTTATAGAAGCAAAACACACCCTTTGATACCAATTGAATTAAAGTTGCTAATTCCTAAAAGAGTACCATTTTCAATTCACAAAATCAACATTTACTATAATCATCAATTTGATTCACATTATCAACCAACCAATTCATTCCATACATTAAATCCAATTAATCCAAATCACATTTAAGCCACAGTTCCATAGGGAGACATAATCAATTTTAAATATCTAACTTCCTTACCCATACATTTCAACTCTTCACCAACAAATTTACTATATTAAAGAATCATACTCATCAATCAAACAAAATAACAGTACATGTTAAATTAAATTTATCATAGCAGCAAATTCATCAATCAACATATTCATCAACCTCAAAAGAAGTTTTTCAAATATCTATCTCTCATTATATTGGTTAAATTGCCCTTTAACTCATAGTTGTTTCGTAAAACTATATTTTAACTACTACACAAACAATATATCACAAATCTAACCCTATCATCATGATTAACTAAACAAATATTCACTTTGAACTATTTTGAGTCACACGAAAGAACCTTAGAACCACGGGTGCATCTAAATGCTAAACTAACTCAAAAATATAACAAAAAATAAACTTACTTTGTTTAAGATTTTGATTGATTAAAAGTATAGACCTCTATGTCGTGAATCTTTAAATGGTCTCTAATCTTCAAACACATGAAAGACAAACACGAAAGGTTAGAGAGAAGGAAAAAAAAAGTTTAGAAAAATTGTAGAAAAATTCTAACTCTTATAAAATGAAACTCGATTAATAAAAATATTATTTATATTATAACTTTTATTAATAAAATAATTGAATTTCATCTTTTAAAACTGTTACTATTTGTTTTTTTGTTTTTTAAGTTCTTACATAATGAAATAAATAAATAAATAATCTTATAATTAAAATTTATGACAAATAAATATATTAAATATATAAACTATATTTTAAATTTAATAATTTATATTAATGTAATTTCTTTTAGTTATAGCATAATTATTGAGACATGTTCATGTCTATCTTGGATTCAAGTGGGTGGTGGATGAAGTAAGTCATCGTTTTTTGTTTTTCCTTCTTTGTATGTTTTAACTATTAATATTTATTTTAATTAAATAAAATCGATAATCAATAAACATTTTCATTGAATGCTTTATATTATGATTTAAAGCAATAATAAATCTATTTTTTTAAAATATGAGTTGTATTTTAGACAAGATTTTATCTTATGAAATTTTATTTTATTAATTATAACACAATTACTCAGTTATGTTTATCGTAAATTCTACTTGAAGATGATTGTGACTTTTGGTTTGATAAGTCACCCTTCTTTGTTTCTGGATATGGACTAAATAATAAGATATACTTTAGTGAATATATATATATATATATATATATATATATATATAATACATATTTGTCTTATATAATTAGAATTAAAATTAAATAAATAATAATTAATTGAATAATATTAATTATTCTATGTTGAGATTTATGATAACCTAATATAAGTGTATAAATTATATTTACAATTTATAATAAATAATCTATATTAACGTGACGTGACTTTATTTTTAATTATAGCATAAGATGTATGTCTATTTTGGGTTCCACTTGGTGCTGGTTTTGATCTATTAATTGTAACATCCCAAAATATATAGTATAAACTGTATTAAAGAGAAGCCACATGCATGATAAAGTACATCTAAAATATAAAGTGTTACCTTTACAGTCATCCAAAAGTAACTATAAATTTAAAATTTTATATACATACTACAGTGTGACCAAAACTATAAACAAGGTTATATTATACTAACTACTCCACAACATCACCTCCATCCAATGCTTGCTCTAGAGAAACCTCTTCTTCCGCTGCTCACATCTAAAGGATGATCATTGCAGAAGGAAGAACATCAACACATACAAAATACAACACACAACAGAGTAAGCTAGTTTAAACAAAGGTTAATCATATACTAATTCATTTAACTTAATACAATCATACTATTCATTCACATCACATAAACTCTTCACACATAACACCACACTGACTTTGACTGTTCGAACTTAGAATGATTGTCGAGCTATGGCGGGTCGTGCACTCGTGGTGGCTTCTACTACTTTGTAAAGCCATTGCCAATGGGTTTCACCCTACCACACTCACGAGGTTAGTCCGTTATCACTCACCTTGGGCCATACTGGAAACACCCAAGACTAGGACCTCCTGCTACTCCTCACGACATGGACCAATCCTCTCTACTTGAGAATGAAAGACCATGGGAGTTTCAGGATAACCCCCAAGACTAAGCTCCTACATTCATTCTAAACTTACTTGAATCTCAACTAGAGATTTCATTTTGAATCACAACATAGGGCACCACCATGTATCATCTCCTTGAGGATCATGGAATTACGTCCATTAACCATACTTTGAACTTTACACTTTGAAATCACCAACTTACACTTTGAAATACAACATACATCAATAACCAATGATATTACATAACACAACTTCAACTTGTTTCACACAACACTCAATGTTTCATTTAGAACAACTTAAGATCAAAAGAAAAGTGAACTAGAACATAACCTCTCGCACAATGCACACATTCGCATAGTGAAACTAGAGACTTCTCGCATTGCGACTTAACTCGTTGTGCGAATCCTCAAACAGAGACCCAACCCTCTAAACCATTCGCGTAGCGGTTATACTCGTTATGTGAATAAACCATGACTTGAATCAAACCCAGACCCCTCGCATAGCGTCCCAGCTCGCTATGCGAGAACCTTAGGCAGTGGCTCATGCTCCTTAAGCACTCGCAGAGCGAAACTCATTTGTTGTTCGAATAAAAAGAATAATAGTTCCAGACCCCAATCAGTAGCATAACGACTTGATTCGCTATGCAAATCATCAAACATAGAGCAATCCTCTCAATCCATTCGCACAATGCACCCATTCGTTGTGCTAATGCCTTGGCAGAGAACACCTCGCCAAGGTGACTCGCTATGCGAATCCATTCGCACAATGAGTCTGCATAATCTGCAGAACGAAATTCTGCATAATTATGCAACTCAACCCAAACTTACCAATTCTACTCAATTTTCCCAACTTCTAACACTCCTAGATTGTTGTACAAACTTAATTAAACTTAACTAAGTGATTCTAAACCTTCCTAAATCTAAAGTGTTTATGCAACAAATCCTACTCTAAAACCTCAATTTCATCAACTTAGAGACTCAAATTCCAAATTACCACTTTGAACCTGTTTTTGACAATTTTTATGACTCAAACAAGCCACATAACAAAAATAAATAAATAAGAAGGACTTGACGTCAACTAATAGACCAAAACCAAGTGGAACCCATCATAAATTTAAAATGTAATTTTAAAAAATGTATATTTATCATTAGTTTTAGTCATAATATATAAAGCATACATTAAATACATTAGTTACAATTAATATTAATTAATTAAACATATAAAGATCAAGAGAAAAGTTGATAGAAGTCACATCCACCACCAAGTTGAATCTAATTATATATGTCATAGTTAAAAGAAATTACATCAACCTAAAAAAATAATCAAGAAAGAGAAGCCCGTTTTAATATTTTTTTTTGTTTTATGTTGTATATATGGATAAAGTAACTCAATTACTCATTATTTTAATTTGATTTTGCCATAAAAAAAACTGGCATTTCGTACGTGGTTGACCATGTCAACAAGTTTATTTTCGTATCCGATACGCAGAACGTGAAGACCTATTATATAGTCTTCGCGTCAAGTTCACAAAATATAATCAAATCAACTATAATGTCATATTTCAATCCAAAGTACGTTGACTCAGTAAAACATAGAATAAATAAGCGTTCATAGAGTCTTCTGTTCCCATTATATAAAATTAAAAAAAATAGAATAAAATACGCGCAGAATCAAAATTTGCTTTTTTTTCAAAAGAGATACATGTACTTGGTGTCCATTTTAAACATCTAAATTTTTTTAAAAACAATGTAGACATAATAAATACTATAACATGATAAAAAGAATATGAATTAACTATATGTGCTGCTCCAATATCCATATATATTAATACGCTTTTTATTTGTTTTGGCAAAATTCCAGAGCAAGAAAAATGAAAAATTGTGAGTGAAGCAGGGTAAACAGTGTTTTCATAAGATTGAGATGCCTTACTACTTAGTTTGTGGATGACATGCCATGTTCTTTTCCGATTTGTTTGTTTTACTCATAACAAATGCTATCTTTTTTTTTTTGTGTCGTTGGAGCATTTGGGTTCATGAAAATGCCATAATTTCCCACTTTTTCACAGCAATTATCTAATTTCAGTGGCATCTGATGCTTCAAACGTGGAATTTGTAATTTTAAGGGAACCACTTTTTTATCTGAAGTAAGTATAGTTAATCGCACTTTTGTGATGTGGGTATGATCCTATACTCAGACACATTGCTGCCACTTGAACCTTTATATATATTCGCTAACCTATTTCAGACCATAAACGTGTCGATTATTACCATGCAATTCAATAAGGTAGTTTAATGACATGCTTTGAATTATTATTTTTATTTTCGTATTTTTAAATACTCTCTGTTTCTTTTTAAGTGTTTCCTAAGGTTTTACACAAACCAATTAAAACATTAACTTTTTTATTTTAGTTTTATTATTTATTTTTTAATTTCTTTTTATAATATAGCTATTATCATTAGATATTTTTCATTGAAAATTTTGTTTTCTCATCTAAACCAACTAAGCTTCTCTTTGTAATTTTTAATTTTAAAACTTTTGCTTCCACAAATGTTGATTTGAGAGATTATAGAAATATTTTTAAACTTGCAATTCATTTTAACGTCTTCCTTAAATAATAAAATAAATTTTACGCAGAAAGGAAAATAGAGGGAGCCGAGAAATAGAAAATAGATGGGTTAGAGAAACAGCAGACAGAGAGAGAAGACAGTATGAAGTTTGTTGTTTTTATTGTTCTCTGGAAGGCAAAATCTCTGAGATATAGTTTGTTAAGCATAACAATCAATAGGAAAAAGACAAACTCTATTTTTTACGCCTATCCTGGTCAGTAATGTAATCCCCCATCCAATTGGGTTTTTTCTTCTTTCTATTCGGCTTCTCATAACCTTACTTGTTATTGTACAACTCCTCTTTTTCATGGGTCATATCATTAAGTTTAATTAAATATATTCCTTTTATTTTTTTATAAACCATACTTTTTGTTTTGAAGACTTTATGCTAACATCCAAATTCAATATTATTTTTATTCAAAGACGTGTGACACACGTTTACCGGTTAAAGTTTGATAAAGTTTTGACAAATCAAATCCAAATAATTGTTTGATACTTATTTTTAAGTTATTTACACCAGTAATGAATTCAATTAATTTTGTTAGAATTTAAAAATAATATATAACCTATTGTTGAACCTAAAATTCATTGAGATAATATTGTTTGGATTAGTTATTACATTTGAAATATTATTTGCTTTGAATCTTATAACGGTTATCACGATTTTGTCTAAAAATACCTTAAAATGTTGAAAGAGTATAAGATGTATTTAAATTCTCCTTAATCTCAACTCCTAAATAATATTATTAGATGTATTAGAACAAGTTTTCTGGTCAAGAGTTAATGGAGGTTTCATCCCCACAAATAACACCAAATTCGATTGTTGTAATTGATACTATCAAATAATTCTCACTCCTCTAACTCACTAGTGCATAAAGAATGAACAAAAAATATAGATAGGGTTAAGCTAATTCCAAACTTCTCTTAAAACAATACTTAAAGGTGTTAGAAGAATAAACAGTAAGAGAAAGGGGTTATAATAAAACAATAAAAGATATAAAAGACTTAAAACAAATAAGACAAAAAGGTTGGTTTTCCATAGTGAGATTATTCATTGATTATGTATGATTATCATTCAATAAATTTAGAAACAAAAATTGCAAATTAACTAAATAAAGAATAATTAATTTATTTAAAATCTCAATTATTCCAATGTCTATAATTACGACTCTATATTTAGATTTTAAATATTCCAACGTAGATGAAATCCTGCTTTATTATTTTATCTTTGTAGTTAAATAAACGAGTGTTGCAATCGAGATCATAATAGTAAAGTTAAAAAGAAAATACTTTTAAAAAAACAGAGTCGTGATCACAGTTTATTAAGGAAAATTACAAAAGAAGGAGGTCTAAAAAGAATTGTTTGTGAAACCAACTCAGGTCTGGTAGTCACTTTCGGGTAGGATGTAAGACATGAGAAGGATAAGATATCTAAAAAGATGATTTAGACATACATTATTTTTATTAAAATAAGAAATCATATGTTAAATACAACTGAAGCATAATATGATTGGTTAGAGTTCATTGTTATGGATTGGTAGTCATACGTTTAATTCTTGTTTTATGTATATTATATGTTTATTATTTTTATTAAGTAAATTTATTTTATGTGCAAGTGTGGTATGTATTAATATTTATAATAATTGATGTGCATGTGTTTGATAAAAATTAATTAAAGTGGGAAGAGTGAGATTAACGTATTAAGAAAAAAAAAGTAAGGTTCATGAAGATTATATTATATACATATTTAGAAAAGAAAAAAAAGAACTTAATTCTTTTAGTTATAAATATATATATATATATATATATATATATATATATATATTTGTATTTATATAAATAATATTTTTATGAGACTTGTTAATTTATGATATATTAAAATATAATTTTGTTTTATTTAAAAATGTGAAATTACGGTTTAATATGGATTGGGTTGGTTATAGTAATATTATATATAATATAGGTTTAATGTTTCAATAGGTCCCTATTTTCGTTCGCAATCTCAAATAGGACCCTTTCTTTTTTGGCGTTTTAATTGGGTCCTTAATTTTGTAAAATTGAATTAAATAGGACCTTTCCGTTAAATTGATAAAACGGCGTTAAGTGTTGTATGACCTGGTATGCTGACAGTGTTATTTTTAACACACGTGTCATTACGTGGATAAATTCTATTATTTTAAATTGAATTAAAAATTAAATTAAAATAGGAGAAATTCAATTAGGGCAAAGTTGGCAATTCAATTACAGAACCCCGTTCTCTCTGCAATTCCGGCGACGTCTCTTCCTTGGACCCCATGTTTTCTGGCACCAGTCTACAGCCACTCCCCTCTCAACCCTTCCTTTTTCGCGGACTGACGACCCAACCCTAATTCCGCAAACCGCATAGCCTCCAAAAATCCTTGTCCCTAAAATCGAACCCTCTCAACCTTTCAAATTCTTCCCCCAATACCATCCCACCCCCCTTTCTCCGCCTCCCGCCGCTCCCCGGAGCAGCCCCAGCAGAAACGGCAGCGAAATCCCACAGCATCGAGAGAGTAGAGACACTTTGATGGTTTTGATGTTGTTCCGGGGATGTTGTTCGGAGATGATGACAGCGCCGCCACCTCCTCTGCCTCATCCTCCGCCTGCGGCGGCTGTGCGTTCACGTCCAAGCCCCTGGAAGAACCTCCCAACTCAGATGATAAACTCCCTACACGTGACCACACGAGACCCGTAAGCCATCAACGAAACTCAAATAATACCAAATAATAGGAAAAAATCTTATATTCGATGGTGGAGCAGTTTATCTTCCAATCAAATTGATGTTTTAGAGTTTCATTCAGATAATCTAAAGAACGTAAATCCTTATCACACATTGCTGAAGTAAAAACTGTAAAAAAGAAACTGTACGGATAAATGTATAACACTGTATTTAAGTCTTTTTTTTTTCATGGAATGAATGGAAAGGATTTGAATCTGTGATAGTACCACAGTTCCACAACATCCCCGGAACAACATCCTGATATGGTTTTGATGGTACCACAGTTCCACCACGTTGCTAATGACACGTGTGTTAAAAATAACACAGTCAGCATACCAGATGATAGAACACTTAACGCCGTCTCGTCAATTTAACGGAAAGGTCCTATTTAATTCAATTTTACAAAAATAAGGATCCAATTGAAACGCCAAGAAAGAAAGGGTCCTATTTGAGATTCTGAACGAAAACAGGGACCTATTGAAACATTAAACCTATAATATAATTTCACACCTATATATATGTAAATGAATAATGTAAATGAATAACTGTATTAGGTCACGTTGTAGTGTTTAAATATTATCGTATGAAAATAAACATTTATAAATGTTGATATTAAATATAATTTATATAGGTACTTGTTTTTTATATACGAAAAAAATAGATAAATGATTAGGATAATTATAAGATTATCTCACTATAATTGTTTTAATATATATATATATATATATATATATATATATTTATTTATGATATGCATTATTATATATGTTGGTATGTTCTATTTAGGGATGATAACGGGTCGGATCGGACACGGATAGTGCCTACCTGCAACCAGATCCAACAAAAAAAAAAAACCGTCCCCTACACGACCCGTTACCCATATGGATATCCGTTTAAAAAATATCTGCGGATATTTTAAAACCCGCAGATACCTGTGGATACCCGCGAATATCCACAAATATTTAAAAAAATATAGTTTTTATAAATTATTAAAATAAAATTAAATAAAATTACAAAAAATGTATAAAATATAATATAAATAAAATAAAATATAAATTAAAATTTATTTTTAATTAAATTTAGCCTTATAAAATATAAATTAATGTTAATTTTGATTAAATTTAACTTTATAAAATATAAATTACATTTTTATTTTTATTTTTTGAGGGTAGTGGATATCCGCGGATACGAATAGTATAATATCCGAACCCGACCCATTTATAAGCGGGTATTAAAATACCCGCTACCTGCAACCCGCGGATAGTAAATATCTGCGGGTATCAACTATCCGTCGTGGATTTTAACTACAGATATCCGCGGACGCGAATTTTTTTGTCATCCCTAGTTGTATTAGTGATTTATAAATTAAATATATTTTTAAAATAATTATGTTTAGTTGTGAGTTTCTTTTATATATATATATATATATATAATTTTAGTTTTTATATTATTTTATTATATAATTGTTATAATATGGTTATAAAAGTTAACATGTAATGTTTCGATAATTTAATTAGAAGGTTTTGGATAATTTGACTAGAAAAGTGAATTAGTTAGGATTGTATAAAATATATTATTTAGAGACTTATCAGAATTAATTAAGATAAAAATAAGTCTATTTTCTGAATATAATGGACTAAAAAAAATTGAAAAAAATAAACCAAATATAGATAGGTATCCCTCCTATTTACATTGTGTTAGCATAGAAACGCTAACCATTAGGGACAAAAGACAAAAAATCCTATAATAGTCGTGAAGGAGGTTTCAACCATGGATGTGGGAAGACGGGAAGATGGTAGGACCAGGTCTAGTGTTGGACAACAGGACGACTCAAACTGGTTAGTTCTGATGAATAGGTGGTATGGGTATGAGCACTAGTAAAAAAACTGCTTTTTAACTCGCGCTATAGGCTTCGGTTTAGGTGAAACCGAAGCCTATAAAAACATGATGGCATTTTTGTAGTTTAAGCGAACTTATACGCCTAGGTTCAAAAGCAACCGAAGTATATAAGGCATATTACCTTGGTTGATACTACAACTGAGGCCTAAAAGCCCACCTGCCCCCTGACAAGTCTCTGAAATTTCAAGTCTGCGTAGAGCCTATGGCTTTGGTTCATTCAGAACCGGTGCGAAACAATGTTTATGCCTCGGTTTAGGCGGGAACCGAGGCGTATAACCATTTCATCTTTTTTTTTCTGAGGACTATATGCCTCGATGGAGAGTAGAACCGAGGCATATATGCATGTATTGCTTCGGCTGAGAATAGAACCGAGGTAGTATTGCCTTTTAACCCCATCTCGTCGAAAAAACTTAACCTACTATTCATTTCCTTCTTCCTCGAGAAACAAGTGTTCTTCCTCTCTTGGACTTTTTCACTCCCTTGCTTCCTCGGTTCCATTGCTCGAGTTTTTCACTCCCTCACTTCTTGCTCTCACTCCCTCGCTCTCGCTCCCTCACTTCCATTGCTTGCGTTTAGTTGGTGCCTCCCTCGCATCGGTGCCGCCATTCTCGCACCTGTTGGGAAGCCTCAACCTCCATTTTGTTGCTGCACCAGCCCATTCTGCCCGCTACGCCGCCCCTGGTGAACTGCCCCCTAGCTGTACCGCCCTTGCTGCTCCGCCTCCGGTGCACGGCGCCCCGCTGAATTGTCCCGCTTCTCCACCCCCTTCCTCCACAACGTTCATTTTTGTCGTGGCGTCTTCTTCTTCCTAGTAAGTTTTTTTAATTATAATTTTTTATATAATTTGTATTAATTGGTTTATATAATTTTTAGGTTTATATAATTTTGAATTAGGTTTATATAATTTTGAATTGTTAGGATTGAATTGGATGATGATGAAAATTGATATATAATTTTGAATTAGAGTATAGAAATTAAGGAATATAATTTTGATAAAGTTTGGATTAAATTGGTTGATTTGGTGATGAAATAAATTTTTAAGGTTAGAAATCATGAAACTAACTTATGTGTTGTTTGTTTTTGTCTAGATATTGTATTGTTGTGCTGAGGTTTTATACACGGACATTCTCGATAGTTGACCGGCTTTCACGCTTCCAGGTTCCTATTCTTAAAATTTTCCTTTTAATATGAACTTGTTTGCTTCAATATATTGTTTGTTTGAATATATTGCATGTGGCATATGTAACTATTTGTTTGCTTGAATATATATTATTGTTGTGAATTAGCCTTAGTTTCCCGTTTGAGATTCAATACAAAAATTATTTACTATCTCCAGATTTTTTTGAATAAATGTACTTTTTACAAATGAAAAGAGAGGAGATGGTAATAATAATTTACAAGTATTGAATTTTGAATTATCCGGTTGGACAGTTTAAAAAGAGTAATAACTTTTTAATAGTTTATTAATACATATAAATTTTATAATACATGTCTTAAATTTCATGAAATTTTGCAGTTGTGTTTTGTATTGATCTTCGGGTGCATATTTGATTGTGATTTATAATCACCTTCATTTCGTGTAACCTGAAGACTAGTGCGAAATGCTGACAAAATTGCGTGAAATTTTGGATATGTTGTTTAAAATTGATATGTTTAATAAACTAAAAAAAGTGAATCTTCTTGAATGGGATAAAGTCACACCTTGAGTACAAACACTATCAAAGTGATCGTTCAAGATTATTGAAATTGTGTAAACAATTTCAGTAAACATGCGTACGGATTGAGGGTCGATTAATTTACCACGCATCAGCATTGAGTACAAGAGAGGAGTAGAAGAATTTATAGAGTTTGCGCAACGTAATGTGAGTCCAAGTGGTGATGATGAAGTCAAGTTTAGATGTCCCTATGTGAACTGTTTGAATGGGAGGAAGTTGAACGCAACCGATATTAGGGAACATCTTATCTGTGATGGTTTCATACGAAGTTATACAATATGGATATGGAACGGTGAGGCAACAGACTTTCCAACTTTCTGTCCAACTGAAAATGTATATGATTCCACCATGGATATGGAAGATCGACCGGAAAAGACAACTTAGAGGACATGATCCACGATGTTGGCGCAGAAGCTTTTGCCCAAGCACATGTATATGAAATGATGTCCACGGATGCGGAGACTCCTTTGCATGTCAGTTCAACTAAGTTCACACGGTTGTCAGCGGTTAAGACTCATGAATTTTAAGGCAAGCAATGGATAGACTGATAAAAGTTTTACAGATTTGTTGCCGTTGTTGAATGAAATGCTGCCAGATGGAAAATACATTACCCACTCGCAATTATGATGCAAAAAAAATTATTTGTCCGATGGGTATGGAGTATAAACGATACATGCATGTACGAATGATTGCATATTGTATAGAAATGAGTATGATGTTTTGACACAGTCTCCAAAATGTGGGTTATCACGATACACGGCAAAAAACAACGGTGAAGATAGTGGTCACACAAAAAAGAATGGTTCTAATTTTAAAGTAGTTTGGCACCTTCCACTTGTGGTCAAACTTAAGCGTTTGTTTGCGAATCCCAAAGATGCTAAAAACCTAAGATGACATGCAAATGAGAGAACAACTGATGGGCTGCTTCGTCATTCAGCTGATTCAAAGCAATGGAAAAATATTGATAAAGAATTCCCCTAATTTGGTCAAGAATGTAGAAATGTTATGTTTGGCTTAACTACTGATGGAATGAACCCTTTTGGTAATTTAACTACCAATCATAGTTGTTGGCCCGTTATACTGATAATTTACAACTTATTTCCTGGATTGTGCATGAAAAGAAAGTACATGATGTTGTCAATGTTGATATCTAGTCCAAAGCAGCATGAAAATAACATACTTCTCAATTTTAATATATACTTCTAATTGATGTCATAACATAACCATTTTTTCCTGTAACAGCAGATAGGTCAAGAGGGAAGTCCTACATCGAACAAGACTCATTTATCTGAGGACGACCCTCTTGGTGCGTTAGACGAGCTTGCTAAAATCATTTCAGATGTGTCGATGATTGTACACTGGGATTCTACTACATTTGGAAGATAAGCTCAGATCCCATTATACTTGCATCAGCAATATGTTAGGGAGCTTGCATCGGGGAGGGAAGAAATTAATATTACACTCATTCAGCTATGGATGATGTAAGATTATGAGAACTTTTTTATATAATTCTTCTTTATCAAGTTACTTATATCAGATTATTTCTTCATTTTAGGTATATGTTTGATGTTAGTAACAAGAAGGAGTTATATGATGTATATGGGTTCATTGACCCCTCTATGACTCATGAAAGAAATAAATTGATGATATCCAAACATACATCACCACCTGCTTTGGAATGGGGAAGGAGATATATTTTGGTATATGACAATTAAGTTATTACCAATTTCAGGTGTCATTGGCAGCTACTTGTGATCTCCATACCGGAGAACACTGTTGTCTGGTTTTGTTCATTGCACAAGTCTCTTCCCATCCCTCTTAGACATGTAGTAGATTGGTAAGAACCTCAATGTTTCAACTTTCTTTGTTATATAAATGTATGCTAAAGCAATTTTTTTTAATAGTTCCCTTGCAACACATATGATGTTATCTAGGAGATCTACTACTACAGCTAAAAAGCTTGCATGGGTTACCCTTAAGGTTTGGTATTTTAGTCCATACTTTGTTACATTTTGTTCCATTCCAATGATGTTACTTAACATTTTATAATTATGATGATATATTGTAATGTAAAAGACAAACGAGGTCATATGAATGTGGTTACTACATCATGTTTTGGATGATGACCATTATTCGTGCACATTACACTAGTGGATGGCAAACAATGTAATATTTAGGTTTGAATTTTATTTTCTCTATAGTTTAGATTTCATATACACTAATTGAAATCATTGTGTTTTATGCTGAGATTCAATAGGACTGCTTTAATTCTAGAGAAGTCACTTCAACTCCTGAGGAAAGCACTGGCTAAATATGTAATTCAATTATATAATAGTATCTAGTAGATATTATGATATAGTAAGTTCTAAGTTGATGCTTCTAAGTTGTTTTATGCTTTTGTACATTATTATTAGTTTAACTTTGTACATTGCATTTATTTATGCTTCAAAGTTGATTTATGATTACATTGGATTGATTTATGCTTCTAAGAAGTTGATTTATGATTACATTGAATGTATTTATGTTTTAATAGAATTTTCATTCAAAATATACGCTTTTGGATTATTATGAACTGTTTTGGCTGTAAAATTATATGCAGGTCTGTTTTTACAATTGGGAATGTAGTAGAAATAGACCTGATTTAAAAAAAAAATAGGGGAATATGCCTCGGTTAAGGTCACAACCGAAGCAGAAAGGCTGGCGGATGGAAAGAAACAAAAAAGGACTCTACTGCCTCGGTTAAGGTCCCAACCGAAGTAGTAGAGGGGGACATACTGCCTCAGTTCAAAGGGAACCGAGGCATAAAGTCCTGCGAAAAAAAAATTAAAAAAATTCAAAAATCTACTGCTTCGGTTAACTTTGCACCGAGGCAAAATCCTACCCTTTTATGCCTCGGTTCAGAACCGAGGCAAAAAGACTTTTTGCCTCGCTTGGATATGCCTTGGTTTTGGAATCGCTGCCTATTGGCGAAAATAACCGCTGTCATTTCCCTTGACTGCACTAGTGGAGGGAGAAACCACTGGCTTGTGATAATGATGTGTAATCATGTTTAAGTTATTGGTGTGTTATTATTGTGTTTAATATTGTAATGAATATTTAACACTTGTGAGTTCTATTATTCTACTTATTGTGTTCACCCATATGTTTGTGATTGTGGTTTCCACCTGCAATGATCGTTTTATATGGGAGTAGATGATCATGCAAATAATTAGGAAGTTGTACAATTAAAGCAAAAACAGTTCTACAATTAAAGCAAAAATTGAATGGCAACAAAATGTAAGTGGAGGAAAGAGAAAAACCTAATTGTAACCAAGAGAAACGCCTTCGAGACGACGACATGGAGAGCCAACAATGTGGGAATACCATGGTGAGCCAACAATGTGCGAAGACCACGCCATTAATTCAATGTGAGGAGAAATTAGGGCTTGCCAAGACTTCGAAATTTAGAAATAATAGAACTGAAATTGTAAAGGAAAATGGGAAAATCAAATTTAGAGAGATATTATGACAGGTTTTTCAAAACCAGTCATAATACATTACCAAAATTTTTCAACCTTCTCATGTATTATAACAGGTGTCCATAACTCCGTCATAATACGTTTGAACTTATTTACAAGGTTACCACCACGTTTCTTATTATGACTGATGTCCATAACTTCATCATAATACATTTTGAAATTATTTACAAGTTTGTCACCTCGTTGCATATTATGACCGATTTCCATAACTACGTCATAATATGTCTTAAGTTTATTACAATTTTGCCACTGGTCAAACTATTATGATTGGTGGTTTTCACCTATCCTAATAGGTCGTCATAGAATGCAATTTTTCCACTAGTGTGTATAGCACGACGAGTTGATTGAGAGAGTTAGGAAATATATGGTTTTGTTTAGAATAAATTATTTTATATGGAATTTTATTTTGTAATTAATTGGAATTATGGTTTAATTTTTTTGTTAATTTTAAAGACTTACGAAATTTGATTTTCTGCAATAGTATTGTGATTTTAAAATTTAACTTTTTTCCCGTAACCATGACATCCCAAATTGAGGTGTTACATTGGAAAGGTATTAGTATGCTACAACATCCTCCTAAGATGGTCTTCTTTAATCAAGTGTATAGCATAAATGTAGTTTTTAAAATATTTGTCTTTCCCAAAAATCAAACAAATAATTTTTATATTTTTTTATCAAGAGAATATTTGTAATTGGGCCCAATAAGAATTGAATTTGTCGTAGATATTCTCATTCACAACAAAAAATTAAAGTTATGCAGTTTTTTTGGGGTAAAAAGATACAAAAAAAAAATCATGTGAGTACCATAAAGATTGACCTTTGTTTTGAAAAAGAAAAAAAAAATTATTTGACTTCAACAAAGATTAACGTCACTCTTAAGAATGACAAATAAACTTGTCTCGTGGGTATTGTTTGAAAATGTACACGGCCTGATGGTACCCAACCACAACTGACCTGATTTATCCAAATACAAGCCAACCTGTTTCTTCCTGACCCTAACTTGGTCTCAAATATTCTAACGACCTATTATTCTTTGACTTATCATATTCTGAATTAGAGAACTAACTCATGAGGTAAATGGATAATGACCCACCCATACACATATAATGAGGACTCATAAACCCATAATTATCCTATAAATAGTACACACGAGCATTCATTTTTACAGTATCAATTAGTATCTAACACACTTCAACTCTTCCAAATAAAATAATTTGTTCAAGTAAAAAGAAACTTATACGTCTTTTACAAAAATAAATGTGCTATTGTTCACAAGTTACTAAATATAAAAATAATCTAAGATTGTAATTACTCAATTTATTATTTAATATTATTTTGTATATATAGACTAATCTATCAATTCATTTCAGCATATGCTTTTAATCTAAAAAAATAGTTTATTTTAGTTCACTTTATTTTTTCACTTTCTACTCTCTTTTTCTTCAGTCCAAATAATTACGTTTTTCACTTTGTAGTGATAACACACTCTTAAGTTAAGTGAATTAAGCCAATAATTTAATAAGTAAAACATTACAATATTTTTCAAAATATATAATATTTCATAATAAAAATATATAATATTATGAAAAAGAGTATAATAATTATATTTTTATTATTGTATTTAAGATGAAGAATGAATATTTTATTGCTAAAGCATAAAACTTATAAATAAATAAAAAAGTTAACCATTTAACACTAGTAAAAATTTCGGATTTAAACGCGCCATATACGCTTCGGTTATGGAAAAACCGAAGCATATAAGACTTTATACCTCGGTTGCAACAGAGCCCGCAGCGGAATGCACATACTGCCTCGGTTAGAACAAGAGCCGAAGCATATACCTCTGCACAGCGCCCTGCAGAAAAGACATTTCTATTTGACAGCTTTTTGAGAAGGCTCTATTGCCTCGGTTCTGCCACGCAACCGAGGCCTAAACGTCTGCTACACCTGCTCCTGCTACGCTGTTAGCTACTCTGCCTGCTACACCAGCGCTACGACATCGTTTCAGCAGGGAACCGAGGTTGTTGGTCACAGCTACGGCATCGGTTCAGTAAGGAAACGAGGCCTAAACGTCTGTTACACCTGCTCTTGCCACATTGCCAGGTACTTTGCCTGCTACGCCAGAGATAAGGCATCGGTTCAGAAAGGAACCGAGGCCGTTAGTCACAGCTAAGGCATCGGTTCAGCAAGGAACCGAGGTCGTTAGTCACGCATGGTGTTATTGCTTCGGTTTTTTCGAGTAACCGAGGTATAAGCCCCAATTCATATTTCAAAATCCAAACCTGGGTTTCATTTGCGCGTCTTCTTCCTTCGCGTTCTTCCTCCTCGCGTCCACCACCACCACCACTACACTCCTTGGCTCGTCGTGCCGCTACCGTTGTGGTGCTTGGTCTCGCCTGTGTTCGCCTCGCCACCACCACCCTGCTCGTTGTCGTTTTTGGCCGCGCCTCCTCCATTCGCCGTCGCGCCATTGCTGGCCGCCGCCGCTGCTTCCGGCACTGCTGCCTCCGTCGGTGCGGCCTCCGCCACTGCTGCCTCCGCCACTGCTCCCTCCACCACTGCATTGAGGTTGGTTGATTGTGTTCTTGCTGATAATAATTGGTGGAGGCTCATATATAAATTTTACGTTTAGGTTGTTTTTATTTGGGTAGTCTTCATTTGCTGTCTTTGATAATAAAATTGGTCCCTGCTTGGAGTTTTGGCAGTTTTTCTTTGTTAGTTTTTTCGGCAGTTTGTGTATTGGGGGTTTGGGAGTTGGATTAAGACATAAAGAACATAAACAATTGATAGGGAAAAACAGTGAAATCTTAATTATATATTTAGAAATGTATAGTGTAGTGTGACACGTTGAATTGTAGAATTGTTATCTAATAAAATTTAAGCTGAGTTGTTTTTTTTAACAAACTTTGAAGGCTGGAAATTTGGGATGATTAATTGGTGTTAAGTGATTGAAAATGTATTTAGGTTTTTGTTTATTTTTGAATTTAAATCTTTTAGAAGAAAGGAATTCAAAGAATGGAAGTGAAGTTAGTTAAAAAAGTAAAGACTGAGTATTTTTCAAGGAATTGATTCAAAGAGTGTAAGTCAAGGTAGTTAACAAAATATAAGACATAAAAAAATAACAAGATAGATAGATTTTGAGACCAATTGATGTTATTTACTCTTGGTTGAATATATTGTTTGCTTGAATATATTGCATGTTACATATGTAATTATTTGTTTGCTTCAATATATATTGTTGTTGTGATTTAGCCTTAGTTTCCCGTTTGAGATTCAATACAAAAATTATTTACTATCTCCAGTTTTTTTGAACAAATGTACTTTTTACAAATGAAAATAGAGGAGATGGTAATAATAATTTACAAGTATTGAATCTTAAATTGTCCGGTTGGACAGTTTAAGAAGAGTAATAACTTTTTCATAGTTTATTATAATATATCAATTTTAATATGCATGTCTTAAATTTCATGAAAATTGTCGTTGTGTTTTGTATTGATCTTCGGGTGCATATTTGATTGTGATTTATAATCACTTTCATTTCGTGTAACTTGAAGACCAATGCGAAATGCTGGCAAAATTTTGTGAAATTTAAGATATGTTGTTTAAAATTGATATGTTTAATAAACTAAAAAAAGTGAATCTTCTTGAATGGGATAGGGTCACACCTTGAATACAAACACGATCAAAGTGGAAGTTCAAGATTATTGAAATTGTGTAAACAATTTCAGTAAACATGCATACGGATAGAGGGTGGATTAATTTACCACGCATCAACACTGAGTACGAGAGAGGGGTAGAAGAATTTATAGAGTTTGCGCAACGTAATGCGAGTACAAGTGGTGATGATGAAGTGAAGTTCAGATGTCCCTGTGTGAACTGTTTGAATGGGAGGAAGTTGAACGCAAGTGATATTAGGGAACATCTTATCTGTGATGGTTTCATACGAAGTTATACAACATGGATATGGCTCGGCGAATTAACAGACTTTCCAACTATCTCTCGCTCTAAAAATGTTTATGATTCCACAATGGATATGGAAGATCAAGCAGAAGAAGACAACTTAGAGGACATGATCCGCGATGTTGGCACAGAAGCTTTTGCCCAACCGCATGTGTATGAAACGATGTCCACTGATGCGGAGACTCCTTTGTATGCGGGTTCAACTAAGTTCACACAGTTGTCAGCGGTGTTAAGGCTCATGAATTTAAAGGCGAGCAATAGATGGAGTGATAAGAGTTTTACAGAATTGTTGTCGTTGTTGAATGAAATGCTGCCAGATGGAAATACGTTACCCAATCGTAATTATGATGCAAAAAAAATTCTTTGTCCAATGGGTATGGAATATAAACGGATACATGCATGTCCGAATGATTGCATATTATATAGGAATGAGAATGAAGTTTTGATAAAGTGTCCAAAATGTGGGTTATCACGATAAAAGTCAAAAAACAACGGTGAAGATGGTGGTCACACAGAAAAGAATGGTTCTGCTTTGAAAGTAGTTTGGTACCATCCACTAGTTGCCAGACTTAAGCGTTTGTTCGCGAATCCCAAAGACGCTAAAAACCTAAGATGGCATGCAGATGAGAGAACAACTGATAGGCGCTTCGTCATCCAGCTGATTCAAAGAAACGGAAAATTATTGATCAAGAATTCCCCCAATTTGGTGAAGAATGTAGAAATCTTAGGTTTGGCTAGAACCGAGGTCATAACCGAGGTAGACAAAATAAAAAAAAAAACAAAAATGGGGTCTACTGCTTCGGTTATGGCTAGAACCGAGGCAGTAGAGGGTGGCTTTATGCCTCGGTTCAGTAGGAAACGAGGCAGTATGTCCTGCGAAAAAAAATAAAAAAAAAAACAAAAAATTTACTGCTTCGGGTACGAAACAACCAAGGCAGTATCTCAACTAAATATGCTTCGGTTTAGACCCGAGGTCAAAAGTGGCAGACTTATTGCCTCGCCTGCATATGCCTCGGTTGTAGAACCGGTGTCTATAAGCAAAACTAACCGGTGCCATTTCCCTTCATTGCACTAGTGTAAACTTCATTTTAGGTGAGTATTTTTTTAAAATTTATTTAGTTTAACACTTTTTAAGCGGAAACTAAATGAAACATATTTTTAATATTAATTTAATTTATATTGATTTTAGAGAAACCATGTTGGTTGTTATAAAAAGAAACATTGTAATATTTTAATAATAAAATTTTTAAGCTATACTATATATATATATATATATATATATATATATATAAAGATATCTAATTCTTAAAGTTCATTTATATAAAATCTTCATATTTTTAAATCTTCTTTCTAGGTTTTCTATTTATCTTTTCTTTTATTAATTTTGACCCTATAATTTTTATCCGATTAAATATCAGAGGGTGAAGGATTATTCTTGGTCAAAAACTATACATAACCATCTGATTTATAACCGTATAAATTATTGATGAATTTAAATGGTATGATGCAAATTGGTTAAGAAATTGGTTGTGAAATTGGTCTAGAGAGATTTTATGAATTGATATTTGTTGTGTTTTTGTTGTCTATTATGATGTTATTTGTGAACTGATTAGGTGACTTGATTTACTTGTCCAATATTGTTTGATAAACAAGATTGTATGATATTTTAGTTGAAAATGGGTAAAAAGTTTATATAAATTGGTCAAGATCACTTTGGTAGCATAATTGACTTGCATAAGTATATATACTTGATAGGTGGGTGGATGGCTCACTTAACAAGACTCCATACTTTGCAAGTCAGAGAGCTTCAATGCTTTGATTCGTTGGGTGAGTAACTTTTTATTGGCCAAACTTATTAAAAGTAGACTTAAGGGGTATACTTGTTGAGCGAGTCAATGTGTGGTTGGACGAGTTTGAAGTAGGATATGTGAAATGTTGATTTGTTTGTGTGTTGATCTTTATATTTGACTTAATTGGGTTCAAATAATATATTTGATAATTTTGCATTGATTGTGATTCGTAAAGAGGAAAGACAAACACTACCTAAGATCAAAAGAGCATATTTATCACTCCTTATAGCAATGTTCAACTCATTATGTAGATTAAGTATGAATTAGTTTTTAGGTTAAATTGGTGATTGAGATTAATTTTGATATGTGTGATTGGGATATGAAATTGTAATTGCTGCAAAGATTGGTGATTTAGTTCAATTGGTATCAGAGGGTGCATTTTTAACTTGGCGACTTTGGTTTTGATTTAAGAGAATGGAGAAAACATACTCTAATGTTTAGGAAATATATTTATCAATCTATCATGACTTATGCATTATGCAGACTCATTGGACGAGCCAATAACTTGTTAAGTGAGTGCCAAAACCGATTATGGTAGAGAGGCAAGGGAGGCTTTCTCGTTAGGAAAATTGGTTTTTCTAGATCTAAGTTATGTAATGAAAATTTGGATTCCTACCTCGTTAACTTTTGGATTAAGCTGAAATTTTGACAGTTTGTTCTAGACACTATAACACATGGAAACACTAGAAAGAGGGGAGTGAATAGTATTTTAAAACTTTTCGCAGATAGTGTTTAATATTACTTTACAGTGGTTAGATGGTTTGCAACAGTAATTAAAACTTAAGTTTATGATAAGTGTGAAAAAAAGTTTCTTTAACACTTATAAATGAGCTCAATCTTGTAATTATTCATGTTGTTCCTCAGTGAAAAGTTGTAATAGGGAGTAGATTGTTATGTAAAATATTGTACAAAAAAGGCTGTATTATTTGGACTCTCTTAGCCAATTTTCACAAAACGAAAGCTAAAATTCGCACCGCCAGAAGGAGGGAATTGGCATAGCGCACCAGTACCTGTGCGATGTGTGAATATCATCAGTTGACATGCAGCAGTTAAGAAAAATTCGCACAGCGCATACATACATGTGCGCTGAGCGAATTAATGAAGTTAAGTGGCTTAAAAAGACGTGACAGAAATTGATCTTGATAGTCAAAGATGTGGCTTAAAATTCGCACAGCGCATACATACATGTGCACAAGGATTTTACTGTCATGTTAGTCAAAGACCAATTCAAGTGATCTTTTACTGTATTTGTCAAACATAAATTTTTTTTATGTTGTTAAATTCATGCTAATTTCCAAATTCAAATAAAAAATGTTATCATCAGTAATTGATCTTGATAAACAATTTTAATTGAATAATGTGACTTAAATTCCCTTGGGAGAACGATACTGTTACTTATTCACTGTATTACTTGTAACGATTTGGTATACTTGCCAAAAAGTTATCAAGTTTTTGGTGTCGTTGTCGGGGAATTTGATTGTTATTGTTATTTCAATTATTTGTTGTTTATCAATTTCAATTTTTGTTCCATTATTTGTATATATCCATTGTTATTTTTAATTTTTGTAGATAGGTTGTATTTTGTTTCTGTATTTCCTTGGGTTGATTCTATGAGCTTGCTTACTCTGCATGAGAAGCAAGACACAATCTGAAAATTTGTTATTTGATTCTGAGATAGAGAGAACAGCTCGTAGGAATAACAGTAGGCGTAGGAAAGAAAAGAAAAAAAAAAGGCTAGAGAAGCTAGCTTAAGTTCTCCTTCCAATACTTTTTCTTCATATGAATTAGAAGATAAGGATATGGCAGAAAATAGAGAGGATGGACAAGATAGAGTTAGGCGTACTTTGGAGGATTATGTTGTTGTGTCAATACCTTCAACCTTCAATAGTATAGCCCGATCTGTGGTGAATATTGCTCATATGGAAATGAAGCCAACGTTGATTCACCTTGTCCAGAGCAATCAGTTTACTGGAATGTCACATGAAAATCCCTACAACCATCTGGAAAATTTTAATGAGATCTGTAATACTGTAAAAATTCTTCATGTGCCCGATGAAGCAATCAGACTGAGTCTTTTTCCCTTCTTATTGGCTGGAAATGCAAAGCTTTGGCTAAATTATTTTCTTGAGGGAAGTCTGACTATGTGGGAGAATGTTGTGGCAAAGATTTTGCATAAATATTTTCCCCAATCCAAGATTAATAAGGGTAAAAAAGAAATATACTCATTTCAACAAGAGCCTGAAGAGTCGTTGAGTCAAACATGGGATAGGTTCAAGGGATTGTTAAGAAAAACTTCAGTTCATGGATTTGACGTGCCTACTCAATTAAATCTTTTCTTAGGAGGTTTAAAATCTCACACTAAGTTAATGCTAGATGCCTCAGTTGGAGGTAACATTAGGTGGAAGACACCTGATGAGGCACATGAGTTAATAGAGAATATGGCATCTAGTGATAACGATGTCCAAAGTGAGAGAACGCAAACGCAAAAGAAAGGCATGTATGAATTCTTAGCCCAAAATAAAATAATGACTCAACAACTTGAATGTTTGATGAAAAAATTGTCACAATTACCTAAGGAACTCCAAACTATATTGCATTCTTAATGCACATCAAATTTGTATCGGGTGCGACCCCCATCAAATTTTGAAGCCGTTGCCGGGGACCAACAGTTCGGGTTTAGGTCTTTTGTTTTGTTAGTGTGTGTTGTGTTTTCTTTTGTGTTGTGAGTGTGATGTTCTGTTTTGTGTGTGCGTTATTGTGTGTGCGTGTTGCATGTTTAATTGTGTTGAGTGTTGTTTGTTTCGTAATTTTTAGCATTTCCTTTCTACCTTCCCCCTTCTTTTTCCATGTCTACCTATTTTGATTATGTGAATACTGCTTCTTATGCCTTTGACTATGGTTATGATTCTCCTTCTGCATCTAACTCTGAGCATGGTTCTCATGTATATTGATAGAAGCGACCTCCACCTTCAAGAATGGAGTGGCTCCTTGGTTCAGAAGTGGCAACAAAATGGAGAATGGATAGAGATGCGACGATGCACGGAAGGTGTATGATGAAATGTTTGGTGCGGTTTTGGAGGTGTGTATGCAGTGGTTCTAACTCAGAAAGCCTTCCAAGAGGGAAGGAAGCTAGAGAATAAGTATGCTAAAGTGGCACAAGACCGAGAACTTGAAGAAGAAGTGGCTGGAAACAATTCAACAACAATTCACTATATCAATTCAAGTTGAATTTACAATTGATGAAGCTCTCTTTTATAGGAGAAGATGAGCTTGGAAGCGTGCAAGGAAAGATACATAAGATACATATTAGAAAGGTGCAGGAATCTAAATGCAATGTGCAGGAGCAGCTTCCAAAGGTGGCCTTGTGTTCCATGTGGCAAATGTTGAAAACATGTGCATTTGAATAAGCTCATGGCTGGATGTGTTTCATGTGGTACATGTGGAAAATGTGTTTCACGGTTGGCTGCCATATGCATTCCTACTTGCTTCCTTGTCTCTCCTTTGCTTGGCAAACCTTCTAAGATGTATATTCATGGATTCTCACCTTTATTGGTAACCTACAAAACAAGGTAAAGATATTTAGTTAAAGAAGAACATGCTAAGACTTTAGAAAGAAAAGATTAAGTCCTTTATTCAACTTCCCTTTCTTGGTCTTAGAGTGAAGTTGATACTTCTTTGGATGGAATGTTTTCTTGGTCTTAGAGTGAAGTTGATACTTCTTTGGATGGAAAGTCCCTAAAGGGATTGCCATCATATATTCTGTTTATTTCTATGTTGAGAACAATATGGCTCATCCTCAAACTTCTGATAGTGCTCCTTGAGAGTCGGTTCCACTTGATGAGGATGATGTTCATTGCGTTTTCAACACTGGACTGATACATTTGCTGCCCGAGTTTCATGGTTTTGTAGGTGAATGCCCACATAAACATTTGGAGAAGTTCCATCTCATTTGCTTGGCAATGAAACCTCCACATGTCCCGGATGATCACATTTTATTAAGGGCATTTCCGCACTCATTACAAGGAGCAGCTTGGGATTGACTTTATTATCTTCCTCCAGGATCTAAAGCCAGTTGGGAAGATCTTAAGCATCTATATTTGGACAGATTCTTCCCTACTCAGCATCATTTTGATTCATATAGCAACGATCCTAGATGGAATGATCCTAACTTGTGATGGTATGATGCTCCACAGAAATATCAGCAATCTCAGAATACTTGGATGCCTCCACCAGTCCAGCAATACCAGAGTCAGCAATATGATGCTTCTGCCCAAATAGCTCCTCAGCCTTCTACTTATGAGCCTACATTGGAGGAGTTACTGAAGCAGATGACCATGCAGAACATTCAGTTCATGCAAGAGACCAGAGCGTCAATTCAAAGCTTGAGCAATCAGATAGGGTAGATAGCCACTCAGCTCACTGAGGAATAATCTCAAGTTTCAGAGGAATCACCATTTCAGACTGTTCAGATTCCTGATGATGTTAGTGCCACCCACATAGGAGATGGGGAGTAGAGTCATGAGTTTACCACTGCACCACCTACTTTCCCACCCTCTTATGTCCCCACTCTTGCACTTGAGGAGACTGATGAAGATTTTAAGGACCAGGCAGGTATAACCAGCAATTTTGAGTCAGGTAGACCATTTTCATCTTCCACCACTTTACCAATCTTTAGGGAAGTGGAGGTAAACATACCTCAAATTGATTATTTTGTTGATGATTGTGCTATTCATGATTATGTTGTTGATAGGTATGTTGATGATTATATTGTTGATGAGCATGGTTTTAATTCTCCCTCTCTACATGATGAGAACCACTTATTACTATCACATCTGAATGTTTATTCTCCATGCATTGAACATGAGTCTGAGCCTATGCTTGACATTGCTTCTAAATTTGAAATTGATTCATGTTCTAAGAGTATATTTGAGGTTTAGTTTGATACATTAGGATTGGGTGTTGTACCACTGCTTATAGATTCTTTAGAGCCACCATGCACTAACCTTATTGCAGGAGGTAAACAGGAATTTGACCAGCAAACACCCACGTCGGAAGACAAAGGTGCGAGCCTACAAAATAGCTTGAAGATCAATAGGCATCGGCTGAACCCGCTCATCTACAATCCTTCCTTTTTAGATCCAGTTGTGGAAGACATTTCCCTGCTTGATCAAATTTGAAGGATGAAGCAGTTTCTCTTAAAAATTTCTTTGTTGGATCTAGTGGTGGAAGACATCTCCCTAATAGTCCAAAATTGGCAACTTCCACCATGACCAGGGGAGTTTTCCTTTTCCCTTCTCCCCCTTTCCGTACTTGTATTGCACTTGTTCATGATCTGTTCACTGCTCTGATTATTGATCTTATTGTTTGTGACACACTGAGGACATTGTGTAGTTTAAGTGTGGTCTATTGGGGGAGATTCTGATTTTTCTTTATTAGTTTTTGTTTTCTTTGTTAAATTTTTTCTTTCCTAGGTTGTTTTTGTTGTGTCTGGCGTACAGTTTTGCATGTTTCTCTTGAATTATGGACTTTGTTTAGGTTATAGATTTGACCTTCACTTCATTGATACTTTGCTTGAAATCCTTGCTTTTGTTTGCTTGGGAAGATGATTATGATATTTGAGAGGTTGAATTGATTGTGACAGAGATACCCTGTGTGAGATTTGAGCCACTTTATGTTCTTTCTTGTGTGATATATCTCTTGATTGCTTGCACACATGCCTTGGCTTGACTCTTGTTGATGATTCTTGATTGATATGCATGTTTGGAAGTGATAAAGGCAGTTTTGTTCTTGAGCCTCTCTAGCCAAATAAGCTTACCTTGTTTTCATCCTTTGATACCCATTTTGAGCCTATACTTTCCTCACCTTCTTTGTTTTGAAGCTCAAACATTAGCCTTAAGTGAAAAACCATGATTACCTTAACCTTAGGGAATTTTGGAGCTTTGGAAGTGTTTTGGGAACAATTGTGCTCTCCCTGGAGATTCTGATGAATTGGCTAGTTGGTTCCTCTTCTTGTTTTGTTTTTGTAAATATGATGTGTATCATTTCTCTTACAGTTGTGTCCTAAAGAGAGTGAAAAGAAAAAGAGACAAGATGAGAAAAGAAAAAAAAAATAGAAATTTTTTTGTGAATAATGGAGTCAAGAAGAGGATTGAATTAGAGGTTTTGGGTGTGATTTGATTGTGTTTACACTTGTTCCCCATTGCTCCTCTATTTCTTTTGGTTTATAGCTTCTTATCCATATTATATCCTCCCTTGTCCTTGGCCCCCTTTCATCCATAAAAGACCTTTTGATTTGAACGTGCATATGTTTTGAGTGTTGATATTAGAGGTTTGCCAAGTTTGTTTGTGTTGGCTTTCTTGAGTGCATTGAGTTGACATTGTTTACCCTGGACACTTGAGAGAAACACGGATAGTGCATCTGTGAGGTTTTGTTACCTTTGATTCACCTTTTAAGCTCAATGATCATTTTGCCATGCTTGGAAGTGCTTGGATAATTTCATGAGTATTTATTTTCTTTGATTATGTGTTGGATATTGTTTACTTCTTTTCTTTGTCTAGATTCCTTGAGGACTGTGTAATTCTGTTTCTTTCCTTTGAGTCTTTGTTTTCTGTGTGTTGAGGTTGTGTCATACCCCTGATATTCTCTAAGCTATTCCTTGATCTGCGTCTTGATTTTGCCTAGGAATGCAAAAGACTAAGTGATAATAGTTGAAAAACTGTTATTTTTACACTTAAAAGGGATATCAAAAGCAACCTTTAAGACTTAGAAACTAGCTTGAAATCATGCTTTTGCTTATGTTTCCGGAAATAAGAGAGTTGGACAAGTTTTATGCTCAATTTCCTTGCTTTTGCAGATTTTGAGATGAATTTGATGAAAGAAGTGAAGTGGGACAGAGATGGAATCAGAAAAGGACACAAAAAGTGCAAAAGAAGACGCGCTATTGCCGCTGAGCGGTATTTATCGTTGAGCGCCACTTTTCTGGGCTTGAGCCTACTTTTCTATAATTTTTAGAATACTATATAAGGTTTTAGTTAACCTAGGTCAGCTATCTTTGGCTGGGACGAAGTAGAAACACACTCTTTTACCCCTTGGAGGAGGATTTTGGATGCTAAGGCTCCTTTCTCAACTTTCTAGGGTTCATTCTTTCATTGTATTTCATCTAGTTTCACCATGAATATGGTGAACTAAACTTATTTTGTTGTTGGGGAATCAATGTAAATCCTTTGAAACTCTCTTGTATGGAATTTGTTCTTTAAGATCTTTTATAAGATACATGCTTTCTTTCATTAATAGTTAGGGTTTTTCCTCCTTGCTCAAAGCATGCATTGTTTAACTCATTCGATGTCATGATTATTGGTTTTGTCGATATGGACACATACGGGGAAATCGAGATCTGGGGAATCTCTCCCAACAGTAGTATAAACCTAGACATAGGAGTATGATTGTTGGTTGCCTTTAAGCTTCTGTTCACTATAATGCATGATTAATTGCTAGGGAGACAAGACATTGTAAACTAGTGATTATGATTAGGCTTTCTTCGCCGAGACATCTGGTTTAAGGTAATTTAGAGAGTGACATTAACATTAATGAAAAGAAAGATAAATTCCTAAATACATGAGAGTGGATAGGACGAAATTGATAAACCCCAACAACATAATCATCCATATATTTCATTTCACGTGTTTTGTTTCTTCTTACCATTGATCAATCCATGCATACATATTTACTTTTGAGTATTTGCATTTAAATCTTAATCAATCAGTTTTACAAGTCTTAGCTAATCAACAAACCGCAAAACTGTTTAGGCCGTGAGTCCTTTGGGAGAACGATACTTGGTCTTACCAAGTTTATTACTTGATACGATTCGGTTACACTTGCCAAGGGATTAACAAGTTTTTGGCGCCGCTGTTGGGGACTCGTGGTTTAACTAGTCTATTTGTGTGATTTTTGATTTACTTTCACTTGATTTGTATACTTGTGATTTTATTTTTTATTTATTTTATTTTTATTTTGTTTTTATCTTTTTGTATTTCTAATTGTATTTGTTTTATCTTTCTATCTTCTATTTTTATTCTCTATCTTTTTGTGCTAACAATTGTTTCTAGGAACTTGTTTTCTTGTGTATGCAGGAAGAAATTCGCACTAGAAGCAAGAAAAATTTAGAACCTCTTCTTGCTAAATGTCCAGTATTTCCCATTTTTGCTAATTATGCTTAATTTGACCAGAAATTCTTATTTTAATTAATTTGAATTATCTGAGCTAATTATTTGCATTATTGATTGCAGAGAAAATTTTGAAAATACATTTTGGGACATTAGGAAGACTGTCACATAATTCAAGACTCTCAACATAAACATTTTAGAATTATTATATTGTAATTTAGTAGTTTAGGCTTTTTGAACCAACGTGTTCACTTTGGGCCAATTTTCGCAAAATGATGTTGGGCCCAAAAGTGGTTTAGGTTTAGCACTTTATTTATTTTATTTCATTATTTTTCCTTTAGAGGTTGGAGACACACGACCTGGAGCCAGCCGCCACCCAAGGAAGCACACAAACATTCTGATATGGAGGGTTATGGGTGATTTTCATTGAGGAGGCACATCCCATTTTGAAGAGGGGACGCTCATTTCTTTCTTTTAGTTGCACGGTGCTTCCAGGCACATTGCATTTTACATTATAATCAGTCTTTATTTTGGAGAAAAGGGAGGGAGCTGCCACCCTCATGGAATACTTACTTGGAACGTTTTCTTTTTATGAAGAAAAAAATGGTGCACGCTTTTACGAAAAAATAGAGAGCTCTTTAATTTCATTTTGTGCTTTTCATTTTGAGAGAGTGCCACGTCAAGTCTAGCAACTTTCTTTTTAGTAGAGCAAGGCTTTTGATTTTCAATTGGAGGGGCAACACCATGTTGGAGGAGGAGGTGTTGTTACCAATGAGGAGCATTGGTAAATTTGAAGATAAATGATTTTGATGATGCTGCAAGAAGATAGACTGTTCTAATTATTTTAAAAGCACTTTGTAGATTATAAATGTATTAGGAAATGCTTTGAACATGTAATACTTAGAAAAACTTGTACTTCCAGAACTGTTACGCATTTAATCGATTATTAGAAGCTATAATCGATTATCCTAAGCTTTTCTGAAAACCTTGTTGCTCTGGAATAATCGATTATTACTCCAAATAATCGATTATCACTGGTTCTGATGAGAACTGCCACATTCTCTGGAATAATCGATTATTCCTCAGGATAATCGATTATCACTTTTGATAAACCCTGTAACGGACTCAAATAATCGATTATCACTAACAATAATCGATTATCTGTGGTAGTTATAATTCATCTCTGCGAACTTAGACCAGTTGGCTATATAAGGTAGTTCCAAAACTCTTAGAAAAATACTAAGCTTTTTAAGAATACAATTTGTCTGAGGAAGTTCTAAAAAGCTAGCTCAAGTGCTTTGCCTGGTCTCGTGAATAGGAGAAGCTCGCGTTTCGTGTGTCGATAGTCGGAGCGGTTCTCTTCGAGTTGGCAAGGTGGTCATCTTCCGGTTCGTTTGTCGAAGGAAGATTTTAATTTTCGTTGTTCCGGTTCGTTTGTCGAAGGAAAGTGCAGATTACCCTTCCGGTTCGTTCGTCGAAGGAAAGTTTTTCTCATTCTTTTTATTCACTTTATTGTAAATCTTTAAACTGATTTTTAGTGAAAACGTTAATCACTTTTTATAGTGATTAACAACTGGACGTAGATTCTTTTGAATCCAACCAGGATAAAAATTTTGTGTTGAATTTTCTTGCTCTCTATACTCTTTACATTTTACGCATATCAACTGTTTGATAAATTTTCTCTAAGAAAATTGATTTTCTATTTTATTCCGCTGCGCGACTCTAAAACGGTACCGATTGTTTCGACAATTGGTGTTAGAGCTTGCTTTGATATTTTTTCAAACTTTTGCGAAAATGGCCGGTCATCAAAATCAAGTATATGCTGAGGGTGCATCCATCAACAGACCACCTCTTTTTACTGGTGATAACTATGCCTTCTGGAAAGTCAGAATGGAAATTTTTATTGGGTCTGTTGACAGAGGCATCTGGGAAGCTGTGCTAAATGGTCCCTATATTCCTAAAAGAACTGTTGATGGTGTAGAAGTAGAAAAACCATACTTTAATTGGACTCCTGAGGAAAATAGAAGAGCCCAATTTGATATTAAGGCTTGTAATATTATTTCATCTACTGTAGTACTTGATGAATTTTAGAGAATTTTAGTGTGTAAGACAGCACAGGAGATGTGGGAGGTCCTCAAAGTCACACATGAGGGTACAGACGACGTGAAACGTGCAAGGAAGAACACATTCATCCAGGAGTATGAGATGTTCAGAATGCAACCTGGAGAAACAATATCTGATGTCCAGAAGCGTTTCACTCACATTGTGAACCACCTGATAGGTTTCGGTAAGACTTTTGACACTGATGAATTGAATGTGAAAATATTGAAATCATTAGACAGGTCTTTGGCAACCTCACTCAAATGTCAATGGTGATTCTCTTTGGAAAGCTTCGTGAGCATGAGCTTGAGCTGAGAAGATTAACTGCAGAAGAGGATCAAGGCAAAAGAAAGACGCTTGCCTTCAAGTTTGAAATCTCAAAAGGAAAAAGTTCTAAGAGAATTGAGGACGATGATTCCGATGACGATGAGGAAAATATGAGTCTTATGATTAAGAAGTTTGCTAAATTTATGAAAGCAAAGGGAAAAGACAAATACCATGGAGTAAAGGAAAGAAAATCAAGGATCTCCATCAAGCGTTAAATGCTATGGATGTGGAGAAAGAGGACATGTGAAGACTGACTGTCCTAAGAATAGGAAAAGCGAAGAAAAGAAGGAGAGAAAATTTCCAAAGAAGAAGAAAGCTTACATAGCTTGGGAAGATAATGCTTCTAGTTCATCAAGCTCAAGCGATTCAAATGAAGAAGCTAATTTGTGCTTAATGGCAGACTCAGAAGATGCAGGAAGCCAAGTAAGTGATTCTAGCTTAGAGTCAATTGATGAATTTGATTTACAAAAGGCATTTCTTGATTTGTTAAATGAATATGAAAAACTTGATGTTGCTCATAAAAAGTTAAAGAAAGAGTATAATGAATTGAAATTGAAGTATGAAAAAGTACTAGATGACGAAGTGGTTTTGAGAAACAAAGTTAGTAATCTAGAAACTAAGTTATCTGAATCTGATGTTGTTGTACAACCTGTTGAATGTCTATCGTGTAAGAGTCATATGTTTGATATTGACATTCTTGAGAATTTACTTGCAAAGGCAACTAATTCTAAGTCACATGCCAAAACAAACTTTGAGAGAAGCAATGCTAGAAGTGGAAACACGCATCTACACAAAAAGTCTAAAGTGATAAGAACTCGTAGAGCTTGGGTAGAAAAATGGACTTTTGTGAAAAATAAAGTGTATGAGGCTTGTTGTTTTTACTGCATGAAACTTGGTCACACCTCAAACAAGTGTAACATCAAACATTTTGGTGTTCCAAATGGTAAATATGCATGGGTTAAGATTGTAAAATGATGTATGTTTGAATAAACTAACCCCAAGGACCCATAATAAGATTGGGGACCTAAATTCTTGCTCCAATTTTTTTTGTAGGAACTTACTAAGTCAAAGAAGTCACTGTGGTATCTTGACAGTGGTTGTTCAAGACACATGACCGGTGACAAGAAAAAGTTTATATCTTTTAAGAAGAAGAAGCAAGGATTTGTGACCTATGGAGATAACAACAAAGGTAGAATCATTGGAATTAGAGACATTGGAGGAGGAAACACATTGACTATAAAGGACATATTATGTGTTGAAGGTCTCAAACACAATCTCCTAAGCATAAGTCAATTATGTGACAAGGGTCTCAAGGTAACCTTTGAAAGTGATAGATGCACCGTATATTTTAAAAATTCTACTGAAATTGCTTTGCAAGGTGTTAGGAATAATAATATTTACTTGATTGATATTGAAAGTGCATCTAGTCATAGTATAACATGTTTAGTTGCTAAAGAGGAAAATCCTTGGTTCTGGCATAAAAGAGCTGCACATATTCATATGCAACATTTAAATAAATTGATTTCAAAAGATCTTGTGATTGGTTTGCCTAATTTAAAATTTGAGAAAGACAAAATATGCTTTGCATGTCAAAAGGGAAAGCAAACCAAATCCTCATTTTCGTCTAAAAACATGATTTCAACATCAAAACCTTTAGAACTTTTGCATATGGACTTGTTTGGTCCATCTAGAATTAAAAGTTTTGGTGGAAACTACTATGCTCTTGTGATTGTTGATGACTACACTAGATTTACTTGGACATTTTTCTTAATCTTGAAAAGTGAAGATTTTAAAGCATTCAAATCGTTTGCAAAACGTGTTCAAAATGAAAAGGAATTGAAAATCAAAACCTTGAGAAGTGATCACGGTGGTGAATTTGAAAATGAATCTTTTGAAAAGTTTTGTGAAGAACATGGAATTGCTCATAATTTTTCTGCTCCAAGAACTCCCCAACAAAATGGTGTTGTTGAAAGGAAAAATAGGTCATTAGAAGAACTAGCTAGGACTCTTTTAAATGAATCTAATGTGCCAAAATACTTTTGGGCTAATGTAGTTAGTACTGCTTGTTACGTGTTGAACAGAATGCTAATTAGGCCTATTCTTAAGCTAACTCCCTATGAAATGTTTAACGGTAGAAAACCAAATGTATCTCATTTGAAAATCTTTGGATGCAAATGTTTTGTTTTGAATAATGGTAAAGATAATCTAGGTAAATTTGATGCTAAATCTGATGAGGTAGTCTTCTTAGGATATTCTTTAACTAGCAAAGCATATAGGGTGTTTAATAGAAGAACCTTGAAAATTGAAGAATCAATGCATGTTGTCTTTGATGAAATTGTGGACATTGAGGTGAACCCTCTTGAGTCAAATAAACCAATTGCAGGTGATGAGGATTATTTGAGGGAAACTCTTCAAGAAATGTATCTAAATGAACACTATCATCCAGAAATTCAAAATCAACATCAAGTAGTTGATCCTAAAAGCTATCAACAACTAAGAGGACTTTCTCTGGACAACATCATCGGAGATATATTAAAAGGGGTAACTACTAGACACAATCTTAATAATTTCTGCTTAATAGTAGCTTTTGTGTCTCAGATCGAACCTAAGAACATAAAGGAAGCTCTTCAAGATGATAAATGGTGTGTTGCTATGCAAGAAGAACTGAATCAATTCGAAAGGAATGATTTTTGGGAACTCATTCCTAGACAAGATGATTATCAAATCATTGGAACAAAGTGGGTGTTTAGAAACAAGCTTGATGAAGATGGAAACATCACAAAGAACAAAGCAAGGCTAGTTGCAAAGGGCTATTGTCAAGAGGAAGGTATAGACTATGATGAAACTTACGCCCCGGTAGCCAAGTTATAAGCAATTAGATTGCTACTTGCTTATGCATCTTTGATCAAGTTTAAATTGTACCAAATGGATGTGAAAAGTGCATTTTTGAATGGTTTTTTTAAAGAAGAGGTATACGTTAGTCAACCTCCTGGTTTTGAGGATTTTAAATATCCTGATCATGCTTATAAGTTGAAAAAGGCCTTGTATGGTCTTAAACAGGCACCTAGGTCTTGGTATGAAAGACCTAGTACTTTCTTGATTGAAAATGACTTCTCTAGAGGAAAGGTTGATTCAACCATGTTTATTAAGAAAGTAGGAAAACATATCTTAATTGTTCAAGTATACGTAGATGATATTATTTTTGGGTCTACAAATGATTCATTGTGTGAGGGATTTGCACAAATAATGCAAGGTGAATTTGAGATGTCTATGATGGGTGAGCTTAACTTCTTCTTGGGAATGCAAATAAAGAAAATAGATGGAGGAACTTTTGTTTCCCAAACTAAATATTGTAGAGAAGTGCTTAAGAAGTTTGGAATGGATACGAGTAAAGAAGCTAACACACCGATGGCAGCGTCTTGTTATTTAGTTAAGGATGAATCTGGCGAAGGAGTAAATGAAACCATGTTTAGAGGAATGATAGGATCCTTGTTGTATCTAACTGCTAGTAGACCATACATTATGCAAAGTGTATGTGTGTGTGCTAGGTACCAAGCTAATCCTAAGGAATCTCATCTAATTGTTGTCAAAAGGATTTTGAAATACCTAAAAGTAACCACATCTTTTGGACTTTGGTATCCTTCTGATGCTTCACCTAGTTTGATAGGTTACTCTGATGCAGATTATGGTGGTTGTAAAATTGATAGGAAAAGTACTAGTGGAACTTGTCATTTTCTGTGCTGTTCTTTAGTGTCTTGGCACTCAAAGAAACAAGCTTGTGTAGCCTTGTCTACCACTGAAGCTGAATACATTGCTGCTGGCAACTGTTGTGCCCAAATTCTATGGATGAAACAGCAATTGGAGGACTTTGATATCTTCCTTGATCACATTCCTCTGAAATGTGATAACACTAGTGCTATAAACCTAACCAAGAACCCCATAATGCACTCAAGAAAAAAGCATATTGAGATCAGACATCATTTCTTGAGAGATCATGTTCAAAAGCGAGATTGTCAAATTGAATATATTGACACTTTACATCAACTAGCTGATATTTTTACCAAGGCACTGCCTAAAGATAGATTCTACGAACTTAAAAGAGAGTTAAGAGTGTTAGATATATCTTAGACTTAAGATTTCTCCAATTTTCTCATTTTTTCGTAACCTTCGCGCTTTTAATCGATTATTCTAAGCTCATAATCGATTATTCTTGGTTTTTGAGACAGTCTCTAATCGCAGACAATCGATTATCTAATGGCATAATCGATTATACTTACTCAAACCCAAAACTGGGTATTCAAGAAACAATAATCGATTATCGTTATCCGTAATCGATTATCATTAAATTTCTGGAAAGTGACTTCTGAGTAGATAATTGATTATCACTTACAATAATCGATTATCACGCTCCCAGTTTTAAAAAAATAGTCGTTGCAGCGAATCATAACGGCTGGAAATGGCTAAAAACGGCTAGTTTCTTGATTTTTCTTATAAGTAGTCCCCCATAATCGATTAAAGGTCACTTATTTGCACCCCGAACACTGTTGCACCCAAATCTGAACCCAATCTCTTCATCTTTCTTCATCCCTTCCAAGTTTCCTTTTATCCACTTCTTTCATGCTTGATTCCAAAAGAACCCATAGGAGAACCGCAGGTACATCTTCTTCTTCCAGACCTCGTCCTGCAACCATTGATGGGTGGATCTCGGATCAAGACAAACATGCGGATTGTGTTCATTTTTGGCAAGAACGACGAATCATGGCGGTAAAGTTCATACGCCTTGACTTTTATCGTTTTTATGGTTTTCAATTTCCAGATCTGTTTTGCGCTCAAGGACTTAGTCATCTTGTGGAGCAAAAGGGGTGTATCTACCCTGATCTCATCCGTGTCTTCTACTTCAATCTGCGTTATCGTGACGGCATCATAACAACAAAAGTGAAAGGTGTCTCCATAATTCTGGATGATGACATATGGACAAATGTCGCACAACTCACACTACGGGATGTTGCTGTCAAAGTCCATCTTGGAATCCCGGACTTCAATCGTCTCATCGCCTTTCAATCCTTTTTGCGTCATCCTGAACAACAAATCAACCGTCGACAACTGCTTGTTGGTGGATTCAAGGTTGAAGAAAGGATGATTCACTACTTAATTGTGTGGATTCTATGTCCTCGTGCCACTAACCATGCTCAATGTTCGGAGCAAGATCTTCTACTCTTATATGGGCTTTTAAATCACATCCACATTGATGGGCCAACACTCATCTCCGACACCATGGTAAAGGCCAAGAAGTATCATTCTTATCATTTTCCATATGCACTTCTCATCTCTCGAATTTTAGAATACAAAGGTGTTAGTGTGGAAGGTGAACTCACTCACACCATTCAGGCAATTGGCATTGAAATTGGTGAGACAACATTTCGCCAAATGGGTTTTGTTGCTCGTGGACGAGTGATCATTCACAAGGATGATGATCACTCCGAAGATGAAAATGACTATATGGATGCCCATATGGCTGATCTAGTCCAAGCCACTACCTCTGCTCACGTTGGTCCTTCTCAAATGCCTTCCTCTTCATCACTAATCATGGAGGAGCATTTTGCAAACCTGTCCAAACAACTAGAGGATATGCGTCTCTTTCAACAGACTCACTTTGACCAGATATATGAGTGGCAACAAAATCATGAAGAATTTGTGATCGACCAATTCAATGACCTTGATACTCGCATTGGAAACATTGAAAATCACTTTAATCTCCAACCTCCAAAGAGACCACCCAGTCCTGAATTTTAGATTTAGGATTTTATGTTAGTTTGCTTTAATGTTTGTTTGTTTTGAATTCTTAGGATGTTTTATCATGTTCATGTCTTGCTTTCAGTATCCATGTAATCTTTGATGTTTTCATGAATAAAATGCTCTCTTGTTTTAGTTCATACATTGTTTAATTGAGGGGGAGCTCATATTAAGGGCGAGCGTTATCAATCTCTTTGCTTATGATCAAAAAGGGGGAGAAATATGTGCAGTTACTACTAACTCTTCTTGTTGTATGTTAGTTTGTATCTTTTGCAGATAACCTAAAGTTGCTTTTAAAAATTTATTTTTGATCATCATAAAAAAGGGGGAGATTGTTACCAATGAGGAGCATTGGTAAATTTGAAGATAAATGATTTTGATGATGCTGCAAGAAGATAGACTGTTCTAATTGTTTTAAAAGCACTTTGTAGATTATAAATGTATTAGGAAAGGCATTGAACATGTAATACTTAGAAAAACTTGTACTTCCAGAACTATTACGCATTTAATCGATTATTAGAAGCTATAATCGATTATCCTGAGCTTTTCTGAAAACCTTGTTGCTCTGGAAAAATTGATTATTACTCCAAATAATCGATTATCACTGGTTCTGATGAGAACTACCAAAGTCTCTAGAATAATCGATTATTCCTCAGGATAATTGATTATCAGTTTTGATAAACCTGTAACGGACTCAAATAATCGATTATCACTAACAATAATCGATTATCTGTGGCAGTTATAATTCATCTCTACAACTTAGACCAGTTGGCTATATAAGGTAGTTCAAAACTCTTAGAAAAATACTGAGCTTTTTAAGAATACAGTTTGTCTGAGGAAGTTCTAAAAAGCTAGCTCAAGTGCTTTGCCTAGTCTTGTGAATAGGAGAAGCTCGCGTTTCGTGTGTCGATAGTCGGAGCGGTTCTCTTCGAGTTGGTAAGGTCGTCATCTTCCGGTTCGTCTGTTGAAGGAAGATTTTGATCTGCGCTGTTCCGGTTCGTTTGTCAAAGGAAAGTGCAAATTACCCTTCCGGTTCGTTTGTCGAAGGAAGGTTTTTATCATTCTTTTTATTCACTCTATTGTAAATCTTTAAACTGATTTTTAGTGAAAACGTTAATCACTTTTTATAGTGATTAACAACTGGACGTAGATTCTTTTGAATCGAACCAGGATAAATATCCTGTGTTGAATTTTCTTGCTCTCTATACTCTTTACATTTTATGCATATCAACTGTTTGATAAATTTTCTCTAAGAAAATTGATTTTCTAAAACGGACCATCAAAACTTGATTTGTGACCGTAACACGCTTTCCTTATATTTTATTCCGCTGCGCGACTCTATAACGGTACCGATTGTTCCGACAGGTGTCACGGCCTGGAAGAAGTGAAGCGCTGATTATTGGAGAATGGATGAGAATAGCACGGTGATTTATTGGATGAAAAGCTGTGCACGGAACGTGGAGCTGGAGGCAGAAGCAGTGCACGGTGATTGATTTCTAGAGGTGTGCACACAGTGACGGCTGTTACATCCAGCAAAAGAGCTCCAAAGTTTAGTTCATCTTCACGTGTTGTTTTTAGTACCATTTCCATGATATTGTGCATTTCATTGTTTCACTTTTTAGATTAATCATTGGATTTCAATATTAGATGTGTTTATGTGATGCTTACTACTTCATTTTATTTTAACTGTTCAAGCGCTTTTAAAAATTATTATTTCCGTGAAGAAATGGAGTTGATAGATATTGCACTGTGCCTTTCATTAATTAGCTTAAGCATTGCATATTTTCTTTAATTCCAAGTTGCATTAGACATTTAATGTTTTAGATTAATTATTGTATTTGAATAGCACACCAAGTATTTCTTTATTATTCACTGCATTTTAATTAGTTCACACATTTTGTTTTAGGACCGTTCAGTGTTTTTGTTCACTACTGATAACAGTTGAAAAATTGTTATTTTTATACTTAAAATTGATATAAAAAACAAACTTTATGACTTAGAAACTAGCTTGGAATCATGCTTTTGCTTATGTTTTTGGAAATAAGAGAGTTGGACAGGTTTTATACTTGATTTCCTTGTTTTTGCAGGTTTTTGAGATGAATTGACTGAAAGAAGCGAAGAAGCTAAGAATTGGACTCAGAAAAGGAAGAAAAAGGGCAAAAAAAGAAGAAGCCGCAAGTACCGCTCAACGCCATTAAACGTTGAGCGACACTTTGAAGACCCGTAGTCATCGCTGAGGGGCAAAACTGCAGCTGAGGGGCAGAATAGATGTCACGCACTTACCGCTAAGCGGTATTTACCGCTGAGCGGCATTCTGATGGGCTTGGGCTCACTTTTCTATAATTTTTAGAATAATATATAAGGTTTTAGTTAACCTAGGTCAAGTATCTTTGGCTGGGACGAAGCAGAAACACACTCTTTCACCCCTTGGAGGAGGATTTTTGATGTTAAAGCTCCTTTCTCAACTTTCTAGGGTCTTATCTTTTCACTCTTTCATTGTAATTCATATAGTTTCACCATGAATATGGTGACTAAACATTTATTGTTGTTGGGGAATCAATGTAATCCTTTTGAAACTCTCATGTATGGAATTTGTTCTTCAAAATCTTCTTTAAGATACATGCTTTCTTTCATTAATTGTTAGGGTTTTTCCTTTTTTCTCAAAGCATGCATTGTTTAACTCATTCGATGTCATGATCATTGATTTTGTCGATATGGACACATACGGGGAAATCTAGATCTGGGGAATCTCTCCCAATAGTAGTATAAACCTAGACATAGGAGTATGATGGTTGGTTGCCTTTTAGCTTTTGTTCACTATAATGCTTGATTAATTGCTAAGGAGACAAGACATTGTAAACTAGTGATTATGATTAATTAGGCTTTCTTCGCGGAGACATCGGGTTTAAGGTAATTTAGAAAGTGGCATTAATAATTAATGAAGAAAGATGAATTCCTGAATACATGAGAGTAGATATGATGAAATTGACAAACCCCAACAACATATTCATTCATATATTTCCAATCACGTGTTTTGTTTCTTCTTGCCCATTGATCAATACATGCATACATATTTACTTTTCAGTATTTTGCATTTAAACCTACAAGAATTTGATCACAAGTTTTAGATAATCAATAAATCACATAACTGTCTAGGTCGTGAGTCCTTTGGGAGAACGATACTTGGTCTTACCAGGTTTATTACTTGATACGATTCGGTTACACTTGCCGAGGGATTAACAACTACGCTGTTTATTATGTTTCGTTTATTGTTTCTGTGCACTAAGCTGTTGTTTATTCTGTTTGGCTTCTTTATCTTCCTGCATTTCCAATTTGCTCACTTGCTTTAGAGATCGTTCGGTCTTCATGCTTTGTTCATTTATTTCAATGTTTTCAATTATGTTTGATTGTATTTAATTTCCAATTTTAATTTAGTTCATTTCTTATTACAAAAACTCTTCAAAACCACCCTCACAAACTGTTCGACCTATTACCTGAACCACATTTGGTCCTTGAGAGACGACCTAGGAGTCACTTCCTAACACTATAAAACATTCTTAATGCACATCAAATTTGTATCGGGTGCGACCCCCATCAGTTATGAATGCCCCTCCTCTAGTTCCTCCTCCACGCAGGAATGTTAGAGCTGCCAGACCGTCCTCATCTCCTTCAGTTCCTTCACTTCACTCGCTACATGCAGCAGAGTCTGGCTCGACAAGATGACATCCGTGACTGGTGCGCCAGTGTGCGGCAGGGTCAGGTGTCTTTATAGGAAAGCATGTATAACCTGTCCTTGGGCATCCCTAATTTTCCTCCAAATTCACTAATGACTGGAGCCAAGTTTGCGGCGCAGATTTCGTGGCCTGAGGGCAGGCCTGAGTCCAGGTGGGGGAGTGCTTACCCAGCAGCACTAGAGCCGGAGCTAGAGCAGCAGGAGGACATGATGGCAGGTGACGGTGATGAGGAGGAAGAGGAGCCAGATCCCAGATGGACACAGAAAAGTTACTATACACAGGAGAGCCAGTGGAGATCAAGACCAGATGGGTCTTGGTAGAGCAGATGGACAGAGACTCCTATTGTTTTTTGTTTAGTGTCATGTTGTTATTTGAGTTCAGTTGTTAGTATTTGGAACTTTGTTCAGTTGATTTATGTTTGTGGTTGTAAAGACAATTGTGTTTTGATCTAATGATTATGCAGTATCTGATTAAGTTATGTGATTCTCGAGGATGATTGCATATATGACTGTGGTTGCAATGTGCTTCATATTTTTATATGTGTAAGTATGAACTATGACCAGATCTGTGAGTGTTGAGAGCATATGTTGATTGAGAGATATTGAGTTGTTTAGATATGGAATTGGCTTTTGCATGATTTTAATTCTACGTACATACACACGCTTTTTGGTTAAGGATGAAAAAGGCCCTTTTTGTTATTAATTATACAGCTACTTGGCCAGATAGCCAACCTTGAGACATTGTGCTACATTTGCAAACCCTTTTTGAGCCTTGATTTCTTTCTTTCACCTTGAGCCTATTATGATATCCTACCTTACACCTTAGAAGAGAACATGTATTATGCTTTAAATGAGGTTAAGGTTGAATTTAAGTTTGGGGGAAGAAAAGATATATAAAAAAAAATGATAAAAAGGATTCTCAAATTGAAAAAGAAGGTTGAGCTGTGAAGGAAGATGGTATGTGATGAATGATCTATTGTGGGATTTGAGTACTGGATTGGGAACTGAAGTTGTTCTCTTCTTAATAGGTGTCTTTGAATCCAAAAAAAACCATGATTCTTTTTCTAGCCAAGCGAAGCCTTAACCTGAAAAGACCTTTGGACTTAACCAATAGTGTGTGAAGTGTGTGAATCAAATGAAATGCAAAAGCTGATGAAGTTCTATGACAATTCTACTGTCATGTGAGGACAACACTTGAGTGGTGAGTAATGATAAATGTTGATCTGGTTGTTCATATTCTATGCACAAGTGATTTTGTGACTAATGCACCATGTCATATTTGTTTGAAATCTTTGGGAGTGCATGTGATTTTTTCTGATATGCAAGTCATTGTATGAAAATGTCAAATGTCTGTTGTGTTGTTCATTTTCTTCTGTGATTTCATGAGGGCATGAAGTAGTTCAAGTTTGGGGAGTTGATAAGTGTGAAAAAGAGTTGTTTTAACACTTATAAATGAGCTCAATCTTGTAATTATTCATGTTGCTCCTCAGTGAAAAGTTGTAACAGGGAGTAGATTGTTATGCAAAATATTGTACAGGAAAGAGTGTATTATTTGGACTCTGTCAGCCAATTTTCGCAAAGCAAAAGCAAAAATTCACACTGCCAGAAGGAGGGAATTCGCATAGCGCACCAGTACCTATGCATTGTGCGAATATCATCAGTTGACGTGCAACAGTTAAGAAAAATTCACACAGCGCATACATACATGTGCGCTAAGTGAATTAATGAGGTTAAGTGGCTTGAAAAGACGTGCAGAAAGACAGAAACGATCTTCTGAGACACGAACAAAGAGAGAAAAATACTGGAGAAATCAGGATGATGCGGGCTGTCGCGGCCCATCAAATTTGATTGCAAGAAATAATGCAGTATAAACTAGGAAGGGACTCCTAGGTCGTCTCTCAAGGACCAAATGTGGTTCGAGGCTTAGATCAACACGTAGTGGGGGGGTTTTGAAAATGTTTGTGATTAGAAACGAACTAAATTAAAAATGAGAATTAAACACAACCGAATATAAATGAAAGCATTAAAATGGAAACTACAACACATAAATATTCAAACACAATTTCAGCTGTAACAATGCAACGCTTGAGCTAAAACATTAAATGCAAAATATTGTCATCTATCCTACACATTCACCACAAAAAAAAATCATTTCAATATATGATATAAAATATTTTAAGGCAAAATAAAAGAAAATAAAACTTCTCCATTAACCGTGACCCATTCATCTACCAAAAGAAAATAATTTAAAAGAACACCCTTGGAGCTCCTACATAAGGGACGTGGCAACAACACTTTTGATTGAGCCCATATTGAACACGTAAATAAATTTAAGCACCATGTAATGGAATAAAATAAAATAAACAAGGGACTAACCGAGAATGGATGTGACAATTGCAATGAAAATGTTGGAAGTGGAAGTAGCATTTTAGAATAAAGTAAAAGAAAATTCTTTCAAGGCATGACACCTTTGCTAACGTAAACCTTTCTCCAAAATGAAATGAAAGATGCTCCAAATTAAAAACTAACTATTGAAAGCTTTTTGTCTTTTTTTAAAAATGAAACCAACAATTCGCTTCTTCCTAGAATAGTCACCATCCTATTCCAAGAAAGCAAAACCGGTGCTGCACCTCCTCTTCAATCAATTACGTTTATCTCATGTTTAAAAAGAAAGCAAAATAAAAAGGTGGAAAAGAGAGTTGCTGCTGGACCCAATAACATGTGCATTATCTAAGAGAGGCAAACAAAAAAAAAACATGTTCATTTGCAAAATGAAAACAAGTGTGACTTCTAGTAGGACCATCCCACTCTCTAAAAGCAAAATGAAAGTATATTTGCTGGAATCAAAATCATATCATCGTGCAAACAAACTAAATGAATTGAAAGCATCATACACTACTACTACATGGACCACTTTCTTCCGTGAAAATCATATGCTGGTGGACCAATGCTGCACTTCTCCAAGCTACAAGAAAGAATCACACAATTCTTGCTATTGTGACCGAGAACCCCACCTCCATGTACATCCACTTCTTCCAGCATTTTCTCCTAACAAATCACCGTGACAGTAGCTTCTTCTCTTCATCTCCATGCTCCAGCATTTTCTCCAACTTTTTCATCCACAATCCCGTAACAGCATGCTTTCTTTCTTTCTTCCGCTCTACCTCCTCTTCGGTGGCGGCTACCGCTCCAGGCCGAGACACACCTCAGTTGTGTGCTTCCATTAAATGAAAGATGAAACCCCTAAAATTCCATGTGCAGCAGCCCTAATGAACCAGCCCTCTTTGATGAATGCTCCCCAATTAATTCTTGCTACACCCCCTTCAAAGACGTGGCAGCCCTCCTTTCTTTAGAGCCTAATAATTAATCCTCCAATGCTTCCAACCGTGACCGTCCAAGCTTTGCTGCTATCCACGTGAAGAAAATGATTCTTCTTTCGACACCCCTTGTGCCTCCCATTCTCCGCGTGAAAACCCTCCAATTCAAAATCTCTCCAAGCTTGCTGGATGGGAGTTGCTGGACCGTGAAGGCTGCTGTTGTCATTCACGGGCTGCTTCACATTTCATCCACTTCTTGATGCACCTCCTGGATGTGTTGCTGCCTTAGCTGCTGGACCAAGGCCGTGGACGTGTGCTGGACGTGTGTGCTTCCAAAGTTGGACCAGGCCGTGACTTTTCTTTCTAATAAATAAAGCACACAACTCAACCATTCATTAAAAATAAGATGTGCATTATCAATCACCGTCCAAACCAACTCTGTTGTACTTCAATTTAATGAATGTCACCCTTTTTCCATTGAAGCACCCCTTTCTCATGAGCTTAAAGATTAAAATTACCATAATGTCCTCTTTCTTGTACACACTTCTTTAATGGGGAGTCTTTAATTATGTGGCAGCCTTCCAAATATCCCAAATTATGTTTCCAAAATTTTCTCTGCAAAATAATAAGCTAAGATAATTCAAATTAATTAAAATTAGAATTTCTGGTCAAATTAAGCACAATTAAGAAAAATGAGAAAATACTGGACATTTAAGCACAATTCCCTGATGAATTCTAGCACAATAAGCTAAGTGAAGTGAATAAAATATTGACTCATCACAGGACACACTCAGGAGACCTGTCAAGACATCAAGACTTCACTTTCTACAAGGAATTGTTGTAAAGAGTACGTTTGAGATGTCAAGGATAGGCTAATCTTTCTGTTCATTGGAATTGGTTGTATAACGATACATGAATGTAAATTTCCTGTGCAATATATGTTTCTGTTCTTGTTCTTTTCTTGACTTGCTTTTGATTATACGAAAGTATATTTCTCTTTAAAAGTTCTTTTGTACTGGGAAGTATTTTTAGAACTAGAAACGTAAGAAAAGAACCTAAAAGTAACTACGCTAGGAATAGCTTCTGTGCTTTTGGTCATTCTTAACATTTGAATTTAATGCAAAATTATCTGTTGAATTAATTAAGGAATTAATAATTTAATAGATAATTTTAGAACTTGTTTTAAGGAATTAAATCAAGATACTCTTATGTGAATGCTTGAACAGAGAATGTATGTTGTCTAGGATTTTACTGTCATGTTAGTCAAAGACCAATTCCAATGATCTTTTATCGTATTTGTCAAACATAAATTTGTTTTTACGTTGTTAAATTCATGTTAATTTCCAAATTGAAATAAAAAATGTTATCATTTGTAATTGATCTTGATAAATAATTTTAATTGAATAACGTGACTTAAATTCCCTTGGGATAACGATACTCTTACTTATTCACTGTATTACTTGTAACAATTTGGTATACTTGCCAAAACGTTATCAGTTTATAAAGAGCGTTCAATGTAAAATTGTTTGGAAACAAAAGTTGTAAAGCACCCTTTATTTTTATACTAGCTCACTCAAGCTAAGTTACGTCCAATTCTCCCTTAAAATAACTGTTGATAGGGGGAGAAATGTGATCGCTGAACCCAATCTCTGTTATGTTGTTTTTTATTATGACAACACATTAATAGCAACAACACATGAATGTTGTCATGTCACAACAGAAAAGTGTTTCTGTGTTGTGTTATACTTATGTGAATATGTACATGCTTATTTTGTTATATGCACATACTATGATAAAGTCATATGTTGGAGATATTGTGTTGGTTATGCATACTATTGTGTTTATGATGTGATTATATATGTGTATGCACACTGTATGTTTCTATGTAATGAAAACCACATGCACAAAAGCATATATGCATGACATAATCGATTATAGTGTTGTGGTAATCAATTAAGGTCATCAGACAACTTATGTTTTGAACTATGGCAAAACAACTAGTTTGAATCGATTACATTAGTTGTTAAATCGATTAAAACTCGTGTGTTTACATATATCATTTTGAGAAGAAAATGTTTTCAAAATTCTTTTAAGTGTTAAGCTTAATCGATTACATATTTTGTTCAATTAAGTCTGTTGTGTTTTGAAAACTGCTTTCAGCTTAGTCAAAATGATTTAACAGTCATATTTTTAAATATGTTTGACTAACATTAAATGAAAATCGATTACATTAATTGACCATTCAATTAAGAATTGAGTTAAATGTAATACTGTTACATCTATTTTATGTAACTGATTACATTACTAACGTGATCGATTACTTTCCATCTAATATGACAGTAACTATAAATTGATGCATTGTTTGAAATTCTGAGACTAATAATCATTCTTACAATTTCATATCTGATTGTTTTGATCTGAAAAGAGTTTACAGATTACACATACGCTCCAAGAATCAAGAACGCGAAGAATTTGAAGAATCTTGAGGCATTCTTAAGACACATTTTATTGGACTACATTGACAGATCACATTAGCATGACTGAAGGTGTATCTGGTTTGATCAGGAAGAAGATTCTGCAATCTTTGATTTGTTGTTTCCCTGGACGTGTGCGTCAGGAAGAAAAATGAGGAACTCTTGACTTTTAGAGGGGATTCCCAAAGGGTTTCTGCAACAAGGACAAGTGGTTCTGCGTGTGCAGGTGTATTCTGTTTCTATATTTGATTGAAAGATGGAAAGGTGTTTACATTTGAGTGTGCTTTCTACAACCTTGGTTGTAATACTCTGATCATTATAGTGAAATATTCTCCAATCTAAGGTTGATTAGGTGAGTGACTGGATGTAGGCATTGAGGCTGAACTAGGATAAAAACTGTGTTTGATCTTCTCTCTTTATCTCTTTACTTTTTCATTGCATACATATTTTGCTTACTGTGCAAGAAAGATTTCAAGATCATTCTATGTTGGGAAAAAGATTTAAAAAGTTCACGTTTTTATAAAACCCCAATTCACCCTTCCCCCCTCTTGGTGCTGAGAAACAAGCTTCATTATTTCTAACAATCACCTTTAAGGGGTTCCACTAATCACAAAGATTACACAACGATTTACAAACTAAACCATTGGTTAGATGAGTTTCACCACTCATGGTATAAACACTAGTCCAACTGACTAATTAACTATACTGAGTTAAATTTAAAAGTGTTTGAATTCACTTCTGAATCTAAAAACAACAAAGTGTTTTTGAAAGATTATAGGATAAAAGATTACCTCTCGTAGAAAGGATATAGAATCAGTACAAAAAACTTCTGAAAACTTATAAAATAAAATTTTCAAAGACAAGCCTTTAAAAGAAAGAAGCAATGAGCGTAAGCAATAATCTTGATAGCAAAAGTTCTCTTTTTTTTCTTCAAGCGGTCCTCTTTATATAGATTTCTTTGAAAGAGATCCATTACTCTGACTATTGACTTTCTTCTAGGTGTATAGCTTTTATGGTACAATCAAAAGCTATGTTGCGTCTTGGTAGAGCAATAGTGATGTGTATGGATGAGACAGGCACAAGATATGTAAAAAACATTTCTTGAATATCTTCATGTCTCTAAACGTTCTTTTGGTTTTGAGTAGGCTTTTGAATAAAGTTGGTAATATTCACAGAAAAATAGTGCACAACACAATAAACAAAAGAGTACTATAACATACATGCATTAAAGCATTAGACAATCTTAAGCCTTTAGGCATGATACACGTACTATTACTTAACAATGTCTGTTTTTGGGTCCCTCTTTGTTTTATTAGAAGAAGTTCTTGAATTGGCTCGTGAATTCTTTGTAGAGGCCAGCGTTCCTTCATGTAGGGTTGGGCATGAGTAAAGAAGATGAGGGTAGAGATAGTAGGAGTTATAGGAATGGGTATGGCCTTAGTGATGATAGAGAATTAGGGATATGAGTGTTACTAATGCGGAATATAATGGAGAAAGTGAATAGAGATAGTTACGTGTAGGCATGGTTACGTAAAGAGATTATTTAGGTTGGAAGATGGGAGTGGGTTTGGAGTATTCAAAAGGTTGCAAAAGAGATGAGTGGATGGAGTGGAGAGGATTTCAAGTGAGAGTTTATTAAGCGAGAGAGTGTTGTTATTAAAATAGATTGGACATGGTCTCTACATGTGGGCACTTCTTTCCATGGGTGTTACGTCAATAAGGGTTGAAGGAAAGAAGTAAGTGTGAAAGAGAGAATAGTTGAAGTGGTGTGTGCAGGTGTATAGTTACGTTTTACTGCTTTACGAAAGGGAGAGTGCGAAAGATGTTTTAGGTTCAAAGTGAAAAGAAGAGTTAGTGTTTTTCATAGATGTTAGATTGGGTACAAGTGAAAGATAAATGAAGATGATAATGAGTGCGGAGAAGAGTTGTTGGGGTTTGAGCGAGAAAATGGTTGGGTTAGATTGGGAATACATGAAGGTTTTGGATCCGTGAGGGGTTGAGGAAGAAAATGAAGGTTCCCTAGGTTGGGTTATTGGGGGTTAAGAAAAGAAAAGAAGAAGTAGGATGTTGCGCATGATGTTGGAAAGCTAAGAAGATGGGTTGAAATATTAGAGAAGGAAAGGTTGAGAGAGGAAGGTGAAGTATTGCTTGGAAGAATATAGGTATATCTTGGTGTTAGGGTATTAGTTTGATGAACAGGAGCAACTCCAGAGTTGTCTCAAATGAAGGAGTAAAGTGGTGAGAGTGTTTTTTATGAATGGGTGTCAGGAGGAGAGGAACATTGGCGTGGTTATGCTGTTACTAGAAGGATCGCTGTTAAAATAGAATGGCTCAAATTCTCACACCAAGAGGGGGGTGAATTGGTGAAGTATAAAATTTAAAACTTTCAAAATCTTTTTCACCAAAAAAGATGCCTTTATACTTTTCTTGAAACACAAATTAAAAGATTTTCAATGCAGCGGAAATGTAATCGAATGTGTAACAAGTAAAATCGATTAAATGTAACAGAGTAGGGATGGAAAGATCAAACGCTGAGTTTTTATACTGGTTCGGCCAAGCCTACATTCAGTGTCCTTCCAACCAGAGGAAGCCAATGCACTATAATGATCAAGGTTTTTACAAGGTTTTTATAGAGACCTCACATCAAAAATATAAAACACCTCTCTAACCCTCTAATCAAAATATAGGCAGTATACAAACAGACTAGTAGCAAGAATCCCCTCTCCTACAGTCCAACCCCTTTGAGGCAACCTTAAAGTCAAGAACGCAGCACTTCCTTCTTCCTGTAATCACAACAGGGAACTCAACCCAATCTTCAGCAGATTGTAGAACCTGATCTTGTAGTAAACACCCGAATGTGCAGATAGATCAGACTTTGAAAACTCAACAATCTTGCTCTTCAAGAAATCTCGCCTAGTTGATCACCACGGTCAAACTAGTTTCTTGGAGCTCTTTCTCTTTCTGTAAACTTTTCACTTTTCTGCAAAAGAATATGAAATTGTTAGAATCACAAAAGTCTTTACAGAAATCAAATTCGCGTCAATTTATAGATAAACTCGTATCTGACGTAATATAATTGACTTTGCTACTAATGCATTCAAATACACCAATTCAGTTATAACAGATAGTAAGCAGTCAAAGCACTTAATTGAATTCACAATTAATGCAGTCGAATAGCATTTAATGCTTGGTCAACATATTTAAAAATATAGTCGTTGTGACAGTTATATCAAGCACTAACAGATTTCAAAACAGCAACAAACTTAATCGAATACATATCGCATGCAATCGATTATGCAATAGTGTTATGCAAAGTTTTGAAAACTTTTCTCTTTGAAAAACTTTCACAGCACACTTGAAAAAGTTTGTGCAAATATACAAGTTTAAATCGATTCACCCTATAATGTAATCGATTTCAAACTGGTGTTTTGCCAAATCAAGTAAGTATAGAACATGTAACACAAAATACATGTGTTATTAATTATGTGTTGTCATCATCAAAAACACAGATATTACTGAGATTGTGGGTTCATCTAAACTAGTGCTCCCTCTATCAACAATTTCAACAATCACAATATGTTAACAACTAAAATTTGACAACAATGGGCACGTGCCAGCCTCTTATTGAACTGTGTGAAACTTTTTTCTTGGACTGTTGCTGTGGTGAAAAAGGATGCATATTTACCTTTTTGAGGATTCCGAAATTACCCCTTTGTGCACCCTCCATTTTCAACTCAGATTTCATTCCTCTCCACCCTCTCCATTTGGGTCATGTGAGTGTTTCAACAAGGTAGTTCAAGTCCCTCAACATTTCAAGCCAAGACATGCTCTAGTAATCGATTACATGGTTCTTGTAATCGACTACTAGTGGCTTAATAGGTACCTTAGCTGGGAGAATGTGACTCCCATGGTGATTTTTTTGTGCTTAAGGTTGTCTTTGTCTATTTTTTTTTCAATGGATGACTCTTGTTGGTCATGGTTGATGGTTGCAAGTGCATCAAAACTCTTCTTTGCCCAACTCATTGTGAAGCAAAGACCCCATGTGGGTGTTTTAGCAAGGTAGTTCAAGTCCCTCAACACTTTAAGCCAATACATGCCTTAGCAATCGATTACATGGTGCTCGTAATCAATTACATGGTGCATGTAATCGATTACCAGTGGCTTAATGGATATTTGTACAAAAACTTGCAAGTCGCTCCCAGTTGGGAGAACGTGACTCCCCGTGGTGATCTTTCTATGCTTAAGGTTGTCTTTCTCTAGTTTTTTCAATGGATGACTCGTATTGGTCATGGTTGATGGTTACAAGTTTATAAAGAAATAAAATAAAATAGAATAAACAAAGAAACATGAAACAATAACTTGAAAGTAAACTCATTTAGGAAGCTTAGAAAAACGATTTTTTTTGAGAAATTAACTTCATATAGTACATTGGTCTAAAAATTATGAGTTAATAGTCATTTGAAAGATCTTTAAGTCTAGATTCCTTCAAAACAAGAATTAACTAATTTGGAGTACATTGGAGAAAGTTATCAGCAAAACAACCAGCAAAGGTCAGAGTTGACAGGAATATATAAAACTTTAACTTTAAGGAATTAACTATACCTACTCAAAGTTCCAAAATTTACAAATTAGTAATCATTGGAAAACGTTTTTAGTCTATTTACTAATAAAAAAGAATCACATCATTTGGAGGTCTGCGGGAAAAGTTATGATTAAAATAGTCAGCAAAGGTCAAAGTTGACAATCTTATACGTGTTACTTATCATTGATGGTCTCAAGTATATCAAAACATAGTTTTCCCCACTCAATTGTGGACGAAATAGTCCATATATGTTTTCGAACCAAGGTAGGTGAAGTCTATGACCATTTAGGAAGTTTAGAAAAATGTTGTTTTTGCGAAATTAACTGCACCTAGTATGATGGTCTAAATATTATGGGTTAGTAGTAATTTAAAAGCTCTTTGAGTCTATATTCCAACAAAACAAGAATAAATTCATTCAGAGTTAGGTAAGAGAAAATTAAAAGCGAAACAATCAGCAAAGCTCAGAGGTGGTATGAATATATAAAACATTAACTTTAAAGAATTAACTGTACCTAATCAGATGTCCAAAAATTATAAATTAGTAGTCATTAGAAACATTTGAGTCTATTTTCTAATAAAAAAAGAATCAACTCATTTGGAGTTCGGTGGAGAAATTTAAAAGCAAAACAACCAGCAAAGGTTAGAGGTGGTAGGAATATATAAAATGTTAAGTTTAAGGAATTAACTGTACCTATTTAGATGTCCAAAAATAACAAATTGGTAATCATTGGAAAGATATTTGAGTATATTTTCTAATAAAAAAATAATCGTATCATTTAGAGGTCTGCAAGAAAAGTTAAAAGCAAAACAACCAGCAAAGATAAGAGGTGGCAGGAATATATAAAACGTTAACTTTAAGGAATTAACTGTACCTACTAAGATGTCCAAAAATTACAAATTAGTAATCATTGAAAATCTTTTTGAGTCTATTTTTTAATAAAAAATGAATCACATAATCTAGAGGTCTGTGGGAAAAGTTATGATTAAAATAGTTAGCAAAGGTCAAAGTTGACAATCTTATATGTATATATTTCCCTCTTGTTCACATATCTATTATTTATTGAAAATGCCTTTTAAAATTTGTGAATTGTAACAACATTAGATGACATACCAGGGCATGAGTTGGGAAAAAATGGTCGTGGACTTGAACTACCTTGGTTCAAACACCTATAGGAGCTTTTTCCTACACAATTGAGTGGGTGTTTTGATACACTTGACACCATCAATGATGAGCAACATATGTTTCATCCTCAATTAAGTGGGGCAAATTATTTTTTGATGCACTCGACACCATGATGATCAACGAGAGTCATCCTTGCAAAAAACTAAAAAAAATCACTCATAGGGACACAAAACTGACCTTGGGGAGTCAAGTTCTCCCAATTGGGGAGTAACGTGAAATTTTTCGTACAAATCAGCAATCAGCCCCTAGTAATCGATTATAGGGACCCTATGAGACATTATAATCGATTACCAAGGGCTAATTGCTGGTTTGTACAAAAAGTAATACGTGACTTGCCAGTTGGAAGAACTTGACTCCCTAAGGTCCCTTTTTATGTCTTTTTGCATGATTTTGGGTGTGTTTTTACGTTATTTATTCCATTTTTTTAGATGAATGATTGATTTTATTTATCGATACTGCGAAAAACCCCTTTTGTCACCGAACAAAGCCTAAACCTTGGAGAAAGGAAACATTTTTTCTCGTTGATGGAGAGCGTGAGAGAGGTAGACTAGCAGAGCAACATTGGGGAGGTCACTTTGGATGTCCCAATGGATGACAAAACAAGATAAAATCATGAGAGGGAGACACGCAAAAATGGAAAAACAAAATGAGACGAGAGAGAGATAAAGAAGACAACGAACAGAGAAGAGATATTTCGGCGAACGTCACAGTGGTTGGTGAGAACGACGGGCAACCAAGAGACAACAGTGGAGAGAGACTTTAGGTAGAGAGAGAGATTTCAAGTTGTTTAGAGGAAGAAGATGAACCCCTTTTCGGAATGATATTTAAGAACCTGCGAAACAAAATTTGTTCCCAAAACACCCTTTGCATAAGATTTTATTTCTGAAAGTATTATTTGAAATGGACCAATCAAATGTCGTTACTTGGCGTTGTCAAAAAGTTAGCAAAACTGAGTTGTGAGAAAAAAATTATCCAGCTTGGAAGAAGAAGAAATAAAAAGGATGCATGAAATCTGCATGCAACGTGTTATTGGTGAGAGAAGAGTGAAAGTTACATTCAATTCTTTGATTTAGAATGGGACCCACGGGTACAACGGCTTACTTTGTTGCCTTTAATAGTTTTTATTAGATTTTAGTTGTAGTTTAAATGGTTCTGTAATGAGAAAATACTAAATGAAGTCTCAGGGGTGTTGTGCTATAAAATAAAAGTTGCAGGGTGATTACTCGTGTGCGTTGGTAAGCATTAGTGAGCTGTGGGGTCACTTGTAAGTGTGGGATAAATATTAAGTGTTAGCATTTTGATTACTTTAATCAATTACGTTGGTATTATAAAACCTTGACTTGATGAATAAATGTGTATGTTGATACCACTTATGAAAAATAATAAGATTTGAGTTATAAATCTTGTGATTGGTGAGGAATGCATATAATTGAGATTATGCATGAAAGATAATGAGTATGGTGTTATGAACCATGTGATTTATGAGCAATGCATGTTATTGAGAATATGTATGGAATTGTGATGTGAACGTTTTTACTGTCGTCGATCATGGATGAACTTTTCGCACTATGCTACGTTAAGAATGTGTTGGACTCTCGTTTAGAGATAGTGATTCGAGTGTCACTTCCCTCTACGCGGGGAGGTGGATGTCTCGCCCAAATGACTTTAGCTCGGTCGAGTATAGTGCATCGGGGCGCATAGTGTTAGTGTTTTTACTCGTTAGTCCTTGAGAAGTCGAAGAGATAGGTCAAAACTCAGGATGGAAGACGACTCAAATTGTCCTGTTTTGCGAAACAAGTTATGACGACGTAGTAGAAGGAAACGACATCGGATCATGAATGGAGGTTGTGATGTAATGTTATGATGGAATATGTTGTATGGCTATATACTTTGTAGTTAATATGATTATTATATATTGTGTGTTATAATATTTCTGGTTGCTCACCCTTGCATGTTTGTGAGTGTGGTTTCCACCTACGATGATCGTACTTGTACGGGAGTAGTTGGCATTGCAGATAAGGTTGGATCATAGTAGCTGACAAGAGTTGGGATCTTTTATATCGGGGTTGATTACTTATTATGTTTAAAACTTTTCAGACTTGGTATTTTATATAAAAACGATATTCTAGAATTTCAGAGAACGTTATAATTATGCTTTTCTTCCGCATTTTAATCAAATAAAGTGATTTTCTTAAAGAATTGTTTTAATGAAAAACTTTGCGAAAAAATTTTACACTATGACATCTCAAAAATCAGGGTGTTAAAGTGAGGTTAGATCCACTTGGACTAGATTTATTAAAATTATTTTTCCTATTCTGACCAGGTTTGTGTTTGTACCTTTTTGGAACAGGTTTTTCTTAAGAAAAAGTGACTTTGTACATGCCTAAAAGGGTAGACACCAGTTCTTGCCAACGCCGAAAATTTTGTCTAGAGAAGACCTCAACTTTTGACAAGTTTGGAACCGTGTTGTTGATGTCAGCCATAAGTCCTTAAGATTTTTGTGTAAAAGTTGACAAAATCACGAACAAAATTTTCCAACGTGTGTAGATCATTGTCCTTAAGGACTTATCTGCGGTGCATTGCACAAGTCCCTTAGGATACAACAGGAACTTTTCAGAAATTTCTGAGGATCTCAGAACTAGCAAGGAACTCTAAAGAGAGTAAAAAAATAAACCCAGGATATAAAGAGGATAAGAAAAGAAAGGAATGAACGTTATTTTTCCATTATTATTATTTTGTAACATCTTTAATTAAAGGGGTTAAGTGATGTTTTTCATTGTTTCGATGAGCTTAATGGGAATTTGGGAGTGATTATTATGCTAATGTAATAGAAAATAAATTATGTGTTGTTAATATTTAATTGAATTAAAGGAAGTGTGATGATTTAAGATTGTATAAGAAGGTGATGTATGAGCTATGTATAAATGTCGTATTTTTAATTTGTTTTTATATGAGTTGAATGAACAGAATAATAGTATTTGTTTAAGGAGGAAAACTACATATGTGTTTTAGTGTGATGTATAAACAACATGATCAAACTTGATATCATCCTAACTCTGCTACTTTTTTGGAATCATATAAAAATGAAAACAATTAATTGAGAGAGTCGAGGAAGGTTTTTATCTAGAGTATTGGCAGTAGTCGTACTCAGGAGAGATATGAATTTACCTTACCATGTAATGTGGTTGAACACAACATGTCCACATTATAAGCTATGGTTCCGGGGAATTACAAGAGAGTTGTGGCCATGGTAAATGCATAATCTCTTGGCACTAGTTTATACATAGTGTTTCAGTTGAAAGGGTTCGAGGGTCGGTCGTCCTTTTTCGCTCTGCTCTATGCTCTGATCGTCCAATCCTCTTCAAGAATGCACTCTACACCAACCAGTTGTTGACCTGTAGAAGACTTTCTAACGCTCAAGTCAGATATGTTTCTCAAATAGGTCTTTATTTGATTAGAATGGAAAAATGTCTTTACTTGGACATTAATCACATATTTATAGGGCTTATAACAATCAAGCTCATTCATTAATCATTAATACCGTATATTCATATTTTATATGGTATTCAAACCAATAATGCCATATATTCATATTTGATATGACAATCAAACCATTATTGTCATTTATTCATATTTGATATGGCAATCAAACCATTAATTAATCATTAATGCATGTTAATATACCTGTTAACTGCCCATAAATGACTGTTGCACTCTTAACTAGACTTTAATTACCTAAAGTGGTTGTCTCGACCGATTGGCTACCCCTATCAGTAAGTTGATTCTCATTGTAACATTGACCAGTATATTTCATATAGTACACGAGTCCCCCAACCCAAGCAAGCTCTTTATTGGAAGAGGTGTGCAGAGATTATTATGAGCTTACGAGAGGCCGCTAACGTTGTATTAGGGAGTCTATTTTCAATTTGCTTTAAGTCTTCATTCCTCTCTGCACCGAGTGCAGACTCTAGGAGTTCACTTTGAACGTTCCCTAGGTCGAAGAGACTCAAGTGAGAGTTCAAGGAGAATGTTCCTCATTGAGCGGCGGACACTAGGAGTTAACTTAGAACGTTTCCTAGGTCGGAAAGGCTCGGGTGAGAGTTATAGAAACGTTCCTCACCGAGCGGCGTAGACTAGGAGTTCACTTAGAACGTTCCCTAGGTCAGAGAGGCTCAAGTGAGAGTTACGAAAATGTTCCTCACCGAGCAGGGGACACTAGGAGTTCACTTAGAATATTCCCTAGGTCGGAGAGGCTTAGGTGAGAGTTACCAAAACATTCCTCACCGAGCATTAAGCTCCAGGTTAGCCAAGTGGTTCGTATGTAGGGCCTTGTCATCTACACTGAAGAAAACAACAATTCGATTTTTAACGGTCAGAAAAAGTGTAGCTAATGCATTTAAAAGTTTAGACAATTAATATCAAGCTAGGTTATGTTATAAAACCAAATGGTCGGGCAAGCGAGATTGCTCGATCTTTGATTGGATGTTCGAAGACCAAAATGAGGAAGCCACATTAGGACAACTACGACCGAGATGTCAATACTTAATGTCTTGCGAATTATTAATAAGCCTATTGCTGCAGCTATTGCTTATGGTTTTGACATCAGCGTTAGTGAAAAGAATGTGTTGATTTTGTTTGGGGAATGTTCGATGTCGAGAGTGGAGAACATTTTAAACCTTCCTCTACAACATATTTTCACTCACGAAAATATGCGTTAAGCCAAATAAACTAAGGCTGCAATATTTTATAATTTATAATATATTTTTGTAACGAAAATCCCTTCATTTTTTCATTAAAGTTTAAGAAGAAAGTGGCGACATTTAATTTTTTGCCTCGTACCTCTTTGATGGTTGTTCTTGTGGTTATCTTTCCAAGGGTTTCTCTGCAAAAACTGAGGGAACCTCTGGCACGTGTCTTGTTGATGGATTCTCCCGTGGAGATGATGACCCATGTGTGGTGCAACTTTCGCTTTGCGAACCAACAGTAATAATACACTAACATATACATATTGGTATGCATGTGTAGCCTAAATTTCAGTGGATATTTGTTTACCTGAAAGTTCCTGAAACAACAGACATGCCTTTAGCATTTATTATTGAATTTTTTTGTTCCTGTTGCAAAACCTGGTACTGATCCGAAGTAGTGATGCCGAGAACGAGCGCTCGTCTGGTTTCTTATGGTTTCATGGGGATGCCACTCAGCCCCACGGTGGGCGCCAAAATATTTCGGTTGAAAGGGTCTGAGGGTCGGTCATGCTTTTTGGCTCTACTCTATGCTCCAATCGTTCAATCCTCTTTAAGAACGTACTCCACACTAACCGGTTGTTGACCTATAGAAGACACTCTGATGCCCAAGTCAAATATGTTTCTCAAAGAGGTCTCTTTTTTATTAGAAAGAAAAAAGTGTCTTTACTTGAAAATTAATCACATATTTATAGGGCTTGTAACAATCAAACCTATTCATTAATTATTAATACCGTATGTTCATATTTGATATAACAATTAAACCACTAATGCCATATATTCATATTTGATATGACAATCAAATCATTAATACAGTATATTCATATTTGATATGACAACCAAACCATTAATTAACCATTAATACATAATCAAACCATTAATGTCATATATTCATATTGATATGACAACCAAACCATTAACACATGATAATACATATGCTAACTGCCCATAAATGACCGTTGCATTCTTAATTACACTTTAATTACCTAAAGTGGCTATCTCGACCGATCGGCTACCTGTAAGTTGATTCTTATGGTATCGCCAACCATTATATTTCGTATAGTACAGATCGGTTCTTCGAAGGATGTGTCTATGGTTTTTGGAATATTAATGAGTTAGAATCTTATATTTAGATTTGGATTGCATGATTTTTGAAGGCTACGTTGCTAATTTTCAAATTTCTACGTTATTCTCTTTTTATTTAAAACTAATAAGTTTTAATTTATCTCTAACGTACCATATCTATTTTGTGTTGTGTTACTACCTATGATGATTATATATTTTTTATATATGTGAGTGGAGGATAATGTAAGTGAAGGTCTTAGTGTCAATACCAAATTTTGTCCGGATAGATAAATAAAAAAATAAACCCTTTTTGTCTTAATTTTCTTCTCTTTTATTTCGCATTTTTATCTTTATTTTTATTTATTTAGTTATTATTTTTGTGCTAAGAAAGAAGAGAAAAATGTTCTAAAATATACGTGAATAAAACAGGTGATCGTTTTTAGTAAAGTAAAAAATAGAAAAGGAAAATGTAATAGTCAACTAAGTCTAAGTCTTTTAGGAATAGCAGACTTGTGCTTCTCTTCATTTTCAGGCTATGCAAGCACGAATTAAGCTTTCTGCATCATACCACAGCATGCTTAACATACTACAACAACGTGCATAGTAATGCTTACAGTGTACAAGCCAAAAAGTTCCTATACAACAGTAATTACATCAAAGGAGAAATCGTGTCTGAATAAGGATGGCTTTGACCAACAAGGAACGACACAAAAGAGGAAAGACAAATCGAAATCCCAAGTTAGAGGCTTTTGGCTCCCCCTGAATCTGTCCAAGCTTTTTTTTGGAAAAAGGAAGAATCATTTGGAACCCCTTAATCACCATCGAGTCTTTTTTTTCTTTTCATTACAAACCTCATTATAGGAGCCAAAAAGAAAAAAAAACTCGGGAGAACTCTCTTCACCTTCGGTATCAGCTACCAAGCATTCGCGGTCACCACAACTCTCTTGCACCCACAACAACGCCTATAACAGGAAAGCAAAAACACAGTCACGTTCAGAGAGCAGGGAAAGAAAGAAACGTAGGCTACAGGAGAAACATTTTTGAATCAGGGGGGAGCGCCATTTTGAATGCCATCATCACGATTCATTTTCTTGCTTCCACCTATCGCGCACCTCATTACCACAACCTAACCCCAAACTCTTAGAGGCCCCTCACTTCCAACACCATAATCATTAACCTTTTACGGTCTTTCACCTACAACAAAAGAAACAACACAAGACCACAGAGAAGAAGGAAGGAGCATTGACCGGCGATTACAACCATAGTGCAAAAGCGAAAGCAGTACATAGAGGTAAGTCTTACAACTCCAGCTTATTGCCATTGCTCTTTGTTCGCTCTTGTATGTATGAGTCTTTGTTTCATTGTAAGAGCTAGCATTTTTGTTCCTGCTTGCTAGTCCAGATTGTTGTTGTTGTGTATCCGAATCCATGTTTCTCCATGATATTATACTTTTATTTTGACTCGGCTGCATGGGTACCGTAATGTCCTCATCACCCTATCATGATTAGCCACTGTCCCTATGGGCTTGACCTTTCATTCTTCCTTCTAACACCGAAACACAACCCTAAACCGCTAAACATTGTCTTGGCAAGCCTCTATGGTTGTATTCTCTGATAACTAAACTATGGGACCCCTAGAGGTGGTAGGCGCGATGGCGGTTTCAGGAGTGGCTACGACGGTGACGATTTTAGGGGTAGAGGTGGATTTGGTCGTGGCGGTGGAGGACATCGACACGATGACCGGTGGCGACCTTGGCCGTGACCTGTGGCGCTGGTGGTGCCCTGGTTCGAGGCAGTCGGGATCGCTCAAACGGCGATTGCCGGAGGAGCGTGAGAGCTTCTCTAACACGGGAAGAAGAGAAGGAAAGGAGGGCCTGGCGCTATGGCCGGCGATGATCCCGGCGGTGAGCAGCGGTGCTTGCGACGCCTTGGGCCGCGACTCGCGGCGTTCGGTTTCGACAGAGGTGGCGGCGCGTGTGCGTGAGCGGGCGGAGGAGACAAATCCCTCCTTTTGCTGCCTCGTTCGGAAGAGACACTCTAGGTCTCTAGGTTTTCTGAATGGTGGAATGAGGGGAAGAATGTGAGAACCCCTAAAGTTTCTACTGGGAGGGGGCTTACGTTTCTGGGCTAGCCTTTTTTTTTAAAAAAAAATAATAAATAAAGAGAGAAAAATTCTCTTCTGATCCGCACACCCCATTTCTCATCTTGGTACTCTCACTAGTGTAGAAAGGGCTTTAGACGTCCGTTCTTTTGGCCTTTTGGCATCCGACCACCCCCCGACGTCTTTGTGGGTGACGTTACTCAGACGTCGAGGGTCCACATCGGACGTCTATATAGACGTCCGATGTGTTAGGCCCGACGCCTATCTAGACGTCCGCCCTACACCATCGGACGTCCATATAGATGTCCCCACGTGCCCGTCTGACGTTCCCATAGACGTTCGTCTCCTCCCTCCCCTGACGTCTACACATACGCCCATATAGGCTGGGTTGGGCTGGGGTTGGACGTCCGTTTGTGCACTGCCAGACGTCTATAGACGTCCGACAGTGCACTAACCGACGTCTACTGGGCATTTTTTTTTAAAATTAATTTATTTTTGCAATAAAACCACACCTGAAAAGTAGAAAATTGTCCTAGAACAATTTTGCAATAATATATATATGCGTAACAAAGTTCTACTTAATGTAAAATATAATCCACTACCAAAACTATCAAGATAAAACTTAAACTAAAACTAAACAATGTTCAACAACAAATAAAACTATTCCTAACTCCATCTTTGCAGAAGATAAGCGGTCCACTCCTGCTTTATCTGCCTAATTGTGTCCTCTGGTATAGGAGATGTACTCTTGAAGCGTTGCAAATTCAAGAAAGATTCATTATGGTTTCATATATATGTTTGGAGATGAATTTGATTTGTAATGTATTCAAGGTATACATCATTACCTCATTCCAATCATCTGTAATGACAGCTCGAATGATGGTCTTAATCCAACACATCACATAGAAGCCACATTCCCATGAATCTAGCTGTTGGTTACACTAAAATGACAAACTAAATATGGCAACACCATGAATAGTCTGCCCTCCCTCAAGCACTCGTCCGACAGCCACAATGCGTGGGGGATCCCCATCAACCAACAGCTCATATTGACCGCTATACTCACTGGGGTCTACAGCAGAGCATGATCCTCCAGTGCTGACACGAGGTGGTGTGGGAGTTTCAGCGGCCCCCATGTTGCCTTGCGTCATGGAATGCAGCTTTTCTTCAGGCGCTCTTTGTATTTCTTTTTGTTCTTGTAGCTGCTTCATGAATCGTTACTCCATTGATCTCATGCTTTGGTTGAGTCTTTCCTCCAACTTAAGATCCATCTGCCTCTGTGTCTCCTGACTCATTGATGAGGGGGTTTTCTGTGTAGGGCCAAAGTAGTCACGAAGACCAATCGCCCCAGGAACTCCACGTACACATCTTGGGTGCTCGGGCCTTCCAATGGCCGTTGTTAGAATGTCGTCCCTACCTTGGCCATCAAATGTGCCCTGAGTCTGCTGCTCAACCAACTCATCCTGCACATAAAAAAACCAAGTTACTTAGAAGACATGTTGTGATAGATACACAATAACATAACTGCTTATAATTTGAACTTACAATTCTCTGTGAGATCAAGGCAGCTGAGGAAGATGTCATGTTCCCATCAGATTTAGTCCGAGCAGCCTTCCACAGCTCGTACCTAGCAGGTGCAGGTGCTAGGTCCGGCGACTCAAGTCCCAAGGCATCCGCTCTAGACTTTCTCAGTTTCTTCTCCAGTTTTGCATAACCACCTCGTGATAACAAGTGGGGTGCATCATTTAGCCTTTGTCTTTCTTGGGCGGCTAACCTTTTACCCTGTGAAACCATGTATATAAATAAGTGTAAAATCATAAAAACTCAATGAAAGACGATGTTAAGAAACATACCTTCCATTCCTCAGACTCTCTAGATGCACGAAACTGCATCCAATCCTCCTCTGTGAATGTATATTGCTGACAGGGATTTTCATGTTGCTTGTCTCCAAAGACATATAGTCGTGTCAGCCTTGTCTTGAAATCTCTCCATCTTATCGCTATATGCGATAACACTTTCTTTCTAATTTGTATTGTGTTTGGAATATCAAAATGTTTCTGTTTAAAACAAAAAACATGTTATTCCAAAACAAAACATAAAAGATAAGTATATCACAAATTGCATGAAGTATAAACATAATTGAATATCTTGCCATAAGAGGTTCTTGTCGACCTCTGGGACGTCATCCCAACATGCATGAAGGATAGAGACATGACTTTTTGCTAACTTACCCATATAACTCCTAAACCTATCAGCATTTGGCCCTGATGGATGACTTGATCTAGGGTCGGTGTCAACATGTCTCCTCTGACCATCCACGCGTCTGGATGTCACATCTGCCACTCGGGTGACGCCTCGTCCACGTCTGGTCTTTCCCGATCCTGAGTCTGAGGCCGACATACCTGAAAAATTATACAAGGTTAGTAATAATTCAATTATGATGACCATACATATAAAGTCAATAAAAAACAAAATATCAACCTATTAATTAATTGTTTTTTTCCAAATGCCTTCGTTGTGATCATTACGAATTGCCTGCATGACATCGACAACCTCATCAACTGGGTCTTCAGTGGGTCTAGATGCAACAGATGTTGTCTCAAGTATTTCAAGAGAATCGTCATCATCATGTCCATGCATGTTTTTTCCTTCTAAAACCACTGACCATTTTTTATTCGCTGGATCATTTACGTAGAATATTTGTCTTGCTTGACTAGCCATGATAAATGGTTCATCAGTGTAATTCATCTTGTTCAAGTCTACCAATGTGAAACCAAGGTCATTTGTCATGACACCAGAATTTATATCAACCCATTTACATTTGAAAACTAGGACTCTAAAAGTGACGTAATCAACTTCCCATATTTCTTGTATTATTCCAAAATAACTGATGGATGCTGTGATTGGATTTTTGTCTTTAGAACTAGCAAAGTGCACTGCCTCTGTCAGGAGCGGCTGCAGCGGATGGGTTAGCGTGGAACAACAAACCAAGAGGGGGGGTGAATTGGTTCTTACTAAAAACGTGTGCCTTAAAAATTTCTACTCAATTAAACTTACTTAGCAATTAATAATAACAATTAAATAGAGTAAGGTTGAGAGAAATTTGCACAGATGATTTTATCCTGGTTCGGATCTTACCAATCCTACGTCCAGTCGCTTATCTCAAAGCAAGATAAACAATTCACTAATCACAAAACAATTACAAACTACAATCACAAAGATACAATTTGTAAAAGTTTAGAAAACACCTCTCTTGATGCCACAAGAGATGAGACAACACCTCCTTTGAATCTTCACAAAGGATGAAACACTTCCTCCGAATACTTCACGAAGGATGACTTCCTCTTCCGAACACTTCCTTAGACACACCAAGGATGAACCAGTTATTCCTCTATCACCGTAGCAGTATTTCACCAACTCTACAGACAGAGTTTCCTTAGCTGAGCAAGAGCACACAATTCTCAAGAGTTTCTGAGTATTTGAGCACAAGGGAAGAGTTTTTCTTGTTAATCTTGAGAGGAAATGAGAGTCTATTTATAGACTCATCCAAAGGCTCTTCCATTTTTCGATTTCAGCCTTTCTGACTGTGTTAATCGATTAACTTAAGTGGTTAATCGATTAACTCACCAACGGATAGTCCAACGGCTCTAAAAACGGCTAGTTTTTCAAACGGTCACTTTGTTAATCAATTAACAGCCTCTGCTAATCGATTAACGCTAATCGATTAGATACCCTTGTTAATCGATTAGCATGCATTGTTGTGCTTCTCCATTCGTCTCTGGAACAATCGATTATTGACCTTTGTTAATCGATTACTGCTAATCGATTACCTTCCCTGGTTAATCGATTAGCACTGCACAGTTTTTGCTCTTGGTTCATTTTTACATCACTTTTGAATGCATACATAAAACCACTAATTTCCTATGTTCATACAGTTATTACAAAAGTTACAAGTCTTCAAAAATCATTCTTCATGAGTCTTGGTTGTTCTTGACTTGATTTAGATATCATCAAAACTTCATCTTCATCATTTTGCTAATAGCCTCAGCTTGTAGTGTGACGCCACTATTTTGAACTCTGCTTTTGTCATCTTCTACCTTTGTCTGAAAAGAAATATTGTTTATATAGTACCCACCATATGTAATGACATCTGTGTTCGGCCAACGAGATAACCTCAATAAAGTTTCAGAAACATGTGGAGTTGCATAAATCTTTTTCTTAAACCATTGCAAGAAGGTTTTCACATGTTCATTAAGATGCCATTTTTCACTCATTTTTGGGTTTGCTGCCTTTATTTCATTAACGTGGTCAGAAATGTAAGGAATCACATCAACAGTGTTGTTTAAGACGTACAAATGAGCTTGGTCAATTTCTTTTCTGCTAACACTTTGATTTCTCACACCTCGAACACCCTTACCTTCACATTTTCCTTCATGTCTGCTCTTGGGAAGACCGAAGGGTTCACAAGATGGCATATAACTTGAACAAAATTCAATGGCTTCTTCTGCAACGTATCGCTCTATGATTGAAGCTTCTGGTCTATACTGATTCTTGACATATCCCTTTAAGATCTTCATGTATCTTTCAACTGGGTACATCCACCTTAAGAAGACCGGCCCACATATTCGAATTTCTCTGACTAGATGAACAATCAAATGTACCATGATGTCAAAAAAGGAAGGTGGAAAATACATCTCCAATTGACATAATAGTCGTACTCCCTCATTTTCCAATTCATCTAAACCTCGAGGGTCAACAACTTTCTTGCAAATGGCATTAAAGAAAAAACTCAGACGTGTCAGAATACCCCTAACAGAAGGAGGTAATATGCCTTAAATAACAACAGGTAACAATTGTTGCATCAATACATGACAATCGTGAGACTTTAAACCAACTAGCTTTAAGTCTTGCATAGACACAAGGTTACTAATATTTGAAGAATAACCTTGCAGAACCTTCACACTTCTTAAACATTTACAAAAACTTTGTTTTTCTTTTTTGTAAAGTGTGTGACAGGCTGGGGGTAGATAGGTGCGTCTTCCTATTATTTGTGGATGTAACTCAGATCGGATTCCCATGTCAGCCAAATCTTGTCTTGCTTTTATTCCGTCTTTGCTCTTCCCTTTGACGTTTAATAAAGTTCCGATGACACTATCACAAACATTTTTTTTCAACGTGCATCACATCAATACAATGTCTAACATCAAGTTCACACCAATATGGAAGCTTAAAAAATATTGATCGTTTCTTCCAAATGTTCTTTGCAGAGGTACTTTTATGATGTTTTCCAAACACAATGTCAATGTTTTTGACTTCGTTGTACACCTCTTCACCATTCCGGGGTCTGCACACAACCTCATCCTCAGCACTTCCATTAAATGCTTTTTTCAATCTACAATAAGGATGATTACGAGGAAGAAATTTTCGATGTCTTGTATATACTGTCTTCTGACCATGCTTCAACTGAAGGTAACTAGTGTTTTCTTCACATATGGGACATGCAAAATGACCTTTAACACTATAACCGCTCAAGTTTCCATACGCTGGGAAATCATTTATAGTGCAAAACAACATTGCACGCAAACGGAACTGTTCTTGAACATTTGAATCAAACACGTCGACCCCTTCTTCCCACAACAATTTCAAATCATCAATTAAAGGTGCTAAGTAAACATCAATGTCATTTCCAAGTTGTCTAGGACCCGATATCATCATGGACAACATCACATATTTTCTCTTCATGCACAACAAAGGAGAAAGATTGTAAATCACCAACATAACTGGCCACGAACTGTGTTTGCTACTTAAGTTTCCATAAGGATTCATACCATCAGTTGGAAGTGCAAGCCTTAAGTTTCTTGGATCTGCACCAAATTCTTGGAATTTGTCATCAATCTTTTTCCATTGTGGTGAATCAGCAGGGTGTCGAAGAAGATTATCGCACTTTCTTTCGTCAGAGTTCCATTTAAGGTTCTTTGCATCTTCTTTAACAGAGAACATACGTTTGAACCTAGGTATTATAGGCAAATACCACATCACCTTAGCAAGTGCACCATCATTACCTTCATTACCACTGACTCTGTCAAATTTCTTTTTAAAACGGGATAAACCACATGTTGGACAATACTTTAGCGAAGCAAACACTACAAGAAATAATGGATTTATATACAGAAGTTTATATACGGATTTAAATCCGTATATAAGGCAGATATTATATACGGAATTTAGAAAAAATGTTATATACGGATATTATATACGGTTTTTTATATACGGATGTTTCGTATATAAATTCCGTATATACGGTTGGCGCGTGATAGCGGGAAAATTACCCAAGGATGGAATCCGTATATAAGTGGTATTATTTGTTTGTAATTAGAGCCAGGTGTTATTTGCGGATATTATATACGGATCAGGGAAATAATTATTTTAAAAAAATATATTTCTGATTAAGGGGAAGCTGGGTGTCATTTCTCAACCTCGAGCTTTCCTCTCTTTGTTGAACCCTGGACATTTCTTCTCTATCGAACCATCACGCTTTCCTTTCTCTTTCGAACCATCTTCGGTCTCAATTCGGTGTCCTTCTGTGGAGCCATCTTCGGTGTGGGTGTTGGTCTTTGGAGTCGTCTTTGGTGTGGGTGTAGATCGTGCTTTGGTTCTTCCTCGCCTCTCTCTGTCTATTATTGTGACCTTCATCAATCCTTCATCAAGCACTGTGGTTGGGGCTCATTGTTGGGTGCGGTGTCATAGTTCGGCGTTGAGTAGCTTAATCGGGTAAGTAAATCAAACCCTAATGCTTAGTAAATTTGGTTCTTCTCTGGCCATTCTTGTCATTAAGCGATTGTCATAAATCATAGGCTTAATCTCGCATTCTTCCAGTTGCAGAGGAACCCTAGGATTGTTGTTCTCGCACTCCGATTTTGGGTCGCCGTCATTCAGTCTCAGTGACTCTGTGGTAAGTCCAAAATGTTGTTCCTTTAATATATATCTTTATTTCTTTGGTGTGTAGTGGTTTAATGTTGCGGTTATTCACAGAGAAGAAGAAGTTCGAATGTCTAAGCATCTTTTAGTGTTCGATGTTGTAGATATGCTGAATTGCTGATTGTTGTGGTAAGTAAATTTTGTTTATTCCTAAGTGATTTCATTTGTAAAAGGAGAAAATCCTAAACCCTTTGTTCTTTGGTTTTTCGGGCACAAAATGGGGTTTGGTTTGGTTGGTGTGCTGTGGAATACTTTGGTGCATTGTTAGGACATTGAGTGAACATTAAGAGGCGTGTTAAGGCATGTTTACGCAATCTTTAAGGACTATAACATATAATTTATATTATTAATTATATATATGTTTTATATGGTTTTCTCCGGTTGAATTTGTGTGATATAGGACTGCAAAGGATTCGAAGGGTAAGATAAGTGGAGGAAGCTTTTGGGATTCAAAAAGGAAAGTACCACAAAAGGGTAAGTAGTTATTACGTTTTGTTTAATGAGTAAATAGCTATTCTATTCAGTTTAATGGTTTTGATGTGATTACCATATACATTGTTAATTGAGAAGCCATAAGTTAAAATACTCTAGCTTTACATACCTAATCTACATCAGGTGACTGCTACACAAAAAATTGTCCTCTGCTAATTTTATAAACAAATAAAAACCAAGGAAGGAAAAAAAATTAAAATTAAAAGCCATTGGCAATTCTCACTACTTCAATGCCCCTTTGCAAGAAATCAAATACAATTTGAAGGGTCAAAGAATATATGTTTAGAACCATTTACATTTCACAACTCCCTTTGCTTCAATCTCTGTCTGAGGTGTATTAGTTTTCCTTGGACCTGTTTAGGTAAATCATCATCAGATAAGCCAATTTCAATCCCTTCTACTTGTTTTCTCTGTATAATATCATGGTACATTGGAAGAAACCGAGTTTGGAAAGACCTATAGGAGAAATAGGGTAGCAACACACACACAAAACACCACTGGGAGCACATGCTTCTACAAAAACCCTGTAAGATGTTGTGGATATTGCTGCAGATAAGTAACCATAGACCAACACAAATACATACCAGAAAGCGATGCTGCCCCATATAAAAAAATGTTGTATCCAAGTAAAGTAATTTATGGATATTGCCATTTGGCAATTCACAGTCCACACCACACGTGTATACATTGTCACCCCAAGTATTTCAAAATCAACCAGTTTACCATCTCTTCTGAAGGCTTGATTGAACACAGAATTAGTGGTTAAGAAGAATATCAGTAAAGAACTAAGGACTCCATTCAACATCCACCCTAGAATCCGAGGCCAGCTGAATAGGGTGTCTTGTACTCCCTCTAGATATAGAAAGGGATATTGTAAGACAGACCATTTGATTATTGATTAGCACAGAATCTTGGCTTTCAACCAATCTTTATTTAAAATCAAGAGCCAAAAAAGAAATTCAGTACACATGTCAACCACACAATAGCAGCAGAACTTTACAGAGTAATGTGTTAGCTAGATTTCATCCTAAAATCAATGTTGTTATACAACCATTATAGTTCCACCATAATGCTTAAAATCACTGCTGCAAACCCCTTACGGCAGAACCAAGACTTTTACAAAATGAAGTAATAAATATAAACTTTAGTGTGAACATAATTAATCAAAAAAGGTCAAAGATAAACTGGTAATATAAACAGCCTAGAGAAAAAATGCAAAATTTAAAAGAAAAATGTCTTCTAAGAAGAAGAATCGTATATGTCTATGTGCTGCTTCTTAAAGAACCTTTAAAAGCAAAATTTAAAGAAATAAAAGGCAATATATATAGTACCTTTAGGCAAAGTTTGGCAGAAAAATCCTGATCAAAAACACCTAGAGCGATAACTGGAAGTGAAGTGAAGAAGACATTGTAATGTGACATGTACCAATCATTGTAAGCAGCTTGACCAGAGAAAGAAGCATACGCCTCAAACCAAAAAAGGGTAAATCCAAATGCAATGTTTTTATAGAAAAAATCATTGGTAATATAAACTATATTATATATTCCTATATTTTTATAGAAAAAATCATTGGTAAATCCAAAATCATAAAAATTATATATTCCTATATTTTAATGAAACATTTTACTCTTTGACACCATTCACCATTGTTAAAGAATTTTTAGCAGTTTTCTCATAATAAAATAGAATAGATGGGATGTTATTTGGATCATAGGAGTATTCTTTACATCAGCCATTTCTCACAAAAATAGTTTAACCAATTGCAACCATATTTGATGAGACTAGTTTTAGTTTATCTAATTTCTTTGAAGCTTACTGGAATAAAAAATAGCAGAGAAAAAACTTACCTTACTAGTAGTGTTTATTTTAAATGTTAATCATTTGATGTCATGAGTTAACTTCTCTTTTTTGTTTTGTATAGTTATTCCTTGCTTGTTAACTGTAATAGATCCTTATAGGTCATGCTATATAATCTTTGGTGATAACGAATTCTCATTTACACTATCAATTTCATTTCATAAAAATATTTTTAAAATGGGAATAAAATAAACAAGTTTTAGTTTTAGATGATAAATTATTCGGGGAAAAGAATATACACAGAAACGATAATATGATAATATAAAAAAATTGCAAAAATATTACTCACATTTTCAGAAACCTTTGGTTTTAATTATCCGGTAACGTGATTTGATTCTGAATAAGATGAATACAATGAGTATAGGGGCAGGTATTGATGGTTTTGAATTTTCATGTAACATACATACACTTACATGCTTCTTTAAATATAGTACATTGCTCTGCTTGAGTTTCAGAGTTTTGATGTTCAATTGCTTTGTCCATATACTGGTTTCTACTTCTCTTTAAGATTAATCAATGGTTGTTTTGCACAAGCTTATAGCATATGGTGATGTCTTTATTAATGTAGCTGTTTTCCTTTCATCTTTGGTCACGTTTTATTTTTGCCATTTTTTTTTGTTTAAAACTGTCAAAATTGTTAAACTGTTATTAAACCATTAAAACATTTAAAAATAAGTTTCTAAAGATTGCTAAGTAAATAAGAACAGAGATCAGATCAATAGATAAATAGGAAAAAAGAAATCCTCTTGAACAAATGGCTAAATCTGAAATACAAGTTTGATCTGATGATTGAATAAGTTGCTTTTTATCCACAAATCCATTGATTTCCCTCCTAATATTATTTAGAGAGTGAAATTAGTTTGAAAACTATAAAATGCATTCAAATATTAAACAAAAAAAATCAATCTTATGCTAAATGTTATTACAATGAATTTTATAATTAATTTTGTAAATCCTAAAAATAACTTGAAATAGTAATAGTTCAAACATTTTTTAACTAATTGTTTCACTCAAAATATACTTTTTTTGAAGTGACAATGATCATATGAACTCTGTCATATCATTTGTTGAGTCACTGTTTTTTGCTAAACAACTCTGATTAACTTCAAGAGCATTTATAAACAACTGATGAAGATAAGTGTTTGTTTAGTGGTCATGCAAGATCTCAACCATTAGTTTATTATTAAGTAATCGAGGATAATATTATGGACAGTGTAATGTTTTTAACAGTATTGGTGGGGACTGGAATCTGCATGGCCTTGGTAATATTATAGCATTCTGATTTCATTTTGGGGTTTGTCTTGTGACCAAGGTAGCTGATCCTTTCAGCAGTGAAGAAGATGCCTTTAGCATCCATCATTTTCTTGTGTTTCTTATTACTTATGGGTGTCCAGTACACGCATTCACTGTCCCTCATTTCTGAATCAATAATAGGGAGATATATGATTCCATATCTTGTGTTTCTTATCACTTCCTTTGCCACTACCATTTCCACCCTTTTTTTTACTATTCACTTCAAATTTTATTCCAGATGAGAGGAGAAACCATCTACTTCAATCTTTTTTAGTTCGAAAGTAGTCACTATAATACTAAAAGTTCAACTCCTCACTCCTTTAAACATGTACTGTTCCCACACTAATATCTACCCCAATATCTTCAAATTTCATAGTATTACAAAGATGCACAATAAACATGAAAAACATGTTCTAAATTAAACAAACTAGTCTTCATTTATTCATCCGTTCCTTGGTGGAGAGCTAAGTTTGTGATTTACCAACCTCGTCCACTGCCACTGCTAATGACACATGTTCCTGTCCTTCTGCTAAAGAAGAAGAACCTGTCATTCTCCTCCACTTTTTCTATCAATATTTCAACCTCATTCCTAAAGAAGAACCTCAATAAAATATTACTGCTTAATTAGAAAAAAAACAAAACACATGGGGGAATAGTTTTTATTATTACTTTGTATATTTAAAGACTTATATAATGAAAATTGTCCATTATATGATGAGATTTTGAAATATTTGATTAATTTAAACTTGAAGTATTTGACTTGTTTGAACTTCAACTTCAAGTACAATTTAGTGCATAACACAATTAGTCCATGAACTGTTGTTCAAGCATGGAATGTTGTTCAGACATAGAACTTGTGTTTGTAATCAAACCTTCGCATGCAAACCATTGATACAGAGGAAATAAAAGTAGGCTTTTTTTTTCGGTCCAGAAAAAAGCCACCTCGAAAGCTCTTATATACTTTAGATACCCACTCTATAGTATAGCTTGGATTAAAGTAAAGACTATAACTTTTTCTATACAGTTCAAGAAGTCATAATTTCTTGTTAGGTGATTAAATTTAAACAAATTCATATTACAATATAAATATAAATATAAATATAGAATAATTGTTGTTAGGTAATTTCTTGTTACATTTTAAATAATTTCACGTGCCAATTTTGGCATGGATTTTCCTATTCCTAATATTCTTTGGGTTTTACTTAGTGGAATGTTGTTAATGTTTCCCATTGATAGAAAAGTAGTTGAAATTTGCCTCCCCTCCAATACTTTGTTATAAATTGATATGCCATGTTTCTTTTGTAGTTGCACTTGGTACCTGCAATCCAGTATACAACAAGGTTCTTTTATCAACCAAAGCTCCTAGTAAGACCTGAACCAATAAATAATTGTACTTTTGCAATGTATGCTTATGCAACTGTACCTAAAATATTATGAGGGTTATTTAGTTGTTAAAATATTTATCTTATGTATTTAAATTATTTAGCAAAACAATTAAACACATCAACTCCTGTCTAGCATAATTTGTTTTTTCTTGAACTATGTTTGGTTGTAGTTAGAGTCTTAGGTCAACGTTCTAGGTTGGCCAATATCCTTGTATATTGAAAGCTTAAAACAATTTTGTACATAGTGATTTACATGTACAAAAATAATACTAAGATAGAGACATGTAGAAAAACGTTGTATGATAGAGAGAAGGACCTAAAATAATTTAGGTTATTCTTTAGGAAGCCATTTGATAGGGCACGTGTCCTAATATGGACACGTGTATTAACCATTGCCTAATTGTTTTGTAATCGATTTATGTACAAAAACATGGATTATGCTCAACCAAATCGTTCATGGATGTACGATAGGTGTCATAGAGGAAGAGGTGCTTTGAAAGAGTCTTTTGTATTGGGTGTTGAAGAGTTTATAAGTAAAGCTTGTGAACAACAACGTTATCGTAGAGATGGGGGTCTTCGATGTCCATGTTTAAAGTGCGATTGTACAAAGATTCTGCACGAAAGAGTTGTGAAGGTTCACCTTTACAAGAATGGTTTCAAGCCTAATTATTTCATTTGGGAGGATCATGGGGAAATAATGCCAGAAGATCATGTGCAGAATCATGACAGTTCGATGGCTGTAGAGACGGAAGGTGGTCAAATTAACCAATTTCAAACAATGGAAGACATGGTGCATGATGCTCTTAGGCAAAATGGGTCGTGGCAAGCATCTACTTCTAATAACATTGAAGAGGCTCCGAATGAAGAAACACAAAGGTTTTTTAATTTTTTGTTGGATGCAAACCAGTCGTTGTATGGAGGAGCATCAGACTCGAAATTATCAATGTGTGTCAGACTATTAGCTTGCAAGTCAAATTGGAATATTCCTAACCAATGCATAGATTTTATTGCAAAAATGGTTATGGATGCAACACCCATCAAATCAGGTTTGCCTAAATCATATTACGATGCAAAAAAGTGTGTATCAAAGTTGAGATTACAATCGCAGAGGATTGATTGTTGCATGGATGGTTGCATGCTCTTCTATAATAATGAATATGGTAAGAATGATGGCGCGTTGCTTGAATGCAAATTTTGTGGAAAGCCCAGATATCAACCACGTAACACGGGAGCAACTACTACAAAACAAGTTCCTATGAAATCAATGTTCTATTTGCCATTAATTCCCAGACTACAAAGAATGTATGCCTCAACACAAACTGCAGGACAAATGACATGGCACTATCAGAACATGTCGTCGAATGGTGTTTTACGCCATCCATGCGATGGAGAGGCTTGGAAGCACTTTGATAGAGTATATCCTGACTTTGGTATCGAGCCACGCAATGTACGACTCGGTTTATGCTCTGACGGTTTTAACCCATATGTACAGGCATCAAATATACCATATTCATGTTGGCCAGTTATTGTGACCCCTTATAATCTTCCTCCAGAAATGTGCATGTCTAAACCTTACATGTTCTTGACATGTCTCATTCCCGGGCCATTCAATCCAAAGGTTGGCATAGATGTGTACTTAGAGCCCTTGATAGACGAATTGAAGAAGCTGTGGACGGGTGTGATGACATATGATATTTCAAGGAAACAAAACTTTATTTTGAGGGCCATGCTAATGTGGACAATTAATGATTTTCCTGCTTATGGTATGTTGTCCGGCTGGAGCACTCATGGTAAACTGGCATGCCCACATTGCATGGAGCATACAAAGGCTTTTAGATTATATCATGGGGCAAAAAATTCATGGTTTGACTCCCATCGGAGATTTTTACCGAATGACCATGCTTTTAGGAGGAACAGGAATGCTTTCAAGAAGGGGGAAGTGGAGATGGATGACGCACCACCATATCTTACGGGACCAGAAGTTTGGAATAGAATCAAAGGTTATCCTAAAATAACTAAAAATGGTGCACCAAGAATTGATGGATACGGTGAGTGGCATAATTGGACGAAAAAAAGCATCTTTTGGGATCTACCCTATTGGAAGGATAATTTGTTAAGGCATAATCTTGACTTCATGCACATTGAAAAAAATTTCTTTGACAACATCTTTAATACTGTGATGAATGTTGCGGGGAAGACAAAAGACAATGAGAAGGCCCGAATGGATATAGCTTTGTACTGTAGACGAAAAGATTTGGAGCTAAAAAGTCATAGCAATGGAAACATGTATAAGCCAAAAGCAAATTATACACTCTCAACAGACCAAACAAAACAAGTCTGTCATTGGGTAAAAGGTCTTAGGATGCCTGATGGATATTCTTCTAACTTGTCAAGGTGTGTTGATGTGAATAGGGGAAAGCTCATTGGGATGAAAAGTCATGACTGCCATGTGTTTATGGAATGCTTACTTCCTATAGCGTTTAGTTCTTTACCGTCTCATGTTCTGAATCCCATTACAGAGATAAGTCATTTCTTTAGAGATTTGTGTTCTACTACATTGAACAAGGATGACCTAGCGAAGATGGAAGAAAACATTCCAATCATTCTTTGCAAGATGGAGAGAATATTTCCTCCCTCATTCTTTGATTCTATGGAACATCTCCCTATCCATCTTCCATATGAGGCACGACTTGGTGGACCAGTCCACTATAGGTGGATGTACCCATTTGAAAGGTGACAATATGACATGTTATTGTTCAATTTACTAGGCATAATTCAAAAACCCTAACACATCAGTTTCAAATTTGTAGGTTCATGGGATATGCTAAACGTTCAGTAAAGAATAAAGCTAGGGTTGAAGGATCTATTTGCGCATCATACTTGCACAGAGAAACAACTCATTTTTGTTCTCACTATTTCAAAAACTTCATGTTAACACCACAAAGCAGTAGAAATGAAGTAGACATTCAAATAGAAAGCTTTACGACAACATTATCAGTGTTTGACCAACCTGGCCGTCATTCTGGGAGGGAATCAACACATTGGTTAAGTGATGAAGAATTGAGATCAGTTCATGTTCATGTATTGATCAATTGCAATGAAGTTGAACCTTACCTTGAGTAAGCCTCCTAAAATAAATTATATTTCGCAATTCTTTCATTTGATATAATTAATTGTCTTTGATCTAATCTGGTCGTACATGTCGACAGCTCATTCTTACATACCTATCAACTATCTGAGTCAAACAGTTCGACATACATACATGCTAATTTCCCATTGTGGTTCAGGCAAAAAGTACGACTTCCTATCATTCTTACACATTCATTTCTTCCTTAATTCTTTAATCATTACATTGTTGAATAGTTTCATATCCTGAATGGTTGTAGGTTCATAACGATCCTTTAAGTGTGAGGAACCAACATCTTAGAGATTTATCACTTGGTCCTTTAAGGTGTGTAAAGGAATGGCACACATTCTTTGCTAATGGATACAAATTTCATACCCATGCATGGAGTCAGGGCAAGAAGACAATAAATAGTGGGGTTCATGTTAAAGGGCTAACAGAAGGAGGTCAAGATGATTTCTATGGTTTCATTAAACACATTTATGAGTTGGAATACAATTCAACAACCACAGAAAAGAAAATTGTATTATTTTATTGTGATTGGTTTGATCCATCGAGAGTAGGTACAAGGGTGGATTCAAAGTATGGAATTGTGGGTATTCGAATGGATAAAAGATATGTGTTGTTTGATCCTTTCATAATTGCACATAATGTACAACAAGTGTATTATGTACCATATCCTACATCACGCACGGACAAACGAGGTTGATGTGTTGCGATAAAAACGAAGCCTAGAGGTCGCATTGATTCGAATGATGTAGAAGCCGATGTGCCATACCAAGTGGAGGAAATGTCACATGTTAATGACGTCATTGAAGTTGAAGAAGTAGTCCGATTACAAGATGTAGAAGTTGGTCTTGAAGAAGTGAACCCTAACAATATTTCATCATTTCAAGGGCAGATAGATGAAGATACAACGGAATCAGAAGAATACAATGCAGAGGAACAGGGTGAAGATGACAATGAAGATGAATTTCATAGTTCTAGCACTGAATAGAGTTAGGGTGTGTTCCTCCTTATTTTTGTTGCATTTATAATGTTGTCCACAATCTTAAGTTCTTATCAATGTAAGTCTTAAGATTAAACATTTACTAATAGAGTTTTATTGCAAAACCAGAAACAATGTGATTTCATCTATTGTTGATGTGTTTGTTTGTACTCGTGTTTTTTCTTTGTTTTTGGAGTATAATATTGTTTTTGGTTTACTTGTTACACATTTTTATCTATGATTGTACTATTTCTAAATTTTCTTTTATGCTATTGTATAAAAATATATATTATGTTCAAGAATATGGCATCAGGTCCTTCTGGCCCTCCTATTCCACCTTCAGGAAATTCTGATAAGGGGAAGAGGAAGAAATCTTATGTAGTGAAGTTGATGACACGTCTCAATAATGAAATTGGTTCAACCAGTCAACCAACTACACCTACCTCTACCTCCACTGGTAGATCTGTTCCACCTCCATTAGTTGTTCCTGCCTTAACTCCCACTCCACATCAAGTTCCTACATCTACACCTACCTTTATTGGTACATCTCTTCCACCTCCGATACAAGTGCCTGGCTTGACACCCACTCCATACCAAGTGCCTCCTCATCGAATGGCTTCACTCTCTCCCAATGTTTGTTCTAACCCATCAACTCCCAGAAATATTGCACCATCACCTGGTATAGAGGATGCAGATCCACATTCTAGTTCAGCCGCCAATTATGTGGAAGAATGTTCCAATAGTCGTCCAATGATTACACCTGTTGGAGGAGGGTAAGAAAAAAATTAACTCAATTAATATATAGACAATTCATTGTTGTATTATTGTAATGTTTGAGTTTAATTTTGTTTTAGGTTTTATCCTACAAAAACTGCATCGAAGGCAATCACAGCCACCATCAAGGAACAGTTTGATGAGCCATGGCTAACATGGGGCTCAATCCCTAAGTCAACCAGAGATGTCTTCTTCGAACGTTTTAAGGTAAACACTTTTCATTCCCAATCCTGTTACAAAGTCAATAGTTGGTGTCCTGCATTTAATTTATACTTTGAACTTGTTTACTTATTCAAACCTATTATTTCTAATATAACAGAGAAGGGTTTCATGAAAGCCTGAAGATGAGGAAAAGGTCAAAACAAAATTATCACAACAAGGCATCTCATAGACTCTCAGAGATCACTAGTCGAAAAATACCTTTCTATAACGAACCTATTATGACGTATAAAAATTATTCGTCATACTAGGTTGACCGGTGGCAAGATGGTAATAAAAATATAACATATTATAACGTAATTTTGTAAATCAGTTATAATATGAAACGCGGTGGCAAACTTGTAAATAAGTTTAAGACATATTATAACGTAGTTTTAAAAATCAGTTATAATATGAAATGCGGTGGTAAATGTTGGAACAATCCGTACCGTTATAGAGTTGCGCAGCGGAATAACTTATAAAGCGGAAGGCGTGTTCAGTCAAACTCTTAATAAGATGGTCTGTTTTAGAAATTTAATTTTCTTA
>JAHCHA010013476.1:941404-963440 GCA_027742795.1 Vigna hirtella | reverse complement strand
TATTTGGAGGAAAACTTCTGTCAAATCCTTGAAATGTTGTTCCACAGATTGACTGCGGATGACCATGTCGTCTACATAGACATCCATGCATTTGCCGATTTGATGGTGGAAGACTTTGTCCATAAGGCGTTGATAAGTGGCGCCCGCATTCTTCAGACCGAACGGCATTACTTCATAACAGTAATTTGCGCGCTCGGTAATGAAGGTTGTTTTATTCTGATCGGGCGCGTACATGGGGATTTGGTTGTACCCCGAGTCTGCATCAATAAAACTGAGTATAGTATGTCCTGAAGCCCCATCTACCAACCGATCAATGCTCGGAAGGGGATATGAATCCTTAAGGCATGCTTTGTTGAGGTCGGTGAAGTCCACACACATTCTCCACTGGCCGTTCGACTTCTTGACCATGACCACGTTCGACAACCACGTGGTGTAAGTTACTTCCCTGATAAACTGGGCGTTCATCAGTTTGTTGACTTCTGCTTGGATGGCCTCTCGTTTTTCTTCCCTGAATCGTCGTTTCTTCTACGCAACCGGACGCGCTTCCCTGAAGATCGACAATTTATGCGCCATCACCCCTGGATGGATTCCCGACGTATCTGCGGCCACCCACGCAAATAGGTCAGCGTTGGCTCTTAGTATTTTCGTTAGATCCTACTCATCATGCAGCGCCAAGCTACTACCGATGGTCGTGGTTTTTGACGCATCTGCTTCCAATTGGAATGTTTTGACGTCTCCTTGTGGATGGAGACGTTCGTCGACATTGGTTTTGGGATCCAAGTCGATCGCCGATGTTTCGGCTCCTCTGGCTCTTCTAGGTGGCATGGAAGGGGTGACCTTTAAATTGGCAACGTAAAACTGTCGAGTCGTTCGCTGATCAGCCCTGACGGTACAGATGGTACCTCTTTCTGTCGGGAATTTCATGACTAGATGGGGGGTGGACAGGATGGCTCCGAAAGCGTTCAAGCAAGGTCGTTCTAGTAAGGCGTTATACGAGGTATTTGCCTCTACTAGTAGGAACCTGACTCTGAGCTCTCGCGCCTCCCTGCCTGTTCCGAGTCGAGTTCGTAAGTCGAGGTATCCCCAAGTGTCGACTCTTTCCCCTGTGAAGCCTACAATATGCTCGTTGAAAGGGGCTATCAGGTCTTCGGATAAATCCATTTTCTGGAAGGTGGTCCAGTACAAGATATTGACCGAACTACCTTGATCAACGAGCACTTTGCTGACATCGTAATGGGATATTTCGGCCGTGATGACCATGGGATCATCGTGGTCACGGTCGGGAGCGTGGAAATCTGCGTCAGTAAAAGTGATGTTGGGCATGGATCGAGGTTGTCGATCTACCATGTGCACCGTCTTTAAGTTTCTCAAATGTCGCTTCCGGGTGGAGGCTGATGCTCCTCCCCCTGCGAAGCCGCCGGATATGGTGTCGATTCGCCCTCGGACTGACCTCTCCCTCTCCGAGTGTCGGGGTTGGCTCCGGGATCGTCCCCTTCGTCGGTCGTCCCTGGGAGGTGATCGTTCGGGACTTCGCCGGGAGGTTTCCTTCCGGCTGGGAGTTGCCGCTCTGGTGGATGTTCTCTCCTTTATGTATTTTTGGAGATATCCCGCGCGCATGAGTCTTTCTAACTCATCTTTCACCATGTTACATTCTTCTGTATCATGACCATGGTTCAGATGAAGTCGACACGCTTTACTGCCATCAGCATTCTTTGGAGTAGCCTTCCGTCGAACGGTGAGGAATTCTGCGTGTAGTGCCTCTTCGAGCACCTTCGCCCTGGGTGCGCTGAGGGATGTATAATGATCGTATTTGGGTGTCCACCCCGACTCTTTTCGAGGGGGTCGATCAGTTTTATAGTCGTTGGACGACCGTTTTATGTCTTTTTTGGTACTATTGTTCGGACTTTCATGCTGTTGCTTTTTCCTGGAGTTCCTGAGGTCCTCAATGCGAATGAATTTCGCGATCGTTGCTTGGAGTTCCTCCATAGACTTTGGAGGATTTGCATACAACTGTTCCGCGAAATATCTCGGTCGTAAACACGAGGGTAGATTGCTGATTATAAATGTGTGGTTCACGTCCTTTACACGTCTGGCCGTCTCGTTGTATCTTTGCATGAAAGCCTTCAGGGTCTCATCTTTCTCCTGCTTGGTGTTTACGAGCTCAGCAGGAGTCATCTCCGGTCTTCTGTTGGTAGCATACTGTTTTCGAATGAGAGCTTCTACGGTGGCGAAGCAGTCCACCGAATTTTGAGGAAGAGTGTGGTACCACTCGAGTGCCTCATCTTTCAGGGACAACGAAAAAGCTCTGCAAATAACGGGATCGTTATCCGTGTAGAACGCCATGGCATCTATAAAGTTGCGAAGATGATTGTCGGGGTCTGCTGAACCGTCGTATCTTTCTAACGTCGGATGGGGCTTTTACGGCATATGAGCTTGCATGATGGCTTCTGTAAATGGAAGCAAGTTAGTGAGCCGCAGAGAGCTTGCATGATGGCTTCCGTCGTATCTGTGTTTGACTAATGATTAACATCATGTTCTATGGTTTTGTATCTGTATTTGATTGCAGGAATGGCATCCTCTTCAGGAAAAAGATTGAAAACCATGGCAACCAAGAGAAAGGAAAAGGAACCAGAACAGCCCCATTCTAGTACGTTCCTCTCTCGGAAACATGAGAAGCACTTCAAGGTGGTGCAAGACAGGAGACTCCTTATGGAGAGAAAAGTTGGAATGATACCTAACTTTGCTCCTCAATTTGGAGAGCAATTGTTAGGGAATGACTGGGGAAAGCTAGCCACATATCCTGCACCTGCCAACATAGCTGTGGTAAAAGAATTCTACACCAATGCAAAGAAGATTGGTGATTATCCAGCTGAAAATTATCTGGGCTATGTCAGAGGCCATGCTATCAGGCATGATCCTGATTCTATCAATAACTTCCTGGATACTGTGTGGGCTGGTGAGCAGTGCCAGTTTGCTCTTTGCTTGGAGGAAGGGGCTGATTTTGAGGATGTAGATAGAGTACTATGTATACCTGGAGGACACTTCCAAAGGAATAGATCTGGCTAAGTGGTAAACATTAGGAGGACTGATCTGACTTCTCTTGCAAAGTATTGGATGCCATTTTCTCATGCCAACATTCAGTCATGTTCACATGTGTCAGATATTACTCTCAGCAGGGCACTCTTCATCTACTGTGCTATCAGGAACTTAAATATTAATATTAGGCAGGCGATAGATGATGAGATTAGTGTGTGTGCCAATACCTCAAATAACAAAGCACCCCTAGGACATCCCTCCTTAATCACTCACCTTTGCAAGATAGCTGGGGTGGACACTTCTGCTCCACCATTTGAAAGGCCAAGAAAAGCCATTGATGAGGCCTATTACAGACAGTACTGTGGAGGTGATGAGGCAGCTCAGCCAGTTCCACCACGCCGTGCTCGCAGAGAGAGGGCAAGCACAGAGCCAGACATCTGCTGAGACACATGAAGCAGAACCGTTTCAGATGAGGGACATGTACATGTCTCTTATAGGTGCTCAGTTACAGTCCATTCATAGAGGTAGGTGGCTACTGCTGAGATGATTGTGGGGATGTATGATACACCTCCAGCTCACAGGTGGACTATGGAGGAATTCCATAATGTGGTAGCTTGGCCAGAGGAGCCGGTGCAAGGAGGAGGAGCTGAAGCAGCTGAAGCTTCAGTTAAGGAGATGGAAGAAGATGAAGCTGATGATGATGATGCACTGGAAGATGAGGAAGAAGAGGAAGATACAGAGGACAGCTCAGATTGATGAGGAGCTGAGATAGCATTTACTGATGAATGCTATCATGAACTTATGCTTTTGTTTGGGTTAGTGTTCTGAACTTATTTACTTTTTTTTTAGATTAGGGATGATGTTACTCTATTGGAAACCTGGTTTGTTATGATGGTTTGCTATTGACTGTGATTGTGTGATAAGTAATGCTTGATGATGATTTCAGATTGATTGATGTTGAGATGTGCACATAAAATGCTTATATAGGTGATTCACAAGCTTTGTGAACAAATGCAGGATATTATGATTGTGATTGTGAGATTAAGCAGGATGTGTATGTCAAATGTGAATAAGCTTATATGTGAGGTTTTGAGCTCCAGAGTTTTTATTGATTGAATGCTATTACTTTGAAAGCATGAATGATTTTGCCCAGGTTTTCTATGATTGAATCAATTGCTTATGTTGCATCATATGATCAAGGCCGTTTATTGGAACCCTTTTTATTGGCCAAATTTATAAAGTTAGCCCACTAAAAGATAACACTTTGTGTTCTATCCTTTGAACCCTTAGCCTTGAACATAAATTGAAAACCCTTGTTGAAAAGCTTTACCTTGAGTTAAGTAGAAAATCTTGTGTGGTATTGATAAATGTTCAAGTTTGGGGTTGGTGAGAAAGCATGAAAAACAAAAAGCATTGAGCTAAGAGCTAAGAATTAAGAATATGCAAAGAAAAAGAAAAAGAAAAGAAAAGAGAAGAAAAAGTAAAGTTCAATGCAAAAGGAAGTTGGGAAAAATAAGAATAACTGTGTTGTTATGATTCTCTTAACTCAAGGATTTTGTGATCCAGAAAAACCAATTTTCTTGTTAGCCCAGCCACGTTATAAGCCATTGAAAAGTCCTTGTGATGATGCATGCTTGTAAATGTTTTGATTGTGGTTAAATGAAAGGCAAAGTTAATTCATGTGACATTGTGATAGTGGAGTGAATGAGTGGTTACCTCTTATACACTTGTGTGTGAGTGAAACACTTTACATGGTGAGGAAGTATTCCATGAGCACATGAACATCCATGCTTAATTGATTGCTCATTCATGAAAAATAGCATTTGTTGGATATTAACGGACTCTGTGAACACTAAAGCATGTGCACATCTTAATTGAGATCTTGGTCATAAGTTTGATTGAAGTTTTTACTTATCCTGAAAAGAAGATTTTTGAATAAGTGAACCATCATATGAATTGGTAGAAGATTGAGTTACATCTTGTTTGCTTGAGGACAAGCAAAGTTCTAAGTTTGGGGTTGTGATAACAGTTGAAAAACTGTTATTTTTATGCTTAAAATTTATACTAAAAGCAACCTTTAACACTTAGAAACTAGCTTGAAATCATGCTTTTGGTCATATTTTCAGAAATAAGAGAGCTGGACAGGTTTATGCTTGATTTCGGTGTTTTTGTGCAGGTTTTAAGGTGAATTTGGTGAAAGAAGTGAAGAAGGAGAGAGACTGAATCAGAAAAGACATCAAAAAGTGCAAAAGAAGAAGCCGCAACTACCGCTCAGCGGCAGTTTACCGCTGAGCGGCACTCAGGAGTTCACGGGGGATCCACTGAGGGGCAAAATGGCCGCTGAGGGGAAGAAACCAACTCACGCACTTACCGCTGAGCGGTACTTTACCGATGAGCGGCACACTTATGGGCTTGGGCCTAAATTTTCTGTAATTTTAGAATAGTATATAAGCTTTAGGACGTCCTAGGGTTTGTATCTTTGGTAGAAACGAAGCAAACACTCTCTTTTCCACCCCTTTGAAGGAGGATCTTGGATGCTCAGGCTACCTCTTCACCTTTCTAGGGTTTTATCTTTCATTCTTCCATTATTATTCATCTAGTTTCACCATGAATATGGTGAACTAAACCTTGTATTGTTGTTGGGGAATCAATGTAGTCTTGTGAAACTCTCATATATGGAATTTGTTTTTACATCTTATATTTAAGACCTATGCTTTCTTTCATCAGTAGTTAGGGTTTTTCCTCTTTGCTCAATGCTTGCTTTGTTTAACTCATTCAATGCATGATTATTGATTTTGTCGATACGGGAACGTACGGGGAAGTCTAGATCCGGGGAATTTCTCCCAATAGTATATTGGTTGTCGTTAAGCTCCTGCACTAAAAGAACTAATTATTAGGAATGCTAGGAATTGTATGAACTCGTAATTAGGGATAGGCCTTCTTGCAAGGTAATTTAGAGAGTGGCATTAACAATGATGAAAAGAATGTTGAATTCCTAAAATATGTGAGAGTGGATAAGATGAAATTGATAACCCCAACAATATACTCATCCATATATTCCATTGAAGTGTTTGTATTTTGTTTTAGCCATTGATCAAAACTCATGCATACATGTTTATTTTCTGTTTTGCATATTAAATTCCACTTATTTCGTTCTTAAGTCTTAAATATTCAACGAATCACATAACTAAACTAGGCCGTGAGTCCTTTGGGAGAACGATACTTGGTCTTACCGAGTTTATTACTTGAAACGATTCGGTCACACTTGCCGATTGTTCAACAAGTTTGTGGCGCCGTATTTCAGTGTTCATAAATTTGTCATCAACGGTCAAATAGGCAAAATCACAAGTTTTCAGATTATCCTTAATTAAAATCCAACCCATAAACTTTACATGCACTCTGTCACTATATCTACTAAATCTAACTCATGCAAATTCAAGAATTTCACAGAAAAGCACAATTTAGATGTGATTTTTTTTTTCTTTTTTAGGAGATTAAGTCTTTTTACTCTACTAATTTTGCCCAACCTATCCTATGTTGCCACGTATACACACTTTTTGGTTATATTTTATAAGGCCTTTTATATATCTATATATATATATACACGTATTAAAAAAATTTATATTAACAATTTAAATACTATATTTAAATATATGACACATAGTAAAAATGATATTAGTTGAATATGTTAATTATATACTAAAACAATTAGCATATTAAATCAAATAATTAACACATAGTCAAATATATATATATATATATATATATATATATTAAATCAAATTTTATATAAACAATTTAAATACTATATTTAAATATACGACACATAGTAAAAACTATATTAGTTGACTAAGATGTAAATTAATGATATTTTTTTAATGAAAACATATTTTATTGACTAACTATTTTTAAAAACGAAAAAGTATAAAAATAAATTCTTTATAAATTCGTGTTTAGATTTCAATATTTAAATATTGTATTTTAAATATCAAACATAGTCAAAATTTACCTTCAAAGTAATGATATCTTAACGTAATAAATAAGTTATTAATATTTTTATTATTAAATAGATTTAATTGACTAACTATTTTTAAATGTGAAAGCGTATAATAATTTTTTCTCTATACATTCATGATTAGCTTTCTTAAAACAATGCAAAAAACTTTATGCTCTACTCAAGATTTGAATCCTTAAACAATACTTAGAAAAGAAATATGAGAAAAGTTGAGATAAAAGCTATTGGAGATTTAATTGTTTTTAGTTTCTCACATGCTTAATTAAATGGCAAAACCGATAGAGTTTTATGCGAAGTTAAATGTGCATTAAAATGTGATCCTAAACAAGCATTCCCTTCATTATATAGAAAATGTACTAGTGAATCAAACTGTAATAAATTATCCTCTATTTATAAATGTTTTACTAGTTGTGACTTAGTGAAGTCAATTGCCCAGAACACTGGTATGCGCTCTCTCAAAAATAATTAGAATTGTTTCCATAGTTTTACATTTTTATTTAGATTTCATTTTATTAAATATTTTTTCATAACTTTGATAATTAGCATTCCTTTTCTTATTACTTTAAGACTTAATATCACTAATGGTCCCAATATTTGTCGGCTTTGTTCGAAATGATCCTAATTTTTTTAAAATGTTCAATGTAGTCCTAAAGATGGTAATTTGTGTTCAATTTAGTCCTTTTGGCTAATGCCGTGTAAATTGTTAACGACCAACTGTCCAACTGTGCAATACTCAAATGGATGGCATTTAACTGCCCATGTGGACATTTTAATCGCACCACCATAGAGCACTGATGCTTCTAATTTTGAATTTGGAAGAAGGCCAGAGAGGAGAACCATCATTTAAAATGACCACATTTCCAAGCTGTTCGAGATAACATAAATAAAAAATGGAAAAAGAAATTGTGTCTTTTGAATTAAAAATGTGTAGGATTGGGAAAAGCAATGTAACTTTGACATGAAAGAGTGTTGATAAAAAATGTGTGAAGAGAATATACCAAACCATAAAAATGTGTGAAGAGAATATACAAAACAATACTGTATAACAGCACACTCAACTATAAGTCCAAAGGTTACACTAAACCTAAATATGTCCAACAATGTGTTTGGGTCTATATAATTCAACATCATCACAACTATACTTATTTCTCAATCAAAATAAATCACTATCATATCAATTTGTTAATAGTTACGTATTCTATTAAATCCTATCAAAGTCTCTTTCTCTCTGTTATCATTTATTTTCTAAATACACCAAAACCCCAACCAAGTAGATGTGTTGAGAAAGTATTTAACTTATTCTTAAGAAACTTGAACAAAAAACCAAACATATCATTCTAGACTTAGATAGGAATCCATATTTCCATGTTAGATTATATACAAAAATACCCCAAAAAACTACATGCATGCAAGAGAATATTAAAAGATAAAAGAAAAGATAAAGTAGGAAAAACTTACTGAAATCAAAATTCTAATTGGTAGAATTTGATTATTATCAGCACACTAATAGCTACCTGGTGAAAAAGATAATAAAAACTTAGGTATCACATAAAGAAGACAAAGTAAATTACGAGGTTTAGAATTTTAAATAGATAGTTAACAAATTTTGGAAATACAATTTTCATTCATCATCTATTTTTAATCTCTGTTATCTGATAATCCTAAATGTATTCATTACAACTTAAGAAAATAGTGATTGATAGATGTCTCTGAATTTTACTGTATTGAAGTTCGAATGTCAAACTCAAACTAACAGATTTAGGCAATTTTAGCATGATAGAATTTAAGATTTTAACTTATAAGATGAAGTAAAAAGTAACACCTAGATCAGAAAAGTCATTAAATATTTCTAAAAACTGACATGGACAAGTTCAAGTGATTGTTGTTGGAGTTGAAAAAGACATATATCAATGCAGGTTGAATCTTCTCCTCGCGTTGCCGTGCTCATTACGAACTGTGATTGATTTTTTTCAGTAGTTGTTTAGTTTAGAATAGTTCTGTGTGTAATCAAATTGTTCATACTCTCTTTAAAATAAGAATTGTAATCAAATTTTCATATTGATGTCAATAGATGATGACATTAATCTTCTTAACAGGATATTTTGGGTACTTTGTATTTCTTAATTGACTTAGCCTTGCTGAACGTAAACATAAGGTGTGTTATGGCCTTGTGAAAGTTGTTGTGCTATCACATCCATCATTTGTCCAAGTGAATAACTTCCGAGGTATGAGTTTTCATCAATGTTGATTATTTCTTAATTTACATATTTACATAAAACAAAAAAACAATATATATATATATATATATATTAATTTATTTTTATGACATTTAAAAATATTTTGTTAATAGTATTAAATTGTTTCTTAGAAGTAGTGATTCAAAGTCTAGTAAATATTATTCTTGAGCAATGCTATCGTAGATGGTACTTAGTGTTTTATTCACCATTTACTTTTAACATTAAGTAGGTGTACTACTTAGTATTCAAAACTTATATGAAGGATGTGATAAATATTCAAAACATTCTTTCTTGGTGAAGTTGTATCACATCAAATGTCTATGCAGAATAAGTGACAAAGCTATGTCCATGATACTGGAGTTGCTAGCAGATGCATTTGAACATGCTAAAATTCCAAATTCATTCTATGAAGTCAAAAAAGCTTGGTCTTCATTACACCAAAATTGATGCTTGCCCAAATGATTGTATGTTGCATGTTGGAGAAGACAAAGATAGAGATTCTTGTAAGAAATGCAAGACATCAAGATGGAAGCCAAAAAAGAGAAATACAATTGGTAACCATTAATAGAAGAGTTGAAGGAGTTGTGGAACACTGGCATCAAAACTCTTAATTCATATGGGAATGAAGTATTTGATATGCATGTAGCCATATTGTGGACTATTAGTGACTTTCCAAGACTTGTAACCTTATCTGGGTGGAACACACATACAAGATTGGCATGTCCGATATGTAATTTTGATACTACTCCTAAGAAGCTTGTCAAAGGTGGTAAATTTTGTTTTATAAGTCATTATCGTTGGTTAGATGAAAGACATAGGTTTAGATTGGCTCATTGGAGGTTTGATGGAACTATTTAAAATAGAAGCCGACCAGTGACAATCTCAGGACATGATATCTTACAACAACTTGGTAATGTTCACGTTGAATTTGGGAAAGAACCTATAATTGAAGAAAGCTCAAAAAGACAACGCATCTCTAAGGTAGAGACTCTACAATGGCGAAAGAAAAGTATATTTTTTGACCTTCCTAATTGGGTAGATAACTTATTGCACCATAATCTGGATGTTATGCATATTGAAAAAAATGTTTGTGACAATATATTGTTTACATTGTTGAATGATAGTACAAATAATAAATGCAAAGACAATCTAAAGGCAAGAAAGGACTTGCAACTTTGGGGTATAAGACTAGATTTGTGGTCTGACGAGCATTCTAGATATCTTCCTGCTATATATACATTGTCAAATATAAATAAGGATATGTTTCTAAAAACTTTGAAGAATATAATTGTACCTGATGGTTACTCAAGTAATATCAATAGATGTGTTGATGTCAAACAACGTAAGATTGGAGGACTAAAAAGTCATGACTCACATGTGTTGATGGAGCAACTTCTCCCTTTGGCAATAAGAAAGACACTCCCTAAAGAAGTCTCGTCTATTTTGATTGATCTATGCTCTTTTTTTAAATAATTATGTAATAAAGTTTTGAAGATAGATGAACTTGTCCAATTACAAGATAGAGTTGTCCTCACATTGTGTCACATGGAGATGTTATTCCCTCCTTTTTTCACAGTGATGGTTCATTTGATTGTGCATTTAGTAGAAGATGTCAAGCTTGGAGGACCTGTCCAATATCGATGGATGTATCCTATTGAGAGGTACTTGGGAAAATTGAAGTCTTATGTTCGTAATAAGGCACAAGCTGAAGGCTCAATAGCTCAAGGTTACATGGTTGAAGAGTGCTTAACTTTTTGTTCTAGATACTTAGATGGAATTGAGATTGTGTTTAATAGATTGCGTCGTGTTAATGATGAACCAAGCATTGGCTCTTGTATTGTAAGCATTTTATTCCCACCAGTCGGAAAACCAGTTGGAGGTTTCACTTATTTCACTCTATCTGCAAAGGAAAAGTTACAGGTACCTCGTCATAGCCTAACAAATAGTTCCATAGTTGACCCATTTCTTCAGTAAGTATTTTCACTTCGTCAATTCTATTAATTAGTCTTTTATTAGAAAGTAACTATGTATAATTTGGACACTTCGTGTAGGGAATTTAGAGACACTATACAGAGACAATTGAGAAGTCGGAGTCGACAATCATCTTTGATAAACTAGAGAGTTCATAGGGAATTTGCATATTGGTTTTCACGCCGTGTACGTATATTTATACCAATGAACATTGGTTTCATTCTATGTTATAATTGATAATTGATATGGACATGTTATTTATTTTCCTTTTAGATAAGGAATGACTCAACTAGCCTCCACTCAACTGATTTGAAATTCTTAGTCATGGGTCCGATTGATTGTGCAAAGCGATATAGTGCCTATAATGTTAATGGATTCAAGTTTAGGATCTTGGAGCGTGACATATGGCTTTAAACACAAAATAGTGGAGTGTTTGGTACATTTGGGACAAGGAGTTATGCAAGTAGTAGTGATAATCAAATGCAATTTGGAGGTGTGCCTTATTATGGTCGATTAGTGGACATAATTGAAATAAATTATCATGGTTGTTTCTCAATTGTCTTGTTCAAATGTATGTGGGCTAATACAACCACATGTAAGGGGATTATGACTGATGAGTTGGGATTTACAAGTGTAAGTTTTGGACGCTTGATTCATAGCGGTGATAATGATGATGATGAACCATACATCAGGCGTCAGAAGCACAAATGGTATATTATGTAGATGATGAGTTTGATAAAAATTGGTGCATCCCAATACATATAAAGCCTAAAGACTTGTACAACATGGGTGAAGATGATGTTGACAATTTTCATGAATGTGAACCATTTCAACAACAAAATTTAGAAATATTATTTCCAGATGATGAAAGAAATATACCATTAACAAGGTTTTAATTTTAATTATTAGTTATTATATATATTGTTATTCTGTTTATTTTCTTGTTTATTATATTTATAGTTGGTTTAAGTTTTATTTATGTAATTGTTTGTAGAGCACCTGAAGATGAAGAGAATGATAGTTAAGAACAATGACACACAACATGATACACAAGCACATAATACATGGGGTCATATAGTAAATCATCCACCAGCACCTCAAAGTGCAACACCTAAAGTCCAATCATCTCCATCTCTATCTACCCCTCAAAGAAGTAAGTTCCCTTTACTGATTGTTTAATTAAAGTTTATTTATGTTGTTGAAATTTTTTGACATTCATTTATTTGTAGAACATACAAACTAAAGTTACCTCCGACAAGCCAAAACCTATGCACTCTTGGAACCATTCAGCCCCCAAATGCAATTGGTGTTCAATCAGAAAATCAAGTATTTTCGTTTGGTCAACCCCCAAATGAAGTTGTCCAGTCACCCGTTGAAGTTGATGTAAGTGTTCTTTCAAATATGTTAAATATGTTCTTTCAAATGATAAAATATGTTATCTTAGCATATACTTTGATGAATTTTGATAGTCATGTTGTGACATTTCTAGGAACCAGAAGTACACCTTGAAACTAAAACTAATTAGACAAAAGAATTTGTCAATATAATTTGTTTCTCTGTTGCTTGCATCTCATCTCTATTCCTATCAACTACATTCATTTAATCTAACATTTAACCTTGTGTAGCAACAAGAAAATTCACATGTACAAGATGAACATGAACAAGATGAAAATCAAGATATTTTGTTGGAAGTGCAACAAGAAAGGCCATCAACATACAAGAGATCATGGTTGGTTGATGTTATTGGTAAGCCACTGTTACTTATATCAATAAATATTGTTGAAGTTCTTTCACACAAGGGTATTTGACACAAATTTGATTTCTTCACAGATGACCAATGCAAGATGACTACCAAACACTTAAAAACAAATGATGTTTGGAATTTGCCTTAAAATGAAAGGATTATTGTACGTTGGAATGAGCAGTATCAACCAATTGGAGATGGTGGCGCATTATTGAATCGGTTCTTAGGGAATATTGCTAGAAACTTCAAGGCATTCCCTATTTGTTATTCTACTTGGAAGAAGATTCCTAAAGATTACAAAGAAGACATAATTCATAATACCATTCAAGTAAGTAATGTAAATTTTCAATTCATAATTAAGTTATTTGATAATTGTTGTTGATTTTGATTAAAATATGTTTTGAAGACAAAGTTTGTAGTTAATTTCGATATTCAAATCAATTACATCTTGAAATTACTTAATCATAAATGGAGAGATTCTCGGCAAGAATTGTGGCAACAAAGAGATGATGGCACACGTACTAGAGATGAATTGATTGCCATGGCTCCAGAAGGAATAGATAAAGATCATTGGGCTTCTTTTGTTGATTATCGACTTGATGAAAGAACAAAGGTAAAACCTAAATTTCTTTTCTTAAAATTCTGATATAATTTATTATCTTTTTTTATGACAATGTTAGGAGATTGCCCTAAAAAATAAACACAATAGGACAAAGTAAACTCTTGCTCACACGGGGGGTTCGAAGAGCATTGCAAGAAAGAGGGAAGAAATGGTGAAGTAATATTGTTCTTCAGTTTTCTATTTCTCATTATATTTATGACACACTTAATATGTGTTTGTTCATTTTCATAGGAAAAAGAGTGTGGACACAAAGTTAGCAGAGGAGAAGTATGGATAGCTACCCATAAGAAGACCAACGGAGCTTATGTCAGTGATGAGGCAAGGAAAATTGGTGTAAGTTATCTAAGCCTAATTATGGTATAGTTACAATTTAAATATGTCATGAAGTATTTTTTTTCAGTGGCTGAAACTAGTTTTGACTAATTTTCAGAATCTGAATGTAAGACAAACATGTGAACCATGTATTGTAATTTATTTGGTGCTTTAGGTCTTACTATAAGGGTTGAATGCATTCTGGTGAATTTTTGTGAAGTAATGTGTTGACAAAGATGAAATAAAACCTGTTGAATGGGTACAATTTGTTGAAATTAGTGGCATCCCCTTCATTAGACACTAGAAAACTACACAGCCAAACAAAATAGGAAACCATTTATACATTGTAACCCTCTACATTAAACTCCAAAGCCTTCATAAAAAGTAATAGATAATTGTTTTACATAAGTGAATCCCCTACCCCGCCATCCAGAAGAAAAGAAAAAGGAGACTTCATTTTTATTAGGTGAGAGGCTTTGTCTGACAGCGCATAACACCTAGTGCTACCCAACTTTCTTCTCTTTTTTAACTTGTTAGTGTTATCCATATCAAACACAGAATAACCAAAAGTTACGGCAAACAAAGAAAACATAATCTTCACGCATTTTCTCTTTCTTCCATAACACTACAACCAATCATCACTTCCAAACATTTCACACCTTTCTCATACTGCAATTATCCTCCATTGCACTTACCGTCTTTTCCTTATTTCAAACCACAAAATCATCATATTTATAACATAAATAAAAGACATGAATCAGATACCCGTAGGCACTATAATTCGTTTATGAAATGATTAACGACTCTGCACACACAGTGTTTCTTTTCCTTAAACCTTAAACTCATTTCTCCAATCATCATTCCTTTGTACCCTCTCCATCAAGTATAGAAGAAATTATTAACAACCATTTATTACAAAAAAATATATAAGACAATACATCAAGTAAAAAAAGGTATACATCATCATGCCAACAAATATTTCTCCATAACAAAAATTGTTGAACTATTGAATAATCTTACTGTATTGAATAATCCCTGAAGCAGTAGACATTAATTCCTTAAGAAACTGTTGAACTTTCTCAGTAGCATGTTATTCAAACACTATGGCCATATTAGGGAAAGTTGTAGACTTAAGATCAAAACCCTACATCAACCCAATTCCCATCATTTGTAACTCATACACACATACATTCAAACATGCAGTACCAATAATACTTCATATTCATCCAACAATCCAGCAAACAATACAACCACTCAGAACAAGAATCATAATCAAATCATATAAGCTTTCCTTACCTCTAAATGTAGCCGAACGCTCACAGTTTGAATAGAATAGCTTACCACCAGAAATCTTAGAATTCTACAGGTCACGATTTATGAAACTAAACCAATCAAAAGACCAAAAGTGTGTTCAGAATAAGATGTTAAACTCATGCAATCAGAAACTTGGTTTGCATGTACCAGAAAACAACAATGCTATGAGAGGGATGAACTTACCAGTTCAGAATGACAATTTGATCGGCTTAAAAGAAAGGGTTTAACGCCAACAGTATTCAGGTGTTGCCTGAATGATGGTCGAAGAAAAAGAAAGGTAAGAATTGGTATAAAGAAGATGAAGATTGTAGAGAGAAGGACGAGAAAATGAAAGTTTCAAAAGTTTGAAGACGAAGGGTGCATGTAGAAAAGTGGCACGAAATTTGAAAGTTTAAGTATTTCATCACCGTCAAAATCGATCGGCCACTCAGCTGCTCACACCTATCTTTCACTTTCGGATTTTCACTAACACCTGGCTTCCACTCACATGGGGTTTTTAAGGGTTCTGACAATATATCAAAAAATATATTAACAAAACAATAATAAAATACCACTATAAATGGTCACCGAAGAAGAATCAAATGTTTGATGCATCAAACTCACCATAAACGCCAGTACATATGACTAGTCACAATTTACTAGATCGGACCAGGGCTGCTCTATGAATAGGGATGTACCAACTCCGGTTTTTAGTATTCCTCTATCCTACCATAAAAAATAACCTTAATATAAACATTTTGGGGAAACAAGAAGTTGAATCTGGCATAGCCGGTTAGACATCTTTCTATCCAGAAAGATGCAATAGAAAAGGATAAAAACAATAAAAGTTTTGGGGAAACAAGAAGTTGAATCTGGCATATCCGGTTAGACAACTTCTCATCATTCCAAAAAGATGCAAAAGAAACAAATAAACGTTCTGGGGAAACAAGAAGTTGAATCTCGCAAAGCCTGTTAGACAACTTCTCATCCTTCTAGAAAGATGCAAAAGAAACAAATAAACGTTTTGGGAGAATAAGAAGTTGAATTTGGCAAAGTCGGTTAGACAACTTCTCATCCTTCAAGAAAGATGCAAAAGAAACAAATAAACGTTCTTGGGAAACAAGAAGTTGAATCTGGCAAAGCCACTTAGACAAATTTTCATCCTTCTAGAAAGATGCAAAAGAAACAACTAAATGTATTGGGAAACAAGAAATTAAATCATAATGTAACCACATCAGAACAGAATCAAAATCACGTTTTACGACCATCAATAGACGTGGATCTCATCACAGAAGCATGTTCATATTCAAAATTCAAGATCATACAAAAACAAAAGACTCCATATCAAGATTTAAGATCAGACAAAAGCAAAAGATTCCATATTCAAGATTCAGGATCATACAAAAAAAAAAGGACTTCATATTCAAGATTTAAGAACAGACAAAAGCAAAAGATTGCATATTCAAGATTTAAGATCATACAAAAACAAAAGCTCAAAATTTGCTCCCATTACCTCTATTCCAGAATTAATCTCCTGCTTAGAAATTGTATCCGAAAACTTCAAGAATTTCCCTGTTGCAACTAGAATTTCCTTAAACTCTCTCTTCTCTCAAAATTTCTCAATTTTGGGTACAATTTCAGCCTTTCCCCTACTTGATATTTATAGGCTAAGATTTGGCACTTGATAACGGTTGAAAAACTGTTATTTTTATAGTTAATTTTGACATTAAAAACACCCTTTATGACTTAGAAACTAGCTTGAAATCATGCTTTTGCTTAAGTTATGGAAATAAGAGAGCTGGATAGGTGTTATGCTTGGTTTTCTTTGTTTTGACAGGAACTAAGATGAATTGGATGAAGAAGTTGAAGTAGCAAAGAGTTGGAAGGAAAGGAAGGAAAAGTGCACAAAAGAAGAATCGCAGCCACCACTCAGCGCCATTTTCACCGCTGAGCGCCAATATTGCTGTTGAGTTCTCTGCCTAATGCCTAAGCGCCATGGCTAAGGGCTAATCCAATTATCGCAGTCACCGCTGAGCGGCATTTCTACCGCTGAGCGCCAGAGTTTGCTATTGTGTACATTGTTTCACGCCTGGGCGCCATCGCTGAGCGTAGGGATGGCAAAAACATCCGCGCCCACGGATATTTGCAGATAAAATCCATGACGGATAGTTGGTATCCGCAGATATTTACTATCCACGGGTTGCGGGTATTTTAATACCCGCTTATAAACGGGTCGGGTTCGGGTATTACACTATCCGATCTACGGATATTCATTACCCGCTAAAAAATTAAAATTACGTTTTTATCATTAGGTTTAAATTAGGTTTTATTCTTTTGTCTTTTTGTCTCTTTCTACATCTCTGCAACAACCTCTTCCTCCTGCCATGCTAAGGCATTTTGTTCCACCATCGTCGGACATATAGTTTTGTGTTGGACTCTCTTAATCATCATCAGTGTTCAATGCAGTCGCACTTTGCCGATCAAGAATGGTATCTCTTCGAATTATCTTTTTTTGTTTATCCTATTTTTTTCTTGTCTTAAGTGAGTTCTGTTATGCTTTTCAAAATTCTGCATGCATATTTATGTGAAAAGAATCTTTAATTAGTTTGAATACACAGAGACAAAAATTCTATATGGGAGTTTCTCGCATGTGACAGAATACCGGTTGAAAAATAAAACCCCTAAATTTTTTCCAGATTTAGGAACAAAAACTATCACTAACCAATATGCATGGAACAGTTGGGGAACAATATTAATATATAGATGTATGTGAAGAAGGGCATGAGTTAAATACTCTGAAAGGCAAATTCATAATTTCTGTACAAAATTTCTGTATAAAGAAATTATAAGACACATTGGAAAGATTCTGTCCGTATTAGGAAGAAAGAAGGGATTAAATTTTAAGAAGAATTAAATAAGTGAACAGTAGAAAGGAAATAAATATAAATAATAAATAAATAGTGATTAAAAGAAGGAAGGGTAATAGTAGTTGTAGTTGCAGACAAGAATGCTCACTTCGTCGTTCACCACCAGTGGTTGTCTGACATGGATTCCATGAGTAGCCAATAGAGTGAATAAAAAATAAGGTTATTTTGATTATTTTATGGATGAACGAGGGAGAGGTTTTTGTGAGTTAGGTGAGAGGGAATCCCAAAAACATACCTATTAGAGAGTTAACGAATGTGAAGTCATGGATTTGTGCACACAGTGGAGTGGATAATGTATTGAAGTTGATATGAAAAAGGAGGAGAGAGAGGCAAAAAGGTCTGGATGATATGCTCTATCTTAGAAGTTGAACCAAATATTTTAATATTTATTTAAACTTTAGAAACTTATGGATTGACATATTGCAATCACAAATAAGCCTCAATGGCTTCTTTTATTTTAGCCATTATGCTTGCATCATAAACGTCACATCCTAATTAATTTATTCATTATATTGTACTTTTGGAATTGCCAAAAAAAAATGAAGTCTTCACTTTTAACCTCTTCACATTTTTCAAAAATTAATTTTATTTTCCTTTTCACATCATAATTTTATTTTCCTTTTTGTTGTGGTACCATTCACTCAAGAGTCTGGATTGAAAAGGATTGGAAGGGGAGGGATAGTTTCAATGCAACTTTATATGAATCTTTTTTCCAATGTGTCTTATAATTTCTTTATACAGAAATTATGATTTTGTACATAAATTATGAATTTGCCTTTCAGAGCGTATCAACGACGACAGGGATAGTTCTGTAGGGTACCTTTTCACTGTTATGGACTGCACCAATTTACATTTTTTTTGCATTATTATACCATCACTTTTAATATTGATTTAATGCATTAGTTACCTGAAGAAGTTGTACTTATGTTGTTGGATTTACTAGATTCAGTATTACACTAGATAGTCTAAGTATTTTATCTCACCCGTAGATATATTGTTATATTTTAGCTTTGATAAAACTATATGTTGCAACAGAAGCCTTATGTTGATCAATTTTATTTTTAGGATGTCTAATCAAGATACATTTTCTCCTATAGATGATGGTCAACAAGGACAATTTATAGAACCTAATGTAGGAGATTCAAATCAAAATGATGTTCATGTAGATTCAAATCAAACTGAAAGTTCAACTCCTACCGTTAACTCAAGAAGATTATTGTCAGAAGTTTGGAATCACTTTAAGAGACAAAAGGTAGATGAAAAATGGAAAGCGATGTGCAATTATTGTTCCAAAAGTCTTGTAGGTGATGCAAAGCAAGGTACATCACATTTGAGAAACCATTTCAAGAGCTGCAAGCTTCGAACAACTCGGGACATCAGGCAATCATTTTTAAAAACTCATAAAGAAGGTGGTGAAACCGTAGTTGTTGAAAATTATGTGTTTAATCAACAAATAGCTAGAGATGCACTCCATAAGATGATAATTCTACATGAGTATCCAATGTCAATGGTTGATCACATAGGCTTTAAAGAAATTTGTGCTATTGTACAACCTCTATTTAAAGTGGTTTCTCGAAACAACTTAAAAAAAGGATATTATGAAGGATTACAATGCCGAAAAAGAGCAACTGAAATTATTGTTGTCAAAGATTCAAAGTCGAGTTGCAATTACAACTGATATATGGACTACTAGTAATCAAAATAGAGGCTACATGACTATAACAACTCACTTTATGGATGATTTATGGAGGCTACAAAGTCGACTTATGAGGTAATAACATTATACTTTATTTTAAGTGTAATTTTTATATTAACATTGTTCTTCACTAAATTAATAAAACATGACTTTCAATTTTAGGTTTATGTATGTGCCTGCTCCTCATACTAGTCAAGTTCTTACTGAATTATTGGTTGAATGTTTAATATTGGAATCTGTCACAACCGAAATCGCGACGGGACGACAATCCGAAAAAGAAACGGGTTTGAAAAAAGAGATATTGGTATACGCTTGGTCCCCAGTGGAGTCGCCATCTGTCGCAACCGGAATCGCGACGGGACGACGACCCGAAAAAAAAGAAAACGAAACGGGAGTTTGAAAAAAGAGATATTGGAGTCGCCACCATAGTTTATTCTGGAAAACTACGGAAAAACCATAAAATGATAAGGCATGGTCTGCGAAAATGAGATTCTTGGTTCGGGAGTCGATTACGTGTAGGGAAGGTATTAGCACCTACAATGCCTGCCCTAAGGCAGTACCTTTAACTAAATACGCGAATATGATGTGGTTTTCAAAATGTTTAACTATCCCCTAAAATAAAACTCTAAAGAAACAAAATATATTTTTTTAGTTTTTTGTGCCCGACAAGGATTGACCTTGCTCCTACGTATTCTCATTCAGAATGAGAAATCAGGGTTACGTAGTTCTTTTAGAAACCGGAAAGCTTGTTTGAGAAATTGTTTAGAAAATGATTATGGATAAATTTTGGATTTTTGGGAAAGTGAACCTGACAAGGACTAGCCTTGCTCCTACGTATCTCCACTTTTGATGGAGAATCAAGGATCACATAGTTCTGGCAAGGAAGATTGTTTGTTGTTTGAAAGTGTTGATTTTTTTTTTAGTTTTTGAAGCTTTTATATTTTTTTTGGTATTTTGACGTAATATTTAGATTTTTGCGTAATGAGCACTAGGTTGATGCGTACGATCGCACGAGCACTCACACGGCTTTTTTACTTATTTTGTTTTTTTTTTATTTTTTTGCGTAATGAGCACTAGGCTGATGCGTACGATCGCACGAGCACTCACACGGTTTTTTTGTTTATTTTATATTTTTTTACGTAATGAGAAATAGGCTGATGCGTACGATCGCACGAGCACTCACACGGCTTTTTTGTTTATTTTGTAGTTTTTTTGCGTAATGAGCACTAGGCTGATGCGTACGATCGCACGAGCACTCACACGGCTTTTTTGTTTATTTTATATTTTTTTTTGCGTAATGAGCACTAGGCTGATGTGTACGATCGCACGAGCACTCACACGGATTTTTTTTGTTTATTTTATATTTTGGGTAATGAGTACTAGGCTGATGCGTACGATCGCACGTGTATTCATACCGATATTTATATCATTACATGTTTTTTTAAGTTATATATATTTTTTTATATTTTCTTTTCATCAAGAAAAAGAGGTGAGTTGAAATATCTATGTCATAAAAATGTGAAAAAGATAGGATAAAATTGTGGTAGAAAATAGGATAAATTTATAAACTAAAAAAATGATCAAAATGCATATAAATAGAATGAAAAGAAAATGTGTACCTTGTTGAAGATTTGAATGATGAAGCAAGACTTTGCTTGTAATAAGTTGTGAGAAGAGATAGATTGATGGTGAAGAAGATAAATTTATAGTAGAAATGTGGTATGAGATTTACTATGTATAGAGGGATTAGGAAATAGTAAAATGTGAGAGAAAAATGAAGTAGAGTTTTGGGATGGAATAAAGAGGTTTTGAGAGAGAGAAGAGATGGATATTATGTAATTGTGTGTATGTGAAGTGAAGGGAATGTAGGTATTTATAGAGTTAAGGATGAAGAAAGTTGATGAATAAAAATAATATAATAAGTTGGTGGAAAATTTAGATGAAATATAATAAAAAAGATGAATAGAAAAAGTTAATGTGGAAAATAAGTGAAAGAAATAATATAAAAAGTTGGTGGAGAAAGTAGGTGAAATAAAATATAGTAAATAGTAAAAGTTAATGTGGAAAATAAGTAAAAGAAATAATATAATAAGTTGGTGGAAAATTTAAATGAAATAAAATATAATAAAAACGATGAATAGAAAAAGTTAATGTGGAAAATAAGTGAAAGAAATAATATAAAA
>JAHCHA010013476.1:864296-941394 GCA_027742795.1 Vigna hirtella | reverse complement strand
AATGTGGAAAATAAGTGAAAGAAATAATATAAAAAGTTGGTGGAGAAAATATGATTAAAAAATGTAAGTGGAATAATTAGAAAATTTGGTATATAAAAATTAATATGGAAATGAGGTGGAAAAAGTGAATGAAAAAGGTAGATTATGTGGAATGTGATATGGAGGGTGATGTGGATGGTGATGTGGAGAGTGGGGTGTGGTAAGAGAAGATGGGTGGTGAGGAAGTAAAAAAGTAAGAGATTATTTTAGGCCATTGGATTAAGTGTTTAAAAGAAAATTTGGGGGTGCAAAAAGTAAAACAAATAGTATTTTTCATTTTGGTTTTTTTATATAATTTTTTTATTCATTTTTGTGATGAATTTAATTTACTCAGACAAAATTGGGTGTTGACAACACCTAATATAGTCAATCCGGACGAAATTGAGTATTGACAGAATATAGATAGAAAAATTTCTACTTTGACAGTTGATAATTGCACTACAAATGATGCTATGATTGATCACATTTTAGACAAGATTTCACCTAGGTCTCTTATTTTGGGTGGTCAATTGTTTCACATGCGATGTTGTGCACATATATTGAATTTGATTGTGAAGGATGGTTTGTCCATTATTGCTAATGTCATTGAAAAGGTCAGAGAAAGTGCTAATTTTTGGACAGCTACACCTAAAAGAGATGAGAAATTTATAGAGACATGTGCTCAATTGAATATTCCATTCAAAAGAAAATTAGTTGTTGATTGTAGAACTAGGTGGAATTCTACATTTTTAATGCTTCAAGTAGCCATACAATACAAAGATGTATTTGATCGTTTATCATAACGAGAGAGTCAATATAAAGTTTTGCCTAGCACACATGATTGGCAAATGGGACATGAAATTTGTCAAAAGTTGGAAATATTTTATGATGTGACACTCTTGTTTTCTGGTACCTCTTATCAAACTGCCAACATTTTCTTTCCAAAGGTATGTGAAATTATGTTGGCTTTGATGGAATGGCTTAACTCTCCCAATTTTATTATTCACTAAATGGCTGCATTTATGGTTTTAAAGTTTAACAAGTGTTGGAGTGTGATCAATGGAGTGATGGCTATAGGTATTGTCTTAGATCCCAGGTACAAAATTGATTTGTTGGATTATTTTTTCCCTCAAATATATGGTAATGAATCTGATTGTGAAATTGAAAAGGTGAAGATTCTTTTTAAGGACTTGGTAAGAGAGTATGAAATGTACATGAAAGGTAAGAAGTCAGTTTCTTCATGTCAAAATCCGAACATAAATGTAGGCCAAATTGTTGATGGAAGAAAAGATGCTTGGAGGAGAGATTTTGCAAAACACCAAATTGCAAAGAAAAATGAACCATCAAATTATAAGTTAAAACTTGATTATTACTTGAAAGAACCGACACTACCCGATTCAGATAAAGAATTTGACATTTTAATTTGGTGGAAGACTAATGGATTAAAATATCCAATCCTACAAATGATTGCAAGAGATTTTCTAGCCATTTCTATCTCAACAGTTGCTTCTGAGTCTTCTTTTAGTACTGGTGGTCGATTTCTTACTCCACATCAGAGTAGATTACACCCAGACACTTTAGAGGCATTGATGTGTGTTCAAGATTGGCTATGGAGTGACATACAAGGTAATTAAATGAACAATTCAAATTACATATTTATATTCATTCAAATGATTGTCTATGACAAATGAATTTATTTTCCTTTTTCAAGTTCTTCAAAATTGAAAGTGGATAACATGAAGCTTAATACAATACTAGAGGAGATAATTGATGATAATGTTAGTAGTTTTGTTTATAATATTTTAATTTAATTTTATTAATAGTGTCACTTTGTCATTGATTGATGACTTTATTTGTATTTATTTGTTTCAGGAATTAAGTGGTCAAAATGAAGATATGAAGAAGAAACATAAATTTTGGAATCTTATTTTTAGAACAATTATTTTTAAATTTACTTGTATTTGGATACATGTTGTACTATTAATTTTTATTAATTTGAATTTATGTTCTAACTTTTATTTACTTATCCATTGAATTTATTTGGATATATGTTTTAAATATTATTTGTATTTGTTTTGAAATTTAATTTGGATTTCATTTGAAAACTTAAAAAATAATTTTTTTATAATATTCGCGGGTTGAAAAAGGATATCCAACGAATATCCGCAGGTTAAAAAAAATCCGCGGATTTTTTTTAGGCAGATATCCAGCGGGTAGCAGGTCGGGTTTCGGGTACAGTTTTATCCGGCGGGTCGGGTTGCGGGTAGGCACTATCCGTGCTCGACCCGGCCTGTTGCCATCCCTAGCTGAGCGTCATTTTGAGTGTCGCACCTAACGCTGAGCGCAATTCTTACCGTTGAGCGCTGTCAACTTGGGCCTGGGCCAGTTTTCTAATATTTTTATGTTCTATTTAAGGACTTGCACGTCCTAGGTTTAGTATCTTTGGACAGAAATAGGCGAAAATACACTCCTTTCACCCCTTGGAGGCTGATTTTAGATGCGGAAGCTCTGATCTTCAACTTTTAGGGTTTTATCTTTCATCCTTTTCATTATTTTCATCTAGTTTCACCATGTCTATGGTGAACTAAACCTCCATTGTTGTTGGGGAAACAATGTAATCCTTTGAAACTCTCATGTATTGAATTGATTCTTGATTATATATGCTTTACTTCATTAATTGTTAGGGTTTTTCCTCTATACTCTATGCATGCTTTGTTTACCTTATTCAATTGCATGATCATGTTATCGATATGGACACATATAGGTAAATCTAGAACTAGGGAAATTCTCCCGGAAGCAATATTACCTAGACATAGGAATAGGAGGATCGGTTGCCTTTAAGCTTCTGTGCGAATGTAATGCATGATTAATTGCTAGGGAGACAAGACATTGTGAACTAGTAATTAGGATTAGGCTTTCTTCACCGAGACATCGGGTTTAAGGTAAATTAGAAAGTGACATTAACATTAATGAAGAAAGATGAATTCATAAATACATGAGAGTGGATACGATAAGTCGGAAACCCCAATAACATAATCGTTCCATATTTTACATCAATCAGTTTTGCATCTTTCAATCCAATTGATCAGGACTTGCATTCATGTTTATTTTCCGCAATATAAACACAATGATTTCGTTAAAAAGTCTTATTTAATCAATAAATCACATAACTGTTTAGGTCTTGAGTCTCTGGGGAAACGATACTTGGTCTTACCATTTATTATTACTTGATAAGATTCGGTACACTTGCCGGAGTGTTAACAACACTATTTAGTTTTTTTTAAATAATATTTTATTAAAATAATATTTTATTAAAAACAATATTTAAAATCCCATTACCGAAAGTTGCTCTCCTTAACTCTGAAAGTAGTTTTGTCCTTTTGCAATAATTTTTTTTTACAAAACTTTCTAAAATAAATTCTCAAAGTTTTGAATTCCACCTGAAATTACTATAATTTTTTATCCTAAATTTTTATTTTTCTTATCATAATTTTCTTATTCATTATATTTTCTATCTTTAAAATTATTACTCCTAACAAAAAAAATTGATACTATTTATTAAAATAAATAACTTTTCATCAACTTTACAAATAGACATAACTACTTTTGAATACAACTAATTTTCTTATTTCATTATGTTTTGGAGTTGACTTAGTCTAACGTTATACTTTAAATAAATATTATTGCACAATTATTTTACAAAAAGTTCCTTTTACTCAAGTATTGCAGTAAATAAAATTTAAAGTAATTATTGTTTATAATTTTAAATGACAAAATGTTTTCATATTTGTGTTTCACGAAATAATAATTTAATAAGTTTTTATAATTTAGATATTCCCTTTTTACATCATTAAGAGATGACAATAGAACCTTATAAAATAATATCATTATAATATGAATTGATTATCTATGCACCAATTATACATAGTCACGTATAATTGATATTATAACATTGCGCATTTAACAAAAGAAATTAAGATAATCTGCATAAAAACTAAGAATTATATTACAACTACATGGACACATTAAATAATCCAAAAATAAAATAGAACTAAAAACTATTAATTGTAAAAAAATTATTTAAAATTTTATAATGTTACATTAATTAATTTTTTATTAAACAATGCAAATAAATAAATAAATAAATAAATAAATATGATCAAATTTTATATAAACAATTTAAATACTATATTTAAATATACGACACATAGTCAAAAACTATATTAGTTGAATATATTAATTATATATTAAAATAAGATGTAAATTAATGATATTTTTTTAATGAAAACATATTTTATTGACTACTATTTTTAAAAACGAAAAAGTATAAAAATAAATTCTTTATAAATTCGTGTTTAGATTTCAATATTTAAATATTGTATTTTAAATATCAAATATAGTCAAAATTTACCTTCAAAGTAATTATATCTTAACGTAATAAATAAGTTATTAATATTTTTATTATTAAATAGATTTAATTGACTAACTATTTTTGAATGTGAAAGCGTATAATAATTTTTTCTCTATAAATTCATGGTTAGCTTTCTTAAAACAATGCAAAAAACTTTATCCTCTACTCAAGATTTGAATCCTTAAACAATACTTAGAAAAGAAATATGAGAAAAGTTGAGATAAAAGCTATTGAAGATTTAATTGTTTTGAGTTTTTCACATGCTTAATTAAATGGCAAAACCGATAGAGTTTTATGCGAAGTTAAATGTGCATTAAAATGTGATCCTAAACAAGCATTCCCTTCATTATATAGAAAATGTATTCAGGATTGTGAATCAAACTGTAATAAATTATACTCTATTTATAAATGTTTTACTAGTTGTGACTTAGTGAAGTCAATTGCCCAGAACAGTGCTATGTGCTCTCTCAAAATAATTAGAAATGTTTTCATAGTTTTACATTTTTATTTAGATTTCATTTTATTAAATATTTTTTCATAACTTTGATAATTAGCTTTCCTTTTTTTTATTACTTTAAGACTTAATGTCACTAATGGTCCCAATATTTGTCAGCTTTGTTCGAAATGATCCAAATTTTTTTAAAATGTTCAATGTAGTCCTAAAGATGGTAATTTATGTTCAATTTAGTCCGAATTGGCTAATGCCGTGTAAATTGTTAACGGCCAACTGTCCAACTGTGCAATATTCAAATGTGATGGTATTTTACTGCCCATGTGGACATTTTAATCGCGCCACCATAGAGCGCCACCACCACCGTTGTTCTTCTTCTCTGTCCAACAATCACCCAGAAACAACACCATGACCATCTTCCCCTTCCTCCACCGTGAATCGTCGTCAACATCTTGTCAAAAAGCTTACCATCTTTAAGACTACATTGAACATTTTAAAAACATTAGGACCATTTCGAACAAAGCTGACAAAAATTGGGACCATCAATGATATATTAAGCCTAATTTTAACCATTTACTTTACTGTCTTATCAAGTGCGCATGGTCTTACAAATAACGTGATGAATACATGCATGCAAGAGTTTACAAAAATGTTATAATTTGTAAGAATAACTTTTTAGTGAAAATTTGATAAAAGAAATTGTATTCCTATACATTTTTAAGAAATAATCATGACCATTAAACAATATTGGTTTATTTTCATACTTGTTGTTGATGTACTTTCCTCCATCTTATGTCTTCATTTTTACTATTACGCCTTGGGTATTAATAAAATTAATAAAATAAAGTAATCTTTTAACAACATTATCATCCATTTCCGTTAAGGAAGAAAACTAAAAAAATATTCTAAAAAAATGATAATTAAGGTGTGTGAGCAGGGTATTAAAATAGAATGTTAATTAAAACTATGAATATGTAACATCCCTTACAAGTTATTATAGTGTTTTAAGATAGAAAAATTATTGAAAGAGTGTAATGTGATTACCCTGACAATTTTAATAGTTTTATTATTTTATACATTTTAAAATTTTAAAATAGTCTAGTTCAAGTCAAAACTATATATAATTGATTAGGCTGTCACATTTATTTAAGGATAACCTAGCTTGGCACATAACATATGTAGACTCATTTAATCTAAACTCTAGCTATGAAAACATGTAGCATACCTTAGCTTATTTGGACATCATAAAAAAAGAAACCTTTTAAGTCCAATTGAATGATAGTGTGAAGGTTACATTACTATTATTTTCTAATTATTTATATTCTCAATAAACCTAACGTTTTTTAAAATAATTATTACTTATACTAATTAAGAAATAAGTATGAGAAAGTTTATTATCTTTGTTTTATAATTTTATAGTTGTAATCAAACTTTATCATTCTTTGATAGAAACATCGTTAATATATATATATATATATATATATATATATATATATATATATATATAGTCTGGGTGGTGATGATCTGAGTTATGAGTTGAATAATGTGATGTATTGTAAGGTTATGATTAGGATAGTCTATGTTATGATGTTTTAACATTGAAATTATATGCTATGTTATGTTCTTAGTTACTCACCCTTTCCTTTTGTGGTTGTGGTTCCATCTCCGATGATCGTACTTGTACGGGAGTAGAATGCGTTGTAGAAAAGGCAGGGATGGAGTAGCACGACAAGAGATATGGGAATAGCTATGGGAAATTTATCATGTTTTACCGTTATTTGACGTTTTTCAATAATGGATTTGATATTTGTAAAGTTTGAACTTATGTTGTAGGACGTTTAAACTTTTTGAGGTTTTGTTTCCGCAATGTTAATTTTAAATGAAAATAAAATTGGCTTATATTTCAGATTTTGTTATTTTCTAGTGGCACTCCGTAAGGGGTGTTACATTTATATATATATATATATATATATATATATATATATATATACCAGTTTGTTAATTTATGTAAGCTTCTTTTGTTCAGTTGGTACATTTTAACGTGTACCAAGTTTTAGTAGACAAAAAAAATTCTCATTGATAAAAAAAAACATACTATAACACAGGGGTATTTTAATAATTTTTTTAAATTAAAAAAAATCATGATCATTCTCCTAACCCTAACCCACGTTCCTCACTTATCCAATTTGTTTTTCTCTCATCTTCATCTCTTTCTCACCTACACATAGCAACACACGACACCACAATATGTTGCTCTTGTTCTGTTCGTTTATTTGTTTGCCAGTTTAATAACAAAATAATTGATGATGTTGATGTTGATTTTTGATTGGAGGACTGTGTTATATCTTTTCCCTTCTCATTGTTATTAAATTTCGTTTTTAAATTTTAGAAGTAGTAGTTTATCTTTAGGAAGTTAAATACTTTGCATACTTTTTATTTTAGAAGCAATAGTTTGCAAATAATTTAAACTTAAAATCTTATAATGTCATCTTTCCATAATTCCCATGACTGCAATTCTCTTAGAAATTAGACACAAAATGTCATGCCAAAAATCAAATTCATTATAGCATATTTTCCATACATGTCCATTTAGATTTATTGGGTAGCGAATATCATAGAAGCTAGTTTTTTCATCCACTAACTATTTCAAGCAACAACACTCCAAAGCTATTCAAATCAGACTTTGTAGAAAAGACTTCTTCCATGGTATATTATGGGGGACATATAACCATTGCAAGAAATATTAGAAGAAAAGTAAATTTAATTTATACATTGATACAAAAATGTAACAAAGATTGGTATTTGATATGGAGTCTTGTTGGGTAAACATTCTAGCCATTCCAAAATCTGAAATTTTTTGATTCACGTTCTCATGAAGAAGTATGTTACTGGTTTTCAAGTCTTTGTGAATTACTTTGAGTCCTAAGTACTTGTGATGATACAATAATCCTTGTGCAATTCATTGTATTATGTTGAAGCACTTATTTCATTCTAGTAATTTTCTTCTTGTACAGTCTACTCTATGCTCATATAGAAATGATAGTTACGTTACAAATAATAAAAAGCAAAAATGACTTTTTTTTCATGATGTTAAGCATGAGTAATTATAGTAAAAGTTTAGTTATGTTTATATTATCGTTTTATGAAGTTTCATAGAGTTCAGTGCAATGCAGTTTAATAAAACAAAAAATAGTTCACTTCAGTTTGTTTCAAAAATACTTTATAGTTCAGATGAACTATTTTTTAGTTCACAACAAGTTTTAATAGTTCAATGCAGTTAGTTAGTTTTTCGCGCCCCATATTTATGCCCACATTTTTAAATTTAATTTCAATATTTTAGTGAGATTCTTGTGCTTAAATGGTTGATTTAAAGTGAATTTGTGACAATTGGATTTATTGGTTTGGGAATAAAAAGGACTTAAAAAGTTATTTTTAGTTGCATAAATTATTCTTGGATATTCTTATGTTTATTAGTGCAGCTGAAATTAAAGTTTTATTGGTCTAAATTGCAAATTAAGGCCCAAATCATAATTTTATAAAGGAATATAAAGGTGATGAATGCACCCCTACTTTTACAATCATACACTCCTATTCTATAAATCAGGCCCAAGAGTAAACCTTTTCTGCTACACCCCTAAGTTTCCTATTCCTACCCCTCCTACCACTAACTAGTCAGATTCACCAGATCATGCCACATGGCAATCTAATACACACAAATCTGACCATTGAGAAGTTGTCATCTCATTAGTCCTCTGTACACCAAATAGACCAATCAGTTTTTGCCATGTCACCACCAAAAACCATGACCAGGCCCTCAGGCCGCTGCCACCATGAACCATGCCACGCTTCCTTGTGCCTCCCCTGCCTACCATGCGCTAGCCGTCGTGACTACCACCCAAAGTCACCACGCGCCACCATCGATCTTGTCATTTCCATTCTTCACCGATCCACTACCTGCAACTCGCGCGAACTCCATGGAAACCTCAAACCATAGCTGCCTTGAACCCTAAATCACCATCTCCTCCACGAGAGGCTGCCACCATGACCATTGCGAGAGCTCTCTCTTCCTCGTTCAACCACACCGTGACACACCTCCATCAACCTCGTGTAATCACAGACCATGCACTTCATCATCTTCTTCGTATCAATGATCACCCAAACTACATCAAAGCCTCCATGGAAACCCTACAAATCAAAAAACCACAGAAAATCCAAAATAGCAAAGAACCCTAAAACCCAGTCGTGAATTTCAATCTCCACCACGCGAACCTCCACCTTCATGCTTAAAATCATGAGATATCCTTCCTCCATCAATTTCCTCCTTCGAGCACATCCACGACCAACATTCAAAAGCCCTAACCTAGAATCACACCTTCTCTTGCCTCCACTAGCCACCATCAACTTGAAACACAAAATCAAAACTTAGAGAACCATAGAAATCGCGATCTAACTAAGTTCGCGCAACCACCACCTCCATGCACAGAGCCAACACGAACCGGAAAGGAAACCAAGTGAAGCGTCGCCTCGGTGAAAGGGGCAAACCCTATTCGAAAGTCCATTCCCTCCTTCGCGGTGCAGGTGACATCCCTTGTTGCTCAATCCAAAACCCTAATTTTGGGTGAGAAAGGGGCTGCCACGTGAGTAGTATTAATTTGATAGCTTGACTACTAACTTGGAAATAGTAAAGTTTCCTTGTAAAGTAGTATTAATTTGATAGCTTCAACAATAACTTATCACCCTTCTTGTCCTTTTTCCATAATTCCAATACTTGCAATTCTCTTAGAAATTAGACACAAAATGTCATGCCAAAAACATAGCTTATTTTACATACATGTCAAACTACATTTAATGGGTAGTTAGTATCATAAAAGCTAATGTTTTTTCGCCCAGTAACTATTTTAAGCAACAACACTCCAAAGCTGAAAACATCATACTTAGAAGAAAAAGCTCCTTCCATGGCATATTCTAGAGACATATATTAGATGAAAAATAAATTTTATTTACATATTGATACAAAAATATAACAGAGTTTAGCAAGCTCACTATGTCCTAACAACCCTGTTTGTATTTGATATGGAATCTTATTGGGTAAACATTCTAGCCATTCCAAAATCTAAAATTTTTCAATTCATGTTCTCATCAAGTATGTTACATGTTTTCAAGTCTCTATAAATGACTTGGAGTCCTACTTGCTTGTGAAGATACAATAATCCTTATGCAATTCCTTGTATTATGTTGAAGCGCTTATTCCAATCTAGTAATTTGTTTCTTATACAGTCTATTCCATGCTCATATAGTAGTGATAATTGTGTTAGAATGTATAGTATAGAAAACATAAAAAGCAACAATGACTTTTTTTGATGATGTTAAACATGTGTAATTATAGTTAAAGTTCAGTTTATGTGGTAATTCAATGCAATTTGATAAAACAAAATATATTTCAGTTCAATTGGTCGGAACTACTTTTTGGTTTAGTTCAGTTTAGACATTATATGTTTTAGTTCACTCCAACTTTTAATAGTTCATTACAGTTTAGTTAATTTTTCCCACCCCTACTTGTCATGGTTCCATAATTCCCATACCTGCAATTCTCTTAGAAATTAGACATAAAATGTCATGCCAAAAAGCAAATTTACCATAGCTTATTTTACATACATCTCCAATAATATTTATTGCGTAGTCAACATCATAAAAGCTAGTGTTTTTTCGCCCACTAAATATTTCAAGCGATTACACTCCAAAGTTGTACGCATCAGACTTTGTAGAAAAAACTCATTCCATGGCATATTTTGGAGACATATAACTATTGCAAGAAATGTTAAAGGAAAAATAAATTTATTTTACACAATGATACAAAAATCTAACAGAGTTTAACAAGATCACTATGTCCCAATAACACATAAATAAGAACATAATATATGTTGAATCAACTGCATTATAGAGAGTTTAGATAAGTTACATTTAATCCTAACCAGAAAGAAGTTAATTGTTCAGATCTTTAAAACAAATGCATGAAGCAGCTTTCCTCCTCCCATAGTTTCTTAAAGATGTTACAATGTTTGCCTAAGAACTCTAATAATTTTATCTCTAAAAGTGATGTACAAAATATGCATGTTTGTAACAGATATATGCTCTATTCTTACAAAAAAAAAAAAAGTGTTGCTCCAACTTTAATCATGTTGGTTAGCCATGACCTTTCTTTTTAGGTGGGTTTGCTTCAAGCTTGAACTTCTAGCTTAGTGTTTCAACCATGGAACTTTCCATCTCAGGTGGGTTTTCTCTTAAGGTTCAAGTGTCATTTTGGAGCTTAAGGTTTCCTTCCAACGAAAGTTTCTTCATATGATTCAATGCCAAAATCATTGTTCAACCGCTCATATTTTGAATCTTCATGAATCGTCGTTTTACATGGCTTCTTAATACAAACTTCTTAATTTCCTTCAACCTTGCACTACAACTTTAAAGATCAATGCATACTTCTTAATTTACTTCATTTGCAGAAATAACACAAACATATAAAATTCCAGTTTTTATAACTTCTTTAATCCTCATTTTGTGTTACAAGATAAAAGGGGTTGCTTTACTAATTTTTATATTAAAATCATGTAAGATAAGTGTATAAATAATATGTGATTTTAAGTAAACAAGACACCTATCACTAACTTAAAAAAAAATCATAGAAAATATCACAGATTTTAAATCTAGCAAACTATTTATGCATGTAGATTATAATGTAACTAGAATTAATTAAAAAAATATATAGAAAAGGTTATGGTAAAAAGAGTAAGCAAATGTGATATTGGTTAAAAATACAAAAACAAAATAAATATGTACATTAAACCCAATTTATTAAAATTAAGAGAAAATAATTTAAAAAATAACAATGAAGTATATATAAAGTATCTTCATGTACAATAAAGTTATAAGTACATGCACAAAATATGTGTCATCATTGAGTAATACAATGGTTTACAGAGATCCAGATAAGACCTAATGATACAAAATCCCTTTAAAATTGTTGTAAATAATTATGGTATAATACCTATTTTGGTCCAAATTTTGGTTGGGAATATTTGAAATGGTCCCAATTTTTTTTTGTTGTTTAATGTTGTCCTAAGGATCGTAATTTGTGTTCAATTTAGTCCTTTTGCAAACACCATTTAAATCGTTAACGGCCAAATGTATAGCAGTGCAATCAGTGAATGATGTGGACACTTTAACTGCTGACTTGTCTTGACTGAAACATGACACAACCAATGAGGGGTTGCCGCGTGACAACCCCTTTCCCACCCCAAATTATGGTTTCAGATTGGGGGAAAGGGGAAAACCTAGTGGCTTCTTCCTCCTGCGCCGCTCACTTGCGTTCATGGTTGCGTGTGAATGAAGAAGCGGCGCTGCTCAAGGGTTGACGGTAATGGCGCATTGGATTCATGAAGTGCAATGAAGATGATGACGGGTCTGTTTCATGGTTTATACAAGTTAGGGTTCTGTTGATTTTTGAATTTGCAGGTGAAAGATGTTGGCATCGTAGTGGTTTTTTCGATTATAGAGGCTTCTGTGGCAAGGCATTGAAGAAGACGGAGATGGTCTTCTGCGATGGTGGTTGAAGCTTTGTGCATCAATGGAGTCTACGATTTCTTGGTTCTTCTACAGGTTTCTGATGCGGCTGATGATGGTGATGTGTTGAGGATTGCGCGTGACGCTCGTGAGGTTGAACAACGGTTCAATTTAGGGTTCAAATGACAATGCTGTAGTGGTGGCTTAGGAAGAAGATCACGGTCTAGGTTTCTCTTCAGGTGGGTTCTCGTAGGCTGTTGGGCCGCCATGGTGATGGTTTGAGAAGGAGAGACAATGGCGTTGATGGAGATCCACGGTGGAGGAAGGGGAAGATGGTCCTGGTCGTGTTTCTAGGTGGTTGTAAAACGGAGAAGATGAACAGTAATGGTGGTCCACGTCGTTTGTAAAAAAGACTAAATTGAACACAAATTACAATTTTTAGGACAACATTAAACAACAACAAAAAAATTGGGACCATTTCGAATATTCCCAACCAAAATTGGGACCAAAATAGATATTATACCAAATAATTATATTATCAACAAATACCTTTTTCTTTTACCCATTTTATGATGTATTGTTTATTTGAATGTTACCTTGTGTATATCCTTTAATTGTTAGAATGGAAATTTGGTGTTTTCTATCATTGGTTGTTTGTTAACATGTTTTGATATTGTTTTCCAACTACTCTTAGCCAATTACATCTTAACAAGTGTATTTCAACTATGGCCTAGTGTTTGCCTAATACAATGCTTTTATTACTTTTTGAAGTAAAAAGCTATACAACCTAAGAAGATTAGTTAGTTATTAAGGATGTTGCGTTAAAAAGATAAGAGCAATTAATATGTCATGGAGTGCATTCAATGCTTCTCGATGATCAAAAGGTCAACAAATGATAAAAGAAAACATTCAAAATAAGTATAAAGTTATTCAATGACAAGAAAAGGGATTGTAGTGCAATTTCTTCAAGCCTCTCTGTAAATGGTCTCTTTGAAGAAGATAATAAGAATATTCAATGTTTAACAAGTTTTGAAGCTCTAACAATTTTTTTCTTTGCCTTAAAACCTTTTTAAGAATATTGTTTGTGTTCATTCTAGTAAACTAGTAGACAAAGCCTAAACCTTCGATATGTTAAAAGACATTATCCTCTCTAATGAGCATAAATTGTGGTATGATGATTACAAAGACATTTTATTTCTCTTAAGCAAAGAGTGACTTGTTGTTTAAAGAATATTTTGCATTAAGCTAGGACTGATGTGATGAAGCAATACTTAGATTAAGTCAAAAGTGGTAGCGAGCCAAATAAATACTTGGATGGGGTCAGCCAAAAGTGGATGTGAGCTTAAAGAACACTTGTATAGGGTCAGCTAAAAGTGGTTGTGATCTGAAAGAATTCCTCCATCTTCATCACCACAAAATCCACCATGAATCTAAGGTTGTCTATTCGAACCACTACATCTTCCACCACACCATAGGGCTTCTTAATGGATCCATCTGCCATTTGCAAAGTCATCTTTGTAGGCTTGACTTCAAGACCACCAATCTTCTCAAGTACAGATAAGGGCATCAAATTGATACTGGACCCTAAATCAATTAGGGCTTTCCCTATTTCATGACTCCCAATAGTGCAGGGAATAGTGAAACTTCCTGGATCTTTAACCTTTGGAGGAAGTGCCTTATGCAAGATCACACTGCAACTTCTAGTAACAACGGCTTTGCACTCCTCTATAGGGTTAACTTTCATATTACAATCCTAGTGTGGCTTTTGAAGAGACGAGGCATTGAGAAGAACTGCCGAAGACCAGTTGAATTGAATCGATTGATGTCTCGTTTTGACATTATCCTAGCTGTCTTGTGGAAATATTGAATTTGAACCTCTTTTTTCTTGTGCACCGAACATTTCCACTATCTTCGGTTCCTCTCCCTCTTGTTATTGTCATCGTCCATTTTTATCTTGACTCAGATATAGAAGATGCTCATAGTGTATTTTTTTTTGTTCGGAATCCATGGACCATTCGATGCATAAATCCTGTTAAACAGTGTAGTAACCTCAATTAATTGGGATGTGGATGAGAGAGATGCTGTCTGTGTTTGTGAAGGAACACAAATCCAATTTCAATTTCAATTTAAAAATGTAGCAATTTGAAGGACTAAATCTTAATTTTAATTATTTTTATGGTAGCTAGTAGTTAAATTAACCTAGTATGGTGATGACGACGATGATGATGACAGGGAAAGGTTGAAGAAATGGAGAAAGATTCAAGTATTCGAAGTAATAACATGGTGTTTGGTGCTAGAGATAAAAGCAGAGGGGATGGGTCGTTGCTATTGAAGGTGAGTTTTGATGGCGTAGACAGGGAACAATGTCAAATTTGGTCGTTGTTGTTAAGTGGATGATGGGTTTAGTGAAAAAAAAGGAGAGAGAAAAAAATTCATAAAGATATAGGAAAGAGAGAAAAATCTGGATCATAACAGGAAAAACATATGAGAAAAAAGAAAAAGTGCATAACTCTGTTCCTCACAATATAACAAAAGGGACTTGATTTATACAATTTTAATAAGTTTGAGATCCAATTTATACACTTTTAAAACATGATACTGAAAAAACTCACTTAACCTAAAGAAAAAGTGAGCTATTAAGCTTTCTTAAAAAAAACAACTTTTCCAAAAATAAGTTAGAAGTGAGCTATGATATAGGTTTATATTATTAATTACTATTGGTAAAAATAGGAACCAGTTAATTAAAAATTCCGTTTCGGCTAAACTGCTCTATTTTTAATCTGCTCTGTCCATTTAATATCCATTTACTTAAATCTGCTTTTTATTTTAGATTCATATTTTATAATATTTCCAAGACAGATTTCCGTTTTAATACAGATTTTAAAATCTGAAAAATCTAAATATTCAATCAGATGCATTCAGATCAAAATAAATCTGAAACCTCTTCTCTTCTACGTTGATTCGAAAATTTTAACATAAACCCTAAAACATCTTTCCTCTTTCTTCTTTGCGATTCACGCTAAAATTTCAGTGAGCAACCAAAGGTAAGTTTAATTGGTAATACATTGAATTTTGTTTCTGGTGTACATTTCTCTTTTCTTTCATTCTGGATTTCGTTTGCGCAGAGATTCCTACAGTTGCTCGCGATACGTTGCACGGTGGTGCCACCACTGCGCTGGTGGATTTGGTGCGGTTCGTCTTGATTCCCACCGCTGTATTATTGGATTTTTGTTGTTGTGGATTTTTGTGGGATTTTTCTAGAAATTAGTTCTTTATGTCTCTGTTATTTATTTTCTGTTACAAATTAAGCAATCCCAACTTGTCTAGTAGCTTGGTGGTACTGCAGTATCAACTCAGCATTGCCTTGTTCTCAAGCTTAGTGATTGTATATTTGTTTTTTATGTAGATATCGAAATTTTTTTGAAACTTGGAGAAAGGCATTGGTTGCGGTCATGCTACCTATGGGAAGGTTATCTTTCTTTTTGCCATCTTTTCTTACTTTTTTATGTTTACTTATTGAAAAGAGGAACACTTGTAAGTATAATCATGTTTCTCCTGTTTATTTTCAGCCTGGGGTGAAGGTCCACTAGGGTTTGGTTTACTCTTCAGCTGTCGCATAACACAGGCTTCACAATTATATTTTATCTTTGTCAAGTAAGTGACATCTTAACATTGGTTTTTAAGGCCGCTTTGTCAGAAGTTTCTGATTGTCTACCTCTTAACCGTTAAAGTCAAAATGATGGTTTTAGGGTGTGCGTTTGGTTTGAACAACTTAATCAAGTGCTAATTAGATAACTATTTATATTGTGAACTGTTATGTATACTTTTTTTGGGAAACGAGAATAGGAAATATGATTAGTATTTTTATATAAATTGTAAGGTATTTTTCATGAGTGGTCATAGAGATTGGATAGCTTATTGAAATGAACTCAAGAACTTATGGACAAATCATCAGCTGTGGACTTGTTTAGACAAAATTTTCCTTAAACACTTGTAGGAGAAGAAATCAGTTTCTTCATAAACTAAGATTAGTTTATTCATAAGTCAATTTTGTAGAAGTTTTCCCATATTAGTTCCTCTATCCCAGAACTGCTTGCCCAAGTTCATCTCAATCCACTGAGGTCTTTCTTGAAAACACAAGGCTTAACAGTTCCACTAACTGTAGCTGCCTCTTTTGCTGCCATTTTACATTGTACTGGCCACAGGTTTGAACTCCATAAACATGATCCTAGGCTTAGTGCTTTATCTTGTGTTAGAGAAACCACTAAAACCTTGGGAAGGTGCCACTATTCTCTCTTCTTTTCGTGATCGGAGACCATTGCTTAGTCTAGCATTGTCAAGATCAAAAAAAGGGTAGCAGAGAGTGGAGATTGAAAAGGAGTAAATATATGAGAGGGGTGTTGATGTGATAGAGACTAAACGCCATCAAATACTATTGCTGATTGATGTTATGGTCCCTTTTTGAAAAGATGTTGTTTAAACTTCTATTTATTGGTCAATGGTAAGAGATGATGGCTGCGGAATACCATTTTTAGATCAATATTTTTCCTTTGCTATGTGAATATCATCTTTGTGATTAATGAAAGCTTCGTGATTCTCTTTATATTGATTAATTGGGAAAGAATGTGATGGCCATAAGAGGATGCTTGAGATTTTCTCTGTTCAAGAAGGACGGGCTGCAGAGTAATCCTACTTAATGTTTTAATAGTTTTATATTGAAATGCTAGGAAAATTAAATAAAACAGGCTATAGGTTAATAACTGTACACTGCTAAGTTCTTTGTGAAGACTTGATCTTGAAGTAGATTAGGATAGAAGAATCGCATGGTAGATTAAAATATCCATGAACTAGAGTTACACCAATCATCATTCAAAGGTAAACTACAAATCCATTGAATACTAAAAGCAACCACTGCCAAATAAGTATGAGCCAGTTTGTTGACTTAGGAACTGGATCAGACCTTGGTCCAAATGTTCCTTTATATATCTCTTTCTGCTTTTGGTAAACAGCCTTATCATATTCAGCAAGCAGTCTCAGTTCTCTTGCAATTGCTTTGTCTTGAGGGGCATGTTTACGTGCCTTAAGAAAATCTTCTCTGGCAGAATGTGTTTGTCCAAGTTCTCAATAAAAATAGCTGTGTGCTGCTGGTTTACTAGTGTGATATGGATGAATACCACTGGTTTCATATTTTCATGATTTTTAGTTAAAAGGAAGCTAAAATGATCAATTCATGTTGCATTAATTTAAGCTAGTTCTATAGCCATGGATATAATATCTCTGCATCTGAATTGTCTTGTGATACAATTACAAAGACAAACTTTAGCCGAGAATTTTTAGTGATGATTATAAAAAATCTTGTTAATAATGAGGGTTTTTTTTTAATGTTTGAGAGATGTTGGATTGGCATGCAGGAACAGATGTGCTACCGGGCCTGAAATAAGGCCTTTTCAATTTACACATTTCAATTCATTAAATACATTTTCCTTCCCTTTTTATTTTTATATAAAAACATGTTTTTATATAAATATAATAAAAAACTTTACAATAAAAAAATAAATTTCTTAGTTTGGGTAAACAAAAGAAAGTGAGCAAGGTTTTTGAAAAATCTTATAATATTAAAATCTTATAATAGCAGACACATGAATGACAAGATTCTTAATATTAAAACAAATTGTTTATCTATTATAATATTAAAAAATATTTCAGTATTATATAAACTGTAATATTAAAAATAACCTTTAAAATTTATCAGTACTTAACTACCACTATTAAAATTTTAAAATTGAAATAGTGAAAATGGTAAATTGAAATAGCCCTTGCCCATTTTGAGTGTCTCTTAAATTTTTTATTGTTCGAATAAATCTGCTCAGAATAATTTTTCTTTGCTGTGAAATTTGAACATTTTGCAATCTCACTCTGGACTTGAGCAGAAATCGAACTTGATCATTTTCAAAGAACAAAGAAGTTTTTGAGTGAAAGCATAACAAAGAAGAATAGTTTGTGCCTTAGAGAACAACGCCAAAATGTCGGTGCTGATCGTGACGAGCTTAGGGGACCTTGTGGTCGATTTGCACACCAACAAATGCCCCTTGACCTGCAAAAATTTCTTGAAGCTTTGCAAGTAAGCTCTCGAAATTTCTCATCCCCGGACTGTGGATTGTAACAATTTTGCAATTTTGTTTTTGGGCCCTCTACTGATTTTGATAAATTTCTCGGTTCTTCTGAAACAAATACCCTTTCTGGGTCCTTGTTCTTCAGATATAAAGCACCAAACTTGGTCTTTTTTAATGCACTGTGTGGTATTTGCATATATGGGTGCTTGATGGAAATCACATGCTCTTTGTTGCTATGAATTTGTGATGCTATGTACGTGTTGTTTTATTTAATGTACTATTGTTGTGCTAGTTGCATAAATGAATTGTTTGATGGAGTTAGGTTCCATTTGGAATAGTTTATTTGCATATTTTTTGAAATTATTTATAACTTAAGAACTTAAGTAAGTGATTGTGAGAGTGTATGAAAATAGCTTATGATCTCTTAAGTTGTTTTTCTTATAACTAAGTTCTTTAGGGTAGCTTATGAAAACAGCAGCCTATTTATTTGTCAACAAGCAAACCCTGTTTTCTATTTGACTATAAAAAATAACTTATGTACAAACATGTCTTTGCATATTAAGTATAACTTATGTACAAACAAGTCTTTGCATATTAAGTACTTATTGAATAAGTCCTTATTTAAGTTGTTTGCCCAAATTAGTCCTTATTGTTATTACTTTGTTTTGGAAAATGTTATGTACTGGTGTGATATTTTCATATATGGGTTTTTGTCAAATCATAATGTCTCTGGGTTTGGAATTGTTGCACCAGGATTAAGTACTATAATGGGTGTTTATTTCACACTGTTCAAAAGGATTTTACAGCTCAAACTGGCGATCCAACTGGCACAGGAACTGGTGGTGATTCTGTTTATAAGTACGTAAATGGAACTGCTTGTGCATTTAGTTACTGTTTAAGATTCACTGATTTTTTTTTATATAAAATGTGAAGCTTCTGACATTGCATTCTCGTTTATGCAATGGCTTTCTCTTTTTAAGGTTTCTTTACGGCGATCAAGCTCGATTTTTCAGTGATGAAATTCATATTGATCTTAAGCATTCGAAAACTGGAACGGTTGCCATGGCAAGTGCTGGGGAGAATTTAAATGCTTCACAGGTACGACATGGTTGGAGCAGGTTGAGGGTTCCTTTCCTGTTATTTAAGAATAGTTATATGTAAAATAACTTTTAAATTACTATTGTTTTGTTGTTTCTGTTTTCAGTTCTATATCACACTGCGAGATGACCTTGACTACCTCGATGGCAAGCACACAGTAAGTATTCCATGCCTCCTTGCTTTACTTGTTTCACCGGGTATGGATGCTTATGAAATAGTAGAGAAGATTAGGAGAAATCTCCCTTATGTATTTAGCATACACATAGGGTAGTTTATTTATAATGTAAGATAAGGGTTAAACCCTAAATACAGAATGGGCTGAGCCCAATTAACATAAACACACAACTTAACATCTAACACTCCCCCTCAAGCTGGAGCATATAAATCATATGTTCCAAGCTTGTTACAAAGATAGTCAATTCTAGGTCCTTGTAAGGACTTGGTGAATATGTCTGCCGACTGGTTGCTTGAGTTAACGAACTCAGTCTTGATATCTCCGGATATGATTTTTTCTCTAATAAAATGACAATCAACTTCAATGTGCTTGGTTCTCTCATGGAAGACAGGGTTAGAGCTAATATGAAGAGCAGCTTGATTATCACATATAAGTGTCATGTGAGTGACATCTCCAAATTTCAATTCACTAAGTAATTGTTTAAGCCACACAAGCTCGCAAGTAACAGATGCCATAGCTCTATATTCTGCTTCTGCGTTGGACCTTGCCACAACACTTTGCTTCTTACTTTTCCAAGATATCAAGTTGCCACCAATAGAGACAAAATATCCAGAAGTAGACCTCCTATCAGAAGGGGAACCAGCCCAATCAGCATCTGAATAGCAAACGATTTTTGTATCGTTGTTAGGACCATATAGCAAACCTTTTCCAGGTGATCCTTTAATATACTTCAGTATGCGAACAACTACATCCTAATGGTCTTCACATGGGGAGTTTAGAAATTGACTCACCACACTAACTGCGAAGGAAATGTCAGGACGCGTAATAGTAAGATAGTTTAATTTACCAACTAATCTTCTGTACCGTTCAAGATCTGAGAAGGCTCCCCCTGATTTGGTAGGAGTTTGATGTTAGGGTCCATAGGTGTCTCATAGATTTACAGTTCATTAACCCGGTTTCCTCCAAGATGTCTAACGCATACTTCCTCTGAGATATGACAATACCAGCATTGGATTGTGCTACTTCAATACCCAAAAAGTACCGGAGTTTGCAAATAGAAACCCCAAACTGAGTTTTTATTTCATTGAAAAATGATTGGAAAATAGAAAACAACTCAGAACGATTCTTCATGAGAAATAACCAAGTACATCTGGAATAGTCATCAATAAAGGTAACAAAATACTGAAATCCTAAAGTTGACTTAACACGACTAGGTCCCCAAATATCAGAATGAACCAGTGAAAAGGGGGATGACGCTCGTTGTGAAACACTACGAGGAAAGGAACTACGAGTATGTTTACCTAACTGATAAGACTCACACGACAAACTTGATAATTTCGACAGACTCGGAACAAGTTGCTGCAGTTTGGCAAGACTGGGATGACCTAACTGAGCATGAAGAAGGGATGGTGACTCCATGATTACGCCAGCATGTGGAGAAGGGCTGAGATGATATAGGCCATGAGAGTCACATCCTGACTCAATCATGTGTTTCGAACTCCGGTCCTGCAACCAAACAGAATCTTTGGTAAATGAAATAACACAATTAAGGGAACGAGTTAGACGACTTACGGACAATAAGTTAAAAGGAGACCCAGGGACATAAAGTACATTATCAATGGATATGGACGGAAAAATATGAACAGTACCAATACCATGAGATGAGACTCTAGACCCATCGTACTGAAGGTCCTCGTACCATCTGAGAAATTCCTGAAAGAGTGCAGTGTTATTTATGGTATTTGATGAAGTAGGATGGTCTGCATCATGTTATCATATGAAGGGAACCCACTGGCTACTATTTGCAATTTTAAATTTAGAGGCTTGGGTGCTGGTCAATATGAGAGATCCTCCTCCAATGACTTCCACTCTTCCTGGATTCTTTTAGCCCAATTTTGTGAAATCCTCAAAATCACATCTTTGACTTCATCGGCTCTTGTAGCAACAACACTTTCGGCAGCCGCTACTCCCTTATTTCCAACAAAACTAGATTTAACGGTATAACTAGAGTGGCTGAAAGCAAAAATCTATCTTCAACCACATATCATTACTAAATCCAATTCTAGGATAATTAAATGAAGATCCAACCAGATTTTAATGATACACGGGGTTACCTCCATCTACTTGCAAACTCTAATGTAAAATTTCCGCACTCCCAATCTGTGTTACTGCTGCCCAACTCTCACATAGCATGCTTCTCCTGTTCCCTTTAACTATCTTTAGTAGAGTTGTTACCAGATTTTTCCAAGAAAGGTTCTTGGATTTTTTATGCCAGGTCTTGAACTCTTGGACTACATTTTCTTTGCTATTTGGGTGTACTTTTGTTGATCATTTGGTGTTCTGAACTTCAGAAGCATTTGCTGCACCTGTTGTTTGACCTTGGGTGTCAGTCCCTTTATAAGTGGTCAACTCTTCTCTTTTCTCCCCTGGAAAAACTAGTTTTTTCCCTCTCCCTTCCTAGCATCTTTATTGTAAATGGCATCCTCTTCTCCTTTTTGCCCCCAATTGATTGAATTTTCTCCTCCACTTGAGTATTTCTTTGCTTTCTTGATCTCTTGCAGAAGTTCCTCTCTTCTTTCCTCTCTGGTGGCTCTGTAAACAGACTCAATTGGGTTGCTCCCTGACACCACTGTTTTAACCCTAGGCCTCAACAATTCTTCCCCCTTCACTATTGTGACATACACACCACACGCTACCACTCTATCTCCAATAAAAACAACACCTTTTGCAACTTTACAAGCAAGAGTCACAACATTCCCATCATGGACTTCACCTGATGTATTTTCGCTACCAACATTTGTCACTGTGTTGGAAGTCCCACATCGATTAGAGATAAGGCCAATTTATAGTATATAAGTGGGTTAAACCTTACCTTACAAGCTGGTTTTGTGTGGTTGAGTTAGACGTAAAGTCCACTTCTTAACATGGTATCAGAGTTATGGTTAGAGCCTATCCTAGCGATGTTTGTTGGGCATGTTGTTCCATTTATTGTCCGACCACTATCGGACCACCCATTCATGTTTAGTCTCACGCTCGAGATGTATGTACCTCAATGTGAGGGGAGTGTGTTGGAAGTCCCACATCGACCAGAGATAAGGCCAATTTATAGAATATAAATGGGTGCAACCCGCACCTTACAAGCCGATTTTGCGGGGTTGAGTTAGGTTTAAAGTCCACTTCTTAACAGTCACGTTATCCACCCTTACAGTAGCAGCAACTTCTGCAACTTTATCAACAGCAGCCACACCAATGTCTCCATCACAATTTTCGTCATTGCCTTCCTTTTCACATATATTTTCTTCTCTCCTATTTTGCCCTCTAATTTATTCTAAACCATCAACACTCAAAACAGTAGCTTCTGACACTCTACTCCCTATTGTAATGGTAACAACATTCTCCTCTTCACTGATATTCGTTTCTCTTTTCTTGGCTTAGCCCTTTATGAGAATCCTAATTTCTTGCTGCATTTGTTGCATATTTCTTCTCCATTCCATGCTTATTTTCTTACCTTTGGGTAGAGACTGGATCGTTTCCAGTGGAGGAAGGGAGGCTTCCTTGGGGAAATACTTGCTTGTTATTCTGTTCTTTCTTACTTTACAGAATTAATAAAGTTCATATTGATACAATTGTTTCTTTTTGTTGAGTGTGTGTGAGAAGATGTTCACCTGTTACGGTCCTTGAGTAAAGGAAGGAACCTAACAGTTTCCCCTTCACAAAGAGCCAAAGCTCAGTCTACAAGATTATCCAAAAGTGTCTTGACACAAGAGCTCCCTGCCTTCTGATAAAGGCCCCCCAACCAACTAACCAACTAACAACTAATTCCTAAACTGTTTCCTCTGTCCTGCATCCATTACCCATTATAACCTATCACATTATATCCTATCATTGTCATTACAAAGATGAATTTGGGAGGTTTTATTTTAATGAGGGTTTACTAGAGCCCTATAGTGTTGCTATAACAGTTTAGCAGTGCAAGGGCCCTTTGCTCTTTACAGGGCTGCTGTAGTGTGGTAATTTAGTGTTGTGGCTGTAGTGGACCAAATTGTAGGTTGGATAACTTACATTTAACTTTTATACCATAGAAGTTACCCTTTTGTTTTTTCTGCGATTTGTTCATTGTTACAGGTCTTTGGTGAGGTAGCTGAAGGATTTGAGATTTTAACTAAAATAAATGAGGCTTATGTGGACGACAAAGGAAGACCACTTAAAAATATAAGGTTTATGCTCATTCTTCTCCACTAAAAAATATGAATTGAAAACAAATATTTCTTATTTGTCATTTTGAGATGAAGAAAATGTATTCATCTTCTTGAATTACTTGAATAGAATCAAGCACACATACATCCTAGTGGATCCTTACGACGATCCTTCTGAACTATCGGAGTTCATTCCTGAAGCTTCTCCAGAAGGAAAACCTAAAGATGAGGTAATGATTTATTGCCACACTGTATTGCATTAATTGAAAATGCAGAAGATTATGCCATTGGTTATTTATTAGCATTGCAATTGTCCTTTATAATATAAAACTATTTATCATGGAAATGTGTCCAATTGATTCAAAAAATGAAGCTATTTCATTCACCTTATTTTTCTCAACCTAAAATTGGGAAAATTCATTTGGTACTTGGGACAGACAACTTTAATGTGTATCTTTATTTTGCTTTAATTCACTTATAGAAATATTACAACAAGAGGTATCTCTGTTTTGAATTATTGGAAATGCACTGGGCCTAACTCAAGGCTGGAAGATTGCATGAGCCATCTAAATACCCACCCGCCATGCTTAAATCTAGAGTATTGAAATGTGAAGTTTACAAGTTGACATTTATAGGTGGCCCTACGAGAAGCCTGCATAGTGCATGGTTTGTCATGAACCAACTATCACAAAAGGTTAAGTTCTTAAGTGAAGATGTGTGGATATATTTATATTTATGATATGCCCCTCACGGAAGAGCCTTTTGGGATGGAAGTTTGAGTAATGCTCATACTTAAACTGAAATTTGATTTTATTAAAAGAATGGCGGGGCAGATATCAAATGCACATTTTTGTCATACAGTGGAAAAGGTCCAAGCCTAAATCCCCAAAGCTAACATAATGGAGGAGGATTGCTTAAGCCTTGAGGAGTGTATAGGCCATATTTCAAGCCAATTCAATACGTGATAACATGAATCTTTGCCCCTTGTGATGCTTCATTGAAATACTGCCTTATTAAAATTAAAAAATGCAGATTTTAGAGGTTATATGATCAGTAGAATACTTGGAATGACATTTATCCTTCTGTGCTATGTATGGTGTGGTTGCTTTTCTTAAGCAAGGTTTTTTTACTGTTTTTTTCATTGTTTTTCAATGTGTTTTGTTTCCCTAACAGAATAGAAGAGTTAATTAGCTTATTTTGCATTGATATATTTCTTTAATATAAGTGCTTTATTTTTTTTGGTTTTGGAGAATATCTCTTCCTCCCATGGTTATCAAACTCGCGAGTTAACTCATTAACTCAGACTAGTTTACGTGTTCACTCAGTACTTCCTAGTTAACTCGGAAGCAAACTCGGTTTTTGGAGTAGAATCGTGGGGTTGGATGTGGAATCGGTTGAACTCGCTAGTTTGGTTTCGATTTGGCAAGTTCGACGAGAAAAAGTTTTAAATGCAAAACGACTTTGTATGGAGGGCCATTTTTGAAGAAAACTAACCAGATTAGGGTTCAAGATTAAGCTTCGTCTTTGTTCTTAGAACTCTTTTGTCGCACAACCCCTCTCTTGCAATTGCATCACATCGCTTCACTGTGTCTCACCCTCGCCCGTTGACATTGTCCCTCATCGTCGCCTCGTTCGTTGTCACCTAGTTCATTGTTTCCATCGCAGTCCCTGTTTTCTTTGCACTCATAGTGCGCACTTTCTGATATCTGAAGTAGAAGTAAAAGTGCCCCATGGAACATGCCTTGTTACGACTTAAGGTAGGGGTAATAATAAGGGTTGGAAAGTATATGAGCAGAGAGAATATTTAGTATAAGTTAATTAAAGTAAATAAATATAGTATAAGTTAATTAGAGTAAATAAATATATATTTAGGGATATATTCAATATAAGATATTTATAATTAAGGATATATGCTAGGATAATATACGGAGAGATATTTATATTAAATATAGGGATATTTATTAAATATTAAATATAAGGATATTTATATTAAATGTAGATATATTCTAGAGGAATATTTAATAAGAGATGGGCGGGAAATAATTAATATAAATAAGGTTAGAGTCTAGGGTTAAGGACATGCTTTTGATTATTGAGTTTTTTGACAGACATTATTGTCTTGTGAGGGAGGTTATGCTCTCAAAGTAATTGAAGGAGGTTATGCTCCCAATTATTGTTTACTCTTGTTTATTCAGATATTACCATCAATAAAAGAGATTCATTCATCCAATATCATTCGTTTATTGTTCTATTACGTGTGTGAGAGTGTGAAAGGGTGTATTTGGCTAGTTGACGTACTCAGGTACGTAACAATTGGTCCGACCTGCCGGATCGTCAAGGGAGGAAATTGCCGGATCCTAATAGAGACGAGTGAAAGACATCATGGAGGAAAGAATGAATGCAGTTGAAGGGAAACTGGAGAGCTTGGGGCAAAGACTAAAGAACATGGAGTTGTCCCTAAGGAGGTTGAAGGCAGAGTTTAGTGGAATACGCCATGAAGTCCAAGCTCCAAACGGGAAGGAACTGCTGGAACCGAACGATAGTGGACTAACAGATCCGAACGTGAGCGAACTGCCAGAACCGAACGATAGCAGACTGCTGGATCTGAACGTGAAAGAACGGACGGAACCTACAGAGAGTGGACTTACCGAGCCGAACGGGAGGAGACGGCCAGAACCGAACGTGAGAAAACTACCTGAACCAAACGGTCTAGTATTGGAAGGAAGAATGAAGGCTTTGGAAGGAAGGGCAGATGGAAGAATCAATACCCTGGAGAGAACAATGGAGTCTGTGAAGAGATGGGCCGACAAAAAGAACAGGGGGTTTGCAGTGTTGGGTACACCGGCAGAAGGAAGAGAGCGACGTGAAGTACTGAAAGACATTGAGAACCATTCCCTCAGGGCTTATGATTCAGGAGAAGTGGTAACCAGAATGTTGGACGAAGAATGGAAGACATTAGAGAAGGTTTTACCACCACCACAACCTCCAGACATGAATTGATGAGGAGCCATGAGATCAAGCTCCCCGTTTCCAACCTTGAGGACAAGGTTGTTTTGCAGCGGGGTGTAATGTTACGACTTAAGGTAGGGGTAATAATAAGGGTTGGAAAGTATATGAGCAGAGAGAATATTTAGTATAAGTTAATTAAAGTAAATAAATATAGTATAAGTTAATTAGAGTAAATAAATATATTTAGGGAAATATTCAATATAAGATATTTATAATTAAGGATATATGCTAGGATAATATACGGAGAGATATTTATATTAAATATAGAGATATTTATTAAATATTAAATTTAAGGATATTTATATTAAATGCAGATATATTCTAGAGGAATATTTAATAAGAGATGGGCGGGAAATAATTAATATAAATAAGGTTAGAGTCTAGGGTTAAGGACATGCTTTTGATTATTGAGTTTTGTGACAGACATTATTGTCTTGTGAGGGAGGTTATGCTCTCAAAGTAATTGAGGGAGGTTATGCTCCCAATTATTGTTTACCCTTGTTTATTCAGATATTACCATCAATAAAAGAGATTCATTCATCCAATATCATTCGTTTATTGTTCTATTACGTGTGTGAGAGTGTGAAAGGGTGTATTTGGCTAGTTGACGTACTAAGGCATGCCTGATATTTGATGGAAAGATGGGATAGATATTAATGGTAATGGTAGAAAAGTGAAATGTAATTATTGCTCAAAGATTGTAAGTGCAAGAAAGCATTAAAATTGTGGAATGGTGCGATATGTTTGGGGATGGAACTCCTGAGTTGAAAAGATTTGCCATTTGAATTCTAAGCTTGACTTGTAGTTCTTTGGGATGGAAGCGTAATTTAGCTCATTTGAAATGATAATGAAAATGTTCACTTAGATGGAGCAACAACATATCCAGCTTTAGATGGTCTTGATCTTGATAACAGTTGAATATAGTGAAAACTTCCTTGTGTTCAATATACACATAGAGTCCTCTATTTATAATAGAACAAATATGGACTAAGCCCAAAATACAAATAAGAAATAATAACAAACTAACTAATAAAGATAAAAGATAAAGATAACATATCTAACACTTCCCCTCAAGCTGGACCATACAAATTGTGTGTACCAAGCTTTGAACAAATAAACTCAATCCCCTCTTAATGACTTGGTCAACACATCTGCGAGTTGATTCTTTGACCCAACAAACTCAGTACATATTTCTTTAGTCAACAACTTTTCACGAACAAAATGACAATCAATTTCTATATGTTTAGTTCTCTCGTGTAACATTGGATTTGATGCAATTTGGAGAGCATCTTGATTATCCCAATACATCTTCATAGTATGGATGTCACAGAAGTTAAGCTCTTCAATGAATTGTTTCACCCATATAAGTTCACATGTGAGTGATGCCATCGCCCTATACTTGGCTTCAGCTGTTCATCGAGTTACTACATTTTGTTTCTTACTTTTCCATGAAATAATGTTTCCTCCCAGAAAAACACAATATCTTGTAGTAGACCGTCTATCAATAGGTGAACCTGCCCAATCTGCATCACAATACCCAGAAACCTGAATGCTTCCTTTATCTTCATATAACAATCCTTGCCCGAGTTGCCTTTTTCATATACCTTAGAATGCGAATGAGAGCATTCCAATGGTCAAAACACAAGGAGCCTGCATGAACTGACTAACCACTCCAACTACAAAGGATAGATCTGGCCTTGTAATAGTGAGGTAAATCAGTTTTGAGCTTGTTTGTAGCGTCATAGAGACGTTGAATATCGTGGAAATAGATGCTTTGAGCTTTCTTCCAAAAGGAGTGACAAGTTTTGAAAGCCCTCACAGATATAAGAAGTTTGGGTTCCACTGATTGCCATAATAGGGCACACAACTGGAAATCTGCTTGTTTCCACTGATAAGCTTTTTCACCAGGCACATGGCTTCCATCTCGCTCAAGGTGGTCATAATGCCCTTGGCCAAGAAACCACATTTCAACGGCAGCAGACCATGATAGATAATTTTTTCCATTTAGCTTCTTGGAGGTAATGGACGGACTTTCGAAGAATAAAGAGTATTGCTAGACGCCATCTTCGAAGAAGACGAATTGCACCAATGAGGAACAAGAAAACCCTAAGGGTTTAGACGGACAAAACTGTGATGATGGCCGGTGGTGGACGATCGACGATAGCGAACGGCAGCGGCGGTGGACGGCCGACGAAGGTGGCCGGCGACGGTGGACGACCGAAGGATGGCGGACAGCGATAGACGGCCGACGGCGGGCGGTGGCGGACAACAACACCGGACAAATGCGAGACAGAAACCAGAGCGAGGTTGACCCACTCTGATGCCAAGTTGAATATAGTGAAAACTCCCTTGTGTTCAATATACACATAGGGTCCTCTATTTATAATAGAACAAATATCGACTAAGCCCAAAATACAAATAAGAAATAATAACAAACTAACTAATAAAGATAAAAGATAAAAATAATATATCTAACAATAACATAGCTTTTGATGCCAATGAGGATGCATAACGTTCATCATGGGAAGAGTTGGATGAAGATGATAATGGAGATGATAATGTCATTAGAGGATTACACATAGACACTTCACATTTGAATTTATGTTATATCATTCTAAGGATGAATTAGGATGTTATTCATATAAAAAAAAGATTCATGTCAAAGTAAACTCTGTAGGCTCTCACAAGTTTACGTAAACTCTTGAGTTTGACAACCTTGTTTCCTCTTCTATTATAAGGTGAGATGAAGAATGAGATTTGTTTCCCACTTTTTTCAAGTTATAACAATTAATAAAGAATTGATTACATGATGAATGGATTATTAATTTGTCTCTAGCTGTCACTCTATAGCTATAGATTGATGATTATATTGGATTTTACTTGTTATGCGATGGTATATTTGTTCAGCATTCAGTGTAAAAGAGTTTCTGGCTGTAACTGTTTGACTACATATGGATGATTGGATTCTTGTGATTACAAATCAATTCAAGCATTATAATAATGAAAAATTCAATAGCATACATGTTCAAACATCTAAGGCATGACTTAATGAAATTTTACTAGGTTGATGATGAAGTACGACTTGAAGATGATTGGGTGCCCATGGATGAACAATTAAATCCAGCAGAACTTGAGGAGGTTATCAGATCAAAGGAAGCACATTCTAGGGCAGTTGTACTTGAGAGTGTAAGTATACTAAATAGTTTGGTACTTCATTTGTGAATGTGATCCCTTGTAAAGTTGCTTTTTTTTGTTATTTTAGATTGGGGATATTCCTGATGCTGAGATTAAACCTCCTGAAAATGTATTGTTTGTCTGTAAATTGAACCCAGTTACTGAGGTGAGTAATCCCTTTCTGTAGTGTTATGTATGTAGTTATCATATTCTCTTCTCCCCTCCCCCTACCATCCCCCAATTTATACTGAGGTCAATATCAGTACTTGACTATTAATATTTTTTCTTTTAAATTTTAGGATGAGGACTTGAATACTATATTTTCTCGCTTTGGAACTGTATCATCGTGAGTATTAATATTAGGCAGTTTACCTGTCATGACATTTACTAATAGTGATATCATTTTGTATATATTGTTCTTACTTGATATTTTAAATTGTAGGGCAGAAATCATCCGTGATCACAAAACTGGTGACAGTTTATGCTACGCTTTCATAGGTCAGTATGTACACTTTGTCATTTGTGTAAAATTTGTGCTTTTTAATTGTGTTAAAGTAGTCTTCCTCATTTTCTTTCCAATTTCTACACCAGTTGCCTGGTTCTTTCCTATGTAATTCTTTGAGTCGATTTGTGTCTACCACCTTTTTTATTCAGGATATCTTTAGTGTAGCATTTCCAACTAGGAATAACAAAAGGCAATAAAAGGAAGATATGCTTAACATGTGTACTACAAATAAGTTTTCTGTTCCCAAATCAAAGTTTCCTTGTGTTTGTAAATTTTTCCTTTTGGTCTTTTTCGTTGTTGTGTTTAGTGGTATTTATATAAGAATGCAAGGACAAGCACTCATGTACATATGAAATCTGATAGATTTGTCCAACACTTTGTTTGTGTGGTGCATTTGGTTGGAGTGTTTCACATGTTTTTAAAATTGTTCCATAGCACAATACTTGACTTTGAATCCTCCAAAAATAATAGAAGGGTGATCTTCCATATAAGTGGATCATCACAATCCATCAAATCTAATTGGCAATGGAAGGCTGTTGGAGATCTCACATCGATTAATGATAAGGTCAATATACAATATGTAAGTTTAAGGGAAGGAAATTCTCCCTTTATAAGGTGGTTAGGCTTAAACTCACTTCCTAATAAATTAGTTTGATTTCATCGTAAGATCACAACCAACATAATCAATCTCCTTTTTTCTTATGTTCCACGATATAAACTCATGTATAAGTTTAAGCCATGGATTCAAAAAACATAAGAACACATGAACATAGTAACAATATAAGAACATGCTAACCATCATGTGCTGAGAATGGGAAAAGTGAAGAGTAAAAGATGGAGAAAGGTAAGAAGTGAAGAACATGGCACTTCTGTTAGGCTTAAAATATGATATACAAGGAATCATCGCTTGAATTCCTAAAACCTTCAAGATGAAACAGAGTAAGCAAATTACTTCCTCAGTAGAACAACTCACAAATTTCACAAAGAAAACAAATTCATTCAAAACTGTGAAGCAAAGCTACATAGTGCTTTATATAGGCATAGTTCTTGGACATTTGGCTTCACTTTTCAAAATTCAAAAAAGGATTCTAGAACAATCCTAAAGTGGCTCACCAAGGTCATGTTTCCCATGTTTTCCTTGCCTTGTCACACATCCAAGGCTTGGTTTGCTCCATTGCTTGGTCTTCTTGAACATTCCTCTCATGTGTGCTGTCCATTTGTTCGAAAATTCATATCCTCTTGGGCTTTATGAATAGAGTATGATCTCCTTGGCTTTGTCTGTATCCCAAGGAAACCATTGCTTTTGTAAATCTTCCAAACCATGCTCTAGGGGATTGCTTAAGACCATACAATGCTTTCTTCAGGAGGCATACCTTGTTTCTTTCATTTTTCACTTCAAAACCTGGGGGAATCTCCATGTACACTTCCTCATCTTGATTTCCATGAAGAAAGACATTGTTCACATTTAGCTGGTGTAAGTCCCATCCAAAATGGGCAGCCAAAGAGAGAATAACTCGAACTGTATTCATTTTTGCCACTGGGGCAAATGTCTCCTTATAGTCAATCCCATATGTTTGGGTATATCCTTTTGCCACCAATCTAGCTTTATATCTTTCTATTGTCCCATCTGCCTTATGTTTCACTATGAATATCCATCTACACCCTACTGCCTTCTTGTCTCTTGGCTTATCAACAATCTCCCAAGTTGAAAATAGGACTGATTTTATTATTCTCAATCATGAAAAATACAATCTCATATCCTCTATTTGTAATAATCTAATTCTCCTAAAAAAAGAAATAGGGAAACTAGGAAAACAAAATAAAATAAAAGAATATATATCCATTTTCTCTAATTAGGAAGATTCTAAAGATATTTTCTCTAATTACAACACCTACTCTATAGTTGGAAAATGAATGGTCTCTTTTTGTTTTCATGCAATTAACCACATCTTATATGTACTCATTTGGACAGAATTTGAGGACATAAGGTCATGTCAGGAAGCATATTTTAAGGTATGCTGAAAATTTTAAAGCATATTTTTACCAAATGATTCTTCTTTCTTTTTCTTGGTAGTAAATTACTCTGTTTTGCTTCATGCACATTACTGTTGTAGATTTATTTATTTATTCTTTCTATCCTTGGTTACATTTCCTATGTGATCTTGCGTTTCAATTTTTATTTGAGTTTAGACAGTGGGTTGAAGAGTTCTTATTTTCTCTGGCAATTCTGAGTTCAAATAAGTATATAGAAAAAAAATTGCTGTGGTTTGAAAAGAAAACTCGTATTCTGAATTTTTTTCTTCTTGATTGCTCGCTGAATTGCAGATGGATAATGCTTTGATTGATGATCGAAGGATACATGTGGATTTTAGTCAAAGTGTGGCAAAATTGTGGTCCCAATACAGGCGTAAAGATCAAAAGGGTAAAGGTAAGGATAATGATATCTGTTAGGATCAATTGCTAGGTATGGATGTAAGTCTCAGATTAGAAATATGAGATTCTTGTGAGGTTTATCAGAGCTTGGGCTTTCCAACTACAACATATGAGATTCTTGTGAGGTTTATCAGAGCTTGGGCTTTCCAACTACAACATTTAGCTTTTGTGGTGTGGTTCTCCCAATCAGTGTTAAAATTGCTAGTAAGATCTAAAACTCGCACGATCCTGCCAGTTTGGAGCATCAAGCGAGTTGATGCGGAGGTGGATAGTAAGTGGTGCAGATGGGAGTGAGTACGCGAGGATACTCACTGAATCGAGGGATCGTGGGCCGCATCGATCCTTCTGGTCCTATGGTCGACCCAACCCATGAGAAGCCCAACGCCGATACCTTTTTCATCTAGGGTTACGTTCACCACACACACTGCTCTTGGAGTCGCTGGCACTAGCTGCCCTCGCATTCACTCGCCGCATTCGCAGAGAGCTATGCTCAGCCTCTGTTTCTCTACTTTTTATTTTGCTCTCCACCTCTGTTTCTTTTAGGCTTCCTTTTAGTGATGCAGTTGCGTTGGTTGTTCTGCTGGCAGCTCAAGTGGTTCTGCTCGCAGCTCGAGTGGTTGTTCTGCTGACATCCACACTCATTGGTTCTTTTTATTCACGACTTAACTTAGATTGAAACTGTAAAATAATTCTTGCTTGAATTCCCTCCTACCCTCATTTTTATATGTAAGAAAATTCTAATACAAAAGCACATTATAAATAGGATAACCTTAATTGCAGACCTAGGTACTATCATATATATACTAGACACAATATAATATAAATATTCTAACAACTTATTTACTAAAGTTTACTACTTAAACTTATTATTATAATAATAGTTATAATTATTATTATTATAGTTATTACTATTATGAGTTATTTTTATTATTTTTAATAATACACCTGTTTATGGATATAATTTTTTTTATAATCGTGACTCTTACTGGTCAGTTATGATCCTTGAGTTACGATCTTTTATTGTCTTTCCGAACCCCTTACAATCCTTGAGTTTGACAACACTACTCCCAACCAAGTTTCTTACCAATATCACAATTTGTAAGAATTTGTTTATTACTTGTTTCGTTTTTACAGAATTGTGCTGAATGCCAATGTTTGGTTGTAAACAGCTGCTCCTTTTCCTATGTAACTTTTATTAAAATAATTTATTACCGCAGGTGGTGGTTGCTTCAAATGTGGCTCTACAGATCATATTGCCAAGGACTGCACTGGAGATGCTACAATGAAACAACCACAAACAAAATACATTTTAAAGGATGATAATACCCAACGTGGTGGAGATAATTCGAGGTATGTACTTCTGGTTGCATGTGTCACTCTTTGACTGTCTCTGATTTTGTCTATCCATATGTGAGAACAATTTCATGGTGCATGCAGATATGAAATGGTTTTTGATGGAGATGATAACCCAGAAAGTCCAAGGCAAGATGTAAAACACCGAAAGCATGACAGGGATGACCCAGTTGAGAAAAAAGTTAGGGAAGAAAATTTTAAAGATCATAGAAGTAGTAGGGAACGGGATACGGTAAGAGATAGGTACGGTGATAGAAGCAGAGAGCATGGGGGAAATGGAGAAAACAAAGCACGATATGACAGAGGTGCAAGAGATTTGGATTCGAATGCTGACAAGAAAGAAAGAGATAGGCACAAGGGTAGACATGGAAATGATGATTACAGGTGGAAAGTTGATCATGAATCCAGAAAAGAAGAGGATGATGGCTACAAGCGTAAAGATGAGCGAGACTCTAGAAGAAGATATGAAGATGATAACTACAAGCGTAAAGATGAGCGAGGCCCTAGAAGAAGAGATGAAGATGATAGGAGAAACACAGATTCTAGCCATTTGGAGAGAAGGAATGACAGTGGTTATAGGAAGAGACCTGAAGACAGTGGAAAGCAAGATGTGAAGATTAATTCTGGACGAAGAAAGAGAAGTCCAAGTGATGATTACAAAAATGGAAGGAAAGATGAAGATTACAAACATAGAAAGGAAGAACGAGGGAATAAAAGGCAAGATATTGAAGCTGATGAGGATTACAAACGTAGAAGGGAGGATGGAGATTACAGACATAGAAGGGAGGAACGTGGACACAAAAGACAATATGTTGAAGCTGATGATTATCCTCATAAGAGGCATCATGGTGACAGGAGATGATTATTGGTCTCACTATATCCTAATGCTAAGCACATAACCTTTGAACGACTATTATGTATGTCCCTTTTGCTTCAGTTTTTCTGGTGAAGCTAGCTATTTATGTTTTTGAACAAGGTTTTGAATGGCTTTAGAAAACTCAGTTTCATATTTGGTGCCTGTAACATCCCAAAATACAGTAATTACCATAATCAGAATTAATTACATTAATCATTAAAACAGTGCAGTCTTTACATTTCTAAACGAGGGTCAAAAAGCCGAACGGCTTAAAATACAGAATAAACGAACGCAACGGAAACAGGAGTTCAGGGACGAACGGTCTTACAAAACCTTGACCGAACGTCCTTAAGAAAACTAAAAGACGAATAAAGGAAAACACGCGAGCGTTCTAAGGCTCGGCTTTAACTTCCACTTCCACCAGATTAGCGTCTTCCAAATTTTCTTCTTCTAGCATCTCTTCAAGCGACTCACCTCCATCTGCTCACATCCACACGGATGATCATTGCAATGACAGGACGAACGTACATAGACAATTAGACAACACAAGGAAAACGAAAGGGTAAGCTTATATAATTTAATTCATACAGTCAACACATACATTTAACCATACAATTCACACACACAACATGTAACTTCACATAGAATAACAGTAATATATATATATATATATATATGACAGACCGTCTGGACTGTATGAATCTGTGTAGTTACAAGCGTCCTTGCACCCGAGTGATGTAGTAACTGGGATACACCAAACAGCTGCCACTTGAGGTTAATCCGTTCTTACGTCGCCCATGTTAACTTATGGACTAAGGACCTCCTGCCGTTCCCACACATGAACTACCCTCTTCTACGTGAAGATGAGCATCACGGAACATCAGGATGGACAGCGAGTCTTAACTTATCCACAGTCATACTTTACCAAATTTAATATTCAATATATATATAAGAGACGTTCCTCCCTGGAACGCTCGTTCCAATTCCACAATCATAAATTCAGTTCTCATAGTGTTCGCACATCATAATACTTCCTCTTAAGCACATTTTCATTCTTTGTTCCACTTTCATAAAAAGACGAGCGTTCAACCCTCTGAAGGACGAGGACGAACGTTAACCGCTAACCCGAGAAGGACTCGTCACCAATTAGAATAAAACGACAACTGATCATTTGACGAACGACATAGCTACATCGAATCATTTGAATGAAATGACTCTAAAGTGATACAACAACTTTTCAAAATATTCTAAGTACCAAGAAGTTAAGCCAAATCCAATTGGATGAATATACAACAAGACGAGAAATTGAATACGCTGAAAATCATTAGTTTAAAGGAATCGAATGTCAGTCAATGACCGAACGCATCAATAACCATTTACTAAGTATTTGGACGAACGCTATTTACGTCCGTTAAAAGATCAAAGGTAAGGACGAGCGTTCGGTATAAGACCGAACACGACATTAGAACGAACGCTAGGTAGATGACCGAGCACTGATTAGGACGAACGTTCGGTATAAGACCGAGTGCTATTTAGAACGAACGCTTGGTGTAAGACCGAGCGTTACTTATTTTCAAGTTTAAAGTGTTTATATACAACTGAGCTGAACCGAACGCTCAGACATAGTAATTCAAATGGGAACGCTCGTTCTAGATTCAGAATTCTTTACGAATGAAAGAATTCCATTCTAAGTCAACTTTCAGGGAAACCGAACGGTATAAGACCGTACGATGACGAGCGTAACTTATCATAGAGAAAATCATTATATCTAGATTTATTTCAACTATATCAACTCACATTTCTCATACGATTCGTAATCTTATACTATCAGATACACCATTAATTTCACATACTTTATAGAATTCATCATATTAACAAATCAACTATACAAAACTCATCCAACGTTCAAACCATACGTATCAAAATCATCATGCAGTTCAACCAACAAATATCATATTCATCTCATGCATAACAGCGATCGTTCAGGCATGCTCAACCAACATACGTTTCCTACACTCATTTAATATCATGCTTACATACAAACATCCAAGTATAAATTAAATCAATAAGCTTCCCTTACCCGGATTCGTACGCAACTTGTCCTAATGCAAAGGATTGGTTTGTTCTCTTACAGCGTTCTACTCCAAGGTTCACTTAACAACTTCCACTAAATCTAAACACCAAAAATCAAATATCTCAGATATAACCCATGCATGAGCCCAAAACCTGGTTTCGCATGAACCCTAAAGGACGAGCGAATCAGAGATGAGAACTTACCAGCTTAGATTCAAATTCTGTTCGGTCCAAAATAACGCCCACGTCTCAGGGAACGTCCTCACGGTTCTGAAACGTGATCGGAGAAGAAAGTGATGAGTTTTCAGTAGAGAGAAGGTGGACTGGTTCTAGAGAGAAGTTGGAGAAAATGAAAGGTTGGGTTTTGAGGAAGAAGAAGAGTGCGTGCAGGTGAGAGAGAGTTTTTCCAGAAACTCAGTTTTGTTAATTTCCACGCCCAAACGAACGAGCGTCTCCTCTGCTGACACCTGCACTCCCACTTCTGATTTCCGAAACTTCTAACATGACACATGGCGCTCGTGCATGCAGTGCAAAGTGCGTTTTTAATGCACTGGACGTGTGGCGTGGGTGCATTTATGGAAGCTGACAGGTGACTCAGCAGTGTATTAATTTGAGATTTAGACAAGATAATTATGGTTTAATTTTCCGAGGTCTCACAGTGCCTAACAGCAATTTGTTTTTTTGACAAATATTGGGGTTTCATAAATTATTAATGGTGTTTGACTAAACGCAGCATTACTAGTGTTACATGGGATGTAATAACAAAACAGTTCACGCATGGATTGGAGAGGACTGCAGAAAAGCATGTTGGAGAGGGCTTATTTATGTAATCCGTGATTTCTGATCTGAGCTAGGGTTAAAGTCAAAATTGTTTATGCATTCATTTGTAGATTACGTCATTAAAAATGCACTTATGAACCAGAAAATATATTTTTGATTGCATAACATTGAAATATATTTCGGATGATTCAATCGATTTGGTTGTTATATTTCTTGATTTTTTCAGTTTGGAATACATCTCTGAAACGGATGAGGTGTAATTTTCTTTCTATCAGCACATAATATGTAATACATTTCTAACTTCCAAAACCCATTATGAATTATATAACCTTGAAATGTATTTTAAATTGCATAATTTAACAGTTATAATTATATTTCTGGACTGAGTCTTCTACAAATAATTTGTGGATTTTACTGTCACAAATGAAAATTAGGGTTAAATATATTTTTTCTCTCTCAACTATTATGTAATTTTGGTTTTAGTCATTTTTCAAATTTTCGTTCATTTTCATTTCATTTTTTATAGAAACTCGGAGATTTGATCCTCTAACACTAATGTTATGAATTTTCTATGATGTGGTTAACAGTGAGAGTGATTTTTTGAAATTGAAACTTACCTTTCTTAACGTTTAAAATCAAAGTTTAAATTAAGATTATTTACTTGAGATCACTTGAGACAAGGGATTAGAGGTGTGGTTGCTGAATTTGTCAAACACGAAATGATCATTGTTGGAAGAAGCACGAAGAGATTAAAGTATATGTGGAACATGTTTTTAGTCAGGTTCAAGTAATTAACTTCATTGTTTTTGGTGCGGTGAACAAAGTCATAGGTGAAGAGGCAGAGACACGATATGTAGAGGCCATGGACGAAGAAGAAGTTAATTTGGCTGAGGAAGATGTCAAAGTGGCTGAGGAAGAAGGAAATGTAGTTGAGGAAGAGGGAAATGTAGCTGAAGAAGAAGAAGAAGAAAGATCAGGTTTTATAAAGTGGATGACAATAAAAAAGAAAGAATGACAAATGATGATGATGGGTTTGGGATGAACAATGAGAAGGTGGTACATGGTGTACATGATCATAGAAATATTAATCTTATATTAGATAGGTGGAGTAAAATTAAAAAGAATAAGAAGAAAACAGTGAGGATAAGATTGTATTTAATTGAATGTTCATAGTGACCATTTGTATGATGTACTGTCTTTTATTGTTTTTATTGTTGTTAATTGTTTTGGACCACTTGTTATAAGTTTATAGGTTGAATGTTATAAGCCTGAATCTGGGGTTAAAAAGGGTATATGGAGAAACTGGGTTAAAAAAATTGTTTTTATATATTCAATGGCTAGATTTTCAGTTTCTGGGTTAGCATTATAGGCTTTTCCCTTTTAATGGAAGGCCAGATGTATTTTTGTCTGAGCTGTGATAGAATGGTTTTACACTGTTTCTGCATAATTCTCTTTTAACCATGTTGTATGCAGTACAAATTATGATGTCCATGCTTTCCTATATTTAGACCATACTCCCTGGCATCAAGACCATTTTTTTATTGCTTCTCCTAGCATGACAGCAAAGGATTTTATCTAAGACTGCAATTTTGCTTTCAGCCCAAGTGTTGATTATTGAAACTAGTATGTTTTGACTTGGTAAATGCTTTTTCCTTGACTCAGTGCTGAACTAGTTTGTTGGTCTGTGTTAGGTTTCTGAGTAAGAGATCTAACTATTCTCGCAATACCCATAAATAATAGAAAATCAAGGAAAGATGTATAATCTCTGTAGTTGTATGTATTCACTGTAACTGTAAAACGAAAACAATAACAACTCGAGAGCCTAATCCTCCTCAACGAGGTTCAAAACCTGTTTACAAAACGTAAGAAATGGCTAGTTGCCTTCTAACAATGAATAAAACTATATTTATATAAGATCTCCCATCCCGTTTTTCCTAACCGCTCTCTCTTTTTCCCGCCTTCTATCCTCTTACCTTAGATCCTATCATTACACCCTGTTGCAAAACAACCTTGTCCTCAAGGTTGGAACAATGAAGTTTGAGCCCATGGCATTTTGATATGGTCTTATCACAGGAAGAGAACCCGCTGGCTACTACCTACAACTTCCGGTCTGGAGGCTTGGGTGGTGGTCGAATTGAGAGATAAAAATTAGGGCTCCATTTTCGTCTTTGTATTATTTCCTTGAAGGCGAGGAGCTTTTTATCTTTTCCGGTAAAATAACTTCCTCTACCGTTCGGCTCTCTTCTCCTTATCTTTATACCATTCGGCTCTCTTCTCCCTTTCGTTATGCCGTTCAGATCATTTCTTCCTATCTTTATGCCGTTCGGCTCCTCCCCCTGCACTCAACCGTTTGGCTCGCGTTAACAACCCTGAACAGAGTTGATGCCAGATCTTCCCAGTCTAGAGTTACTTCTCCTCTTCGTTCTACTACCGTTCGTCCTTTAATGGCCAATACCGTTTGGTCCCCTATCAGACTGTGCATCTTCCGTATTGACCCCACACTCTTGGCGGCTCCCGACCGGCCTGAGTAATTAGCCTCGGACCACTCGGCAACTCCTGATTGGCCTGGGCTGTTGCGCAAGGCCTCGGACCACTCGACAACAATCGATCGGCCTGGGTTATAGCGTTTAGCCTCGGACCTTGTCACCTCACTGCTCGTTCGTCCCCAGACGACTGGTCTTCTATGGCCTTGGACCGCTCAGGCCAATGACTGGGAGACCGTTTTGACTGTAAGACCATTCGGCATATAACTGTAACAGTAAGACTGTTCGGTTCCAACCGTCATCTCCTGTTCGGATTCAGCTGTTCTCTCCGTTCGGGTCCAGCAGTCCTCTCCTGTTCGGATCCGGCCGTCCTCTCCTTTTCGCTTCCCTGGATTCTTCACTCTTAGCAGCTACCGATCGGCCTAGGTGATTGGCCTCGGACCACTCGACCACTCCCGATCGCCATGGGCTATAACACTTGTCCTCGGATCGTTCGGTGACTCTCTGGAACTCCTCAACATCCCTTGCGAGCCGCATTGCCACCATCCATTCTTGCGGGTCATGCTGTCGGACTTGATTTTGGATATCCACTTTCAATCCCACAAGAAAATATCCTAACAGCTGCTCGTCTGGCACTCTCGTCGTTCGACCCGCCAATATCTTGAAGTATTGTACATACTCGTCCACCGTCGCCGTGTGTCTCAATGCCGTCAACCGCTCAATAATGGTTCCAAACCTTATCACCAGGGCTTCCTTCAAACCATCCCATGAACGATTCCTGGCTTTCTCCTCCCAAGCTCTGACCCAGTAGCCAGCGCTCCCCTCCATGCTCACATATGCCAATTGTACCTTCTCCTTTTCCACTACTCCATATAATTCGAAGAATCGCTCCGCCCAATTGATCCAGTTTAATGGATCTAATCCTTCGAACACAGGCAACTCCACCCTTTTCCTCCAATTGAACCGCTCACCTTCTCCGCCCCCAATTTCGTCCTCGCGTCTCATACTCCTATTGGCGTTCGAAGGCGCCAGACTGCCGTCGGACTATTCCCCTTGATTGCGGTGTCGTCCCCCCAATAATTGCATCACTTCTTGAAGATCTTGGCGGATGGCCGCCGAATCTTGTCTCCATACCGCAGTTTCGACCTTCAATCCGTCTATTGCAACCCCCACCGCATCTAGCCGGCTTTCTACCACGTTCAGGCGTCCCTCATTTCTTCCCTCCATTCTTCCTCTTCACACGCGCTCTGTTCGCTCCTCCGATGAAGATCCGACAGGTCGGACCAATTTGTTAGGTTTTTGAGTAAGAGACCTAACTATTCTCACAATACCCACTCACGCCAACACAAATAAACAAGAGAAAATCAAGGAAAGGTGTATAATCTCTGTAGTTGTATGTATTCACTGTAACTGGAAACCGAAAACAATAACAACTCGGGAGCCTAATCCCCCTTAACGAGGTTCAAAACCTGGTTACAAAACATAAGAAATGGCTAGTTTCCTTCTAACAATGAATAGAACTATATTGATATAAGATCTCCCATCCCACCTTTCCTAACCGCTCTCTCTTTTTCCAACCTTTTATCCTCTTACCTTAGATCCTATCAGTATGACAAAAAAGGTTTTCATATTGCATCTTCATTGGTTTCCTTCCAAAATGTTTCGGATGTGAGGGGCTGTGTCGTCCAATGTCTCCACGTCCTCCTCTGCTCGTACTTCGTGTGTCCGGTCCTCCGTACGCGCTCCTCAATTTCCTCCTCAATTCACAGGTGGGAGACCTGCGAAAGATTCTCCGATGCCAAAGTCAGTTGAGAGCAATGGCGTTTTTCTATCGAACAGTAATAAATGTGCAGTAAATGCAACCTATCTACCACTCATCCTGGATCTGTATTTATAGTTTTCGCTATGGGCTTGGGATTAGTGAAAAGTTAATCACGGCCCAAATTCAGCCTAATAGCTTTTAACCTCAACTTACCTTAAACCTGGTTAATTAGCGGTATGGCCGGCCGGTCTCCTAAAGTTCGGCTTTTGGACCAACCGACCCCTATAAGCGGCATGTGTAGCAAACGGCATGTCCGACCGACCTTTTAGTGTATCCGGATGACGAGGTAAGGTTGCGTGATCTCGGACGCATGGGCGTCCGGTTTGTTGCGTCGAACCTTCGATGACGAACCAAAGAGTAGCGTGTTTGGTCCACTGTAGACGTCCGACCTATCTGACATCCGGTCCCTACTGGTACACAAAACAATTTGTTTGGAGTTAATATATTGTTAATATATACGTGAGTGACTATATCATTATCAAACAAATTATTAATGTGACTTCCTGAACAAGGATCCAAACATGCTGACATTTATGAACCAAAGTAAATTATAAAACCATATAAGTGGTAAAAATAGGTTGTCAGAGAGGCTGATTATGTTGTATGAGTGCATTTAGATAATCAAAACAAAAGTGACCATGTTAAAGAAATCTGTGCTGAGCCAATAACAATGTTAACACCAAATAAATTTGTTTGGAAGGTAATTAAACTTGAATTAAGGTCAAAGACTTCTAAAGATGGTAGAAACAGTCCCCGCGGGTGGAACCTAGCTAAGCTCTATGAAGAAAAATACATTCCCAAACCCAGAACATATTACCCACAATGTCAAACCAAAACGCAAGGATTTATTTAGGAGCTTGTTATGCCATTTGGATTGTCTAATCCCCCTGCATTCAGAGCCTTATGAATGAAGTATTCCAAGGTATTCTCCAAAAAAATTTCTTAGTTTTTCTTTTTATGATATCCTTGTCTATAGTCCCTCGTGGTCTTCTCACTTGCAACATTTGGAAGTGGTTTTGAAATGATTACAACAGAACTAGTTGTTTGCAAGAATGTTCAAGTGCTCATTCAAATTACAACAAATAGAATATTTCAGTCACATTATTTCTGGCGAAGCTGTGGCAATGGAGAAAGACAAAATCCAAGCAGTGATAAACTAGCCTATTCCTCTAAATCTTAAGCAATTGAGGGGGTTCTTGGGACTTACATGATACTATAGAAGGTTTATCAAAGGTTATGCATCTATAACTGGCCCTTTATGCCATTACGGAAACAGTGGCTAAATTTAGGCACTATTTGCCGGATCATAAATTCATCATAAGAATAGATCAGAATCCGGAGTAGCAAAAGTGGTTGCACAAGCTTTTGGGGTATGATTTCACAATAGAATACAAACAGGGAAAAGATAATGTTGTTGTTGATTCCGTTTCTAGATCCTTTTATGTGGCGCTATCCCAACCTCAATTTCACTTCATTGCCTTATTGAAAGAAGCATTACTTGTATATTCCAAGTTGAAAAAGATTATAGATGCTTGTTTGCAAAACCAACCTCCTAAACCTCATTGTGACCACACTTTGTTTTTCATGATTTTACACATGCTTTTGTACCTTGTAAAGATTTTGAGGAAAAGTGTCTCCCCTTTTGTACCTCTGTTTGGTCACACTAGTGCACCAATGTTTCTTGGATTTTAGTTCTTCTTTTATTTATAAAAGGACAACAAAAAGCATAGAGAACATCATCCACCGAGAATAAGAAAGAGAGCAAGGGTTTCTTGTGAGTTCTAAGTGTAGAAGAGAGAAAAATAAGAGTGTTTGTTTTGTAAGGAAGTGTGCAATATCTGCAGTGAGCAAATTGTGTAGTGTGAGTTTGTCAGAGATTGTATCTTGTATTTCCAAGTTCTAAACAAAGAGGTATTTTTATAGATACCAACTGATGCGAGCTGTCGCAGCACATCAAATTTGATTTGCATTAAAGAATGCAATATAATGCTAGGAAGTGACTCCTAGATCGTCTCTCAAGGACCAAATGTGGTTCAGGTAATAGATCGAACACATAAGAGGGGGGTTTGAAAGTGTTTTAGTGATTGCGGATGAACTTGAATAAAACACGAACGCAAACAGAAATGTAAAAACGATTTCAAATACAAATATGGCCCACTCGAAAAGCAATTGATAAATAAAAAATAAAAATAAATAAAAACATATCATTCAACTAGAATAAAAGAAGCTATGGTTAAGCTATGAAAATGGAATGTTGATTGCAGTAGCTTGCAACGCACTTCCATCACCGAAAACAATAATCTAAAAAACAACGCGTGAATAGTGAGCTGAAATAAATGAATACGCTGCTTCCAAACTAAATGCATTTAAATGTATATAATATAAAAGATTCTCGGTGCAAGCATTAAAACAAAATAAATCAGCATAACACATCTATTTAAAACCAAACAAAATTACCGCTAAGCAAATCCTAAATGAAAGCAAGGCAACTCCTAAATAAAGTCACATAATAAAATGAAAATAAGCCCCTACTGATTTCTTCTCAATGAAAATCACCAATAGAATCACCGTGAGAATGAAATGTGCTTCTCCCAGTCAAACCGTGACACCTCCTTTCTAACTCCATGTGTGCAAGCTTCATTTCTCCAAATAATCACTGAATCCTCTATTCTCAATAAATGACCGTGCTTCTCTTTCACCAAAACGAATAAGCTCTTCTTTTCTCCACGTGACAGCCGTGTGCTCTTCACCGCATGCCTCACTTCTTCCAGTACGTCCAAGTGTGTGATTGCCGCTTCCTCCTTCTCTCGGTGGCTCCTTACATTGCAGCTTCCAGAATAAAAAAAAAACCGAGAGCCCCTCTGGATGGCGGCTCCTCACTACTCTCTTCCTTTCTCCATCAAAACCTCTTCAAGTTGGACCGAGAGCTTCCCAAGCTGGACCAGAATCTCGTGTCAACTCCTTCAATTTGCACCTCCCAAGCTTGCTGCCGTGTTGCTATGTGCTCTACAAATGCAGCCCATCCCGTAACCTTCCATCTCTCAATCTCCACTGGACTCTCTTCTCGGTAGCTGCTTACTTCTCCAAAGCTGGACTTGTTGTTGGACGTGTAGCTACTGGATGCGCTTCCAAGTTTGCTGGACTTGTGTGCCTCTGTGCTTCCAAGCTGGAATGCTGGATCCGAAGGCTTCCTATTGCTAGACGTCACCTCTAGCTCCAAGCCGAGACACCCTCCATTGCGTGTTGGACCGAGAGCTTTGGACGTGTGCTACTGCTTTCATGAATCCAAGCTGCTGGACCGCGTGAATGAGCAGACCGTGGGTGCAGGTTGTTGGATGTCACATGTGTGTGTGAAGCCTTGTGCTTGTTGGACACCGTGTTGATTCTGGAGCGTGAGTGGATTGTGCAGGCCGTGCTTCAAGATCCATTTCTTCTGCGCGCACCTTTTCTCCCATTCTCGGTGCTGCTACTTCTTGGACGCGTGGCGGACCAGCTGTGTGTCACACCCTTCATTCAAGCTGCTGGACCGCGTTTCCCCATGGGCCGTGTGCTATTTGCTTCCAGCACTCTACATCGTGTGCACCTCCCAAAGAAGCTCCCGGACATGTGATTCAATGTGGGCTGCTGTTGGATGTAATAATTGAAGCCTGTGCTTGCTGGACGCACCCCCTTTTTCAATTGAAGCACCCCTTTCTCAAAGGGCCAAAGAGTAAAATCACCATAGTGTCCTCTTTATTGTGCACACTTCTTTTATGAAGAGTCTTGAATTAAGTGACAACCTTCCAAATGTCCCAAATTGTATTTTCAAAATTTTCCTGTAATTAATAAATCAAATAATTAGCCTCAGATAATTCAAATTAATTAAAATAAGAATTTCTGGTCAAATTAAGCACAGTTAACAAAAACGGAAAAATATCGGACATTTAAGCACAATTCCCTGATTAATTCTAGCACAATAAACTAAGTGAAATCGAGAAAATATTGACTCATCACCAACACTCATTAGTTAATTAAGAAAGGTCTTCTATTTTGGAAGGGTAGATTAGTTATTCCAACTGATCATTCCATAGTTCTGCCACATGTGGTCATTCGGTTATTCCAGAACTTTTGATAGAATTTCTTCTAAATTTTAGTGGCAAGGGTTGAATACTGTTGTCAAAGAATTTGTTCAAAATTGCTTGATTTGTTGGCAAGCAAAGACTTGTAATACTCTTCCCTTAGGGTTATTACAACCACTTCTAATTCCTGATCTAATTTTGGGAAGACATAGGTATGGATTTCATTACTGGACTTACACCATCTCATGGCTTTACAGTGATCTTGGTAGTAGTTGATAGAGTGTCTAAGTATGACCATTTCTCTCCTTTGAAAAAAGATTACACCATTGGACAGGTGGCAGAGAATTTTGTGTCAACGGTGATTAAACTACATGGATTCCCAAAAACTATAGTCTCAGATAGGGACAATTTTTTCACTAGCCAATTTTGGCAACATTTGTTCGGGTTGAGTGGTAGCACACTTAGTATGTCAACTGCTTACCACCCGTAATCTGATGTCAATTTGAGACTGTGAACAAGTGTTTGGAAATGTATTTAAGATGCTTCACTTTTCAAAACCCTAAAAAGTGGATCAAATTCTTGCCTTGGGCTGAATTCTGGTATAACACTTTCTATCACCATTGCATGGGCATGACTCCTTTCAAGAATGTATATGGAAGAGACCTCCCGCAACTAGTCAAATATGTGCCTGACCCAGTGAATTTGATTTCAGTTCAAGAGCAATTGTTGTAGAGAGAGATCATTATCTACCATCTTAAGCATAATATTCATCGAGCTCAATAAATAATGAAGAAAAATGCATATCATAAATGGATGGATGTGGAGTTTAAGGTTGGAGATAAAGTGTTGGTCAAGTTGCAACCTTATATATAGACAATATCTGTTGCTTTAAGGAAAAACCATAAAGTAAGTTTGAGGTTCTTTGGTCCTTTCTCATTTATTGAAAGGATTGGCAAGGTTACTTTCCCGATAATATCCTTCTTTTGAGGTACTCGACCTCAACATCATTTATTGTACCATTATCCACGGTTATACTAAAGATTCGTTTCAACTACCAATTATTCAAACAAGTCTCAACAATGTTTAGTAATGAGCTTCCTAAATGTCCCGTTATTTCAGAAAAATTCAAAATTTTCGTTTGAAGTTTTCAATCATTATCAATAAAGTGACCTGTTAAACTCATGTAGTTTAAGTTTTGGATCGAAGTCCATGTGTATGTAGTTAAGCAAACCCTCTCAAACTGCTTTGATAGAAAGATTTTCATCTTTACTTTTTCCTCTTCGAAGAGTTCCCACATTTCACGCCTCAAATGTAGTGCAGGATGAGACTTCAAATCATGGTTGAAAGAACCATACAAAGTCACGAAAGTCTTCATTTTCCACAAATTGAAAAGGAAACTTAGACTTCACAACCTTCTTTACCAATTTCATTCTATATGAATTTTGGTCAAATTTAGAAATAATTGGTGAAGGACCAACATTAACTTTTGTAGTTGACAATGAAAGTTTTTGCCTTTTGAATGTTTCTCTATTAGGATTTTCTTTTCATATCGTCAAATAATTTCTCATCGTCAAATGATTTCTCATCCCACTAAATGACGATTTCTCATCCCACTAAATATTTAATTAAATCACCTTAATAATTGCATTTAGCCTCCTTCTCAGAATAAGACTTTTGTTTAGTAAAATGTGTCCACACATCTTTACTATTATCAGGTGACGACGTATCGATACACGAGGTAAATGATCAATTCCGAAAGTATTTGGTGTGAGAGTTTCTACGGTTTCTGGCAATGTAAAATCCATGTAATAACCCGAAATTAAGATTTAAAATTTTCAAGCATTGCTATTAATGGGAAACAGAAATGGAAGAAGCTTCAATTGTATATACAAATGTATTACCTTCTTAAAATTTCCCATTCATACACACTATTAAGTTATTTGTTATGTCATGGGTCAAGTTGATATTATGTGCTTTCTTTTCCAGATATTTGGACCAAAAAGTAATGGGAAAACCACCCTAGATCTTCATGCCACTGCAAAAGTGCAGGTAACTTATCTGTCTAGAGTTTTTCAAATCATTAACTCTCTATCATGAAGAATCACTCAATATAAAAGAAAATTCTGGATCAATGTGCTTTTTTTTATGATGTGCAGAAGTTAGGGAGGCAATGTGATGCTTGTTGATGCAGAGCATGCTTTTGATCCTGCATATTCTAAATCATTAGAATATCCATCTACTGCTTGATTTCATGTACTCCTGGTTATAATTTAAGGAGTGCATTTTTTTAACTACATTTTTTCATATAAATGCACAAGGGGAAATCAAAATGCAACAAATTGGATTACTAGATGTCTGGAAATACATCTAAAGCTGGTTGTACTCTTGTATTTTTGAATCAAATAAGATATAAAGCACTTGTGCTTAATTAGTCTAACTTCTCTTTCGGATGACCGCATACATTTCATTATGACTATTCCAACTGCTTACTCAATCAATGGAGTTCAATGTTTTATTTTTTTAAACCTCTAGTTCTTGTTAATATGATTATTTTTTTTGTTTACTTTTGTAGATTGGTGTCTATTATGGAAATCCAAAAATGAACAGTAGAGGAATTGCATTGAATTTATTTTCATCACTTCGGCTAGAAGTTCGTCCTATAGGGAAGATAAAGTTTGTAATCTCAATAACACTATCATAGCATAATCTTTTATATTATCTTAAACCTTATTATTTCCCAGAGGCATCTCCTAGCTATCACTGATGACCAAAACCTTTTTATAAACTATCAACTCCAGAGGAGCTTCTGATAAACTGATAGTCTATCAACAATGTATGGGAACCACATGGCAATATGAATACGATTAATCTAATCGATAGTGTACAGTGGAATGGGAAAAAAAGTGTTGCATAACATAAAAGAAATATTATCATTTTGCTTGTATGAGAGGGCACCAAAATCTATAACGAGGTCTTTCCTTTGGGTTACAACTACACCAAAAGTGTGGTTGGATTTCAAAGACTAGATGCTACAATTCAAGAATTCCTAACACCTTTTCATTAAATAACACATACATGAATTGATTGCTTTCCAATTTTATTTATCGCTTTTGAGAGACAAAGGGAAAGATTCATATAACTCTTTAGCTGGAAAGAAAAATAAAGAGATATAACTCTTTAACATCGAGGGAGGGCCTTCGACAGTGGTAGAGCCTTCTATGGTGGTGATTGAAAAAAAATTGTGACTGAGAAAGCAATTGAAAAGAAACATAAGCTACTGTTCAAGAATTAACTACACTGAAAATATACTAGGATCATTTTTTCTAAACTGAACTACTAAATAATATAATTGGTTTTTAGTAAAAATAGTTTAGGTTTTTTAAGTATAAAACAATATAGATAAGGTATTTAAGTTAATTATGCCCAACCCTAAATATTGGCACTCAAGTTTCACTATATTAAACATCTTCAACCATCACCCTAACATATAATCTTTTGGCAATGGTAAAAGGAAGGCGGTCTTCATTTCAACATACTCCAACTCAATGTTCATAAATGCCATTAGTGCAAGAAGAACCCTATGAACATGTGTCTGGCTACAGGTAAGAAGATGTCATTTAAGTACATTCCTTTCTGTCTATACCTTTTGCCCACTAGATGAGTCTTATACTTGATAGATTCATCATCACAAATAGATGGTCCAAAATTTTTAACTTCAATATTAGACATTTCCAAGTTAAAATTTCCAACCTTTTTTCTTTGTAGACCCAATTTCATCCTACAACCCTTGTTCCTTAAGGCAATTCCATTAAATCATAAATTTCATTCTTCATAAGGGACTAAAATTCCTCATGTAGAACCCCAATCCAAATTATTAGTGATTATCAAGTTGATTATATGAAGGTGTTTCAAGATTTTGATGATGAAGATTAATAATTGTATTTATGTTATAAGTTGTCATGAATGAATGTGTCTGATCATGAATATAGTAAAATTATGTATGTTGAAGATCTCACATCGAATAAGAATAAGATCATATTATAATATATAATTTAGGTGAAATTATCATTTTAAAAGTCGATTTTGCATTATTAAGTTAGAATAAACCAATTTGATGAAAATGTATCAACGTCATTAAGTGTTTATCCTAATCAAGTTTACTCGGGTTACTATGTCATTATTATTAGACTCTTGTTAGACCACTCACTAATATCTAATTCCTCACTTGAGATATTCATTTTTCAATATGAGAGGTGTATTGAAAATCTCACATCAACTAGGAGTAAATCTAGATTATAACACAAAAATAGGGTGTAATAATCCTTATATGTGAAAGTGTTTGGGGCATATCATTTGAGTATTGTACACTTAGACAATATGGAGGGTAAGATGATCTGACAAATATTTTTGCAAATGAGTTTTAAAGACTGAATGTTGTTTAGATTAGTTTAACAAGTATAACATGCAATAAATAGATTAGGGGAAAAGGAGTTACTCATGAATTTTTTGTATTGATTCATCTAATAGTGCAGACTAAATCTAGTTCTTGACCAAAACTAGTCATGTTTCATTAAGAGGATTATTGGTGCATAGTATAAATGAGATCCCTATTATTCTTGGAAGGCCATTCATGAAAACGGCCAAGCTTATCAACAATATTGATGATGGAACTATAACACTCAAAGACCAGGAAGAGGAGGTGATATTCAGCGTCTTCAATGTTGAGCAGCAGATCCAAGTGAAGAAGACTAGTCTCGAAGCTGCATGTGAAGATGCACCAGGGACTAGTACAAAAGTTGTTAAGCCAAGCAAGAAAGCTAAAAATTGTTTCCTGTCACAAGTGAAGGAAGAAGAAAAAGACAACAAAGGAAAAAGTGTTCATCAAGACTCTTTGGTCAAACATGAAGAACTCAAACCAGGCATACTAGTGAGATTCAACAACAAATTTTTGGTTGTGAAAGAACTTAAAGCTGATGGACTGATAGAGATTGAATCTCCAATTTCAAGAAGAGTCAAGAAGGTGAACAGGAAGCTGCTGAAGATAAGTTGGTGTGGAGAAAGACAGGAAAACACCAAGGTTAAATATGTGACGGGAGCTTGATGGTGTCTAGCTAATGACTTTAAATAAGCGCTTACTGGAAGGCAACCCAGTTTCTGATTTTTCCTTTTTCTTGATTATTTGTGTGGTTTGGATTTGATTTTTCTTTGTGTGTTTGAGTTTTTTTAGGTTATATGTTGCTTCTGATGGCAGTGATGACAACATCTACTAATGGATGCTAGGAGGACTCAAATAACAACATTTATTGATGGATGATGTTATGATGAGCATGACGAATGATAGCATATACTGATGGATGCTGCTACAATATCTACTGATGGATGTTGCTATGATAAGAATGAGCAATAATAGCATCTATTGATGAATGCTATGTGATTAATCATCTACTGATGGATGCTATGAGATTAGACATCTACTGATGGGTGTATTGTGAGTGTCTACTGATGGATGCTAGAAGATTCAGATGATAGCGTCTACTAATGGATGCTATTTTGCCTCTAGAACAAGATTTCTTTTTTTTTATGTCTATTGTTTTTATTGTTTTCATTGTTGACTTATATTTTGCTTCTGTTTTTTTTGCTTTGTTTTGATTGTAGTATGTACTTGGCTTGAATTAATTATGCTATAATGGTTTGATTATGCTCTGTTGTGTGATAAGTATTGCTTTATGATGCTCTATTATATTGATTGATGTTGAGGTGATGCATGATGTGCTTATATATAGGTGATGCCTCACAGTTTGTATGAAACAGATGCTTGAGGTAAAATGTGATTGAAATACTGAGCAGGATGTTTATCTGAATTTTGAACTTGAAAGTAACCTGTGTGAGGATTGGGCTTCAGAGTTTTTTTTGTGAATAATTGCTATTACTTTGAAAGCATGAATGATTTTGCCCAAATTTTCTATGATTGAACTACTTGCTTGCAGGTTTCATATGATCAAGGCCATTTGTTGTTATCCCTTCTTTTAGCCTACACATGATTCTAGCCCAATGAAAAGGGAATAATTGGTTCTAACCTTTGAACCTTGACCCTTAAGCCTGTTTTGAAAACCTTGTTTGAAAATCTTTGCCTTGAGTTAAGTTGAGAACATTTGTGAGGTAATGATGAAGGTTCAAGTTTGGGGTTGCTGGGAAATTTGAGAAAAGAGATCAAAAGAAAAAGCGTTGAGCTAAGCAGTGAACAAATGAAAAGCAAAAGTAAAAGAAAGGAAAAATGAAAAGAAAGAAAAGAAAATATCAATGCAAGGGAAAGTGGGGAATAAGTTAAGATGGTTCTGGGAAAGAGAGGTTATGGTTGAATGATGAAATCATAGATGTCTCTCTTAACTCAAGGATTTTATTGTTCAGAAAAATCAATTTTCTTCTTAGCCCAATGATAACAGTTGAAAAATTGTTATTTTCATGCTTAAAATTGATACTAAAAGCAACCTTTAACACTTAGAAACTAGCTTGAAATCATGCTTTTGGTCATATTTTTAGAAATAATAGAGTTGGACAGGTTTATGCTTGATTTCAGTGTTTTATGCAGGTTTTAAGGTGAATTTGGTGAAAGAAGTGAAGAAGGATAGAGATGGAATCAGAAAAGACATCAAAAAGTGCAAAAGGAGAAGCCGCAACTACCGCTCAGCGGCAGTTTACCGCTGAGCGGCACTCAGAAACCCACGTTGGCTCCGCTGAGGGGTGAAAAGGCCGCTGAGGGGAGAAAAACAACTCACGCACTTATCGCTGAGCGGCACTATTTTGGGCTTGGGCCTAATTTTCTGTATATTTTAGAATAGTATATAAGCTTTAGGACGTCCTAGGGTTTGTATCTTTGGCTGAGACGAAGCAAACACTCACTTTTCCACCCCTTGAAGGAAGATCTTGGATGCTCAGGCTACCTCTTCCTCTTTCTAGGGTTCTATCTTTCATTCTTTCATTATTGTTCATCTAGTTTCACCATGAATATGGTGAACTAAAGTTTGTATTGTTGTTGGGGAATCAATGTAGTCTTGTGAAACTCTCATATATGGAATTTGTGTTAACATCTTACTTTAAGATACATGCTTTCTTTTATCATTAGTTAGGGTTTTTCCTCTTTACTTAATGCTTGCTTTGTTTAACTCATTCATTGCCATGATTATTGATTTTGTCGATATGGGAACATACGGGGAAATCTAGATCCGGGGAATTTCTCCCAATAGCATATTGGTTGCCTTTAAGCTCCTGCACTTCAGAACTAATTACTAGGAATGCTAGGAATTGTATGAACTCGTAATTAAGGATAGGCCTTCTTGCAAGGTGATTTAGAGAGTGACATTAGCAATTGATGAAAAGAATTATGAATTCCTAAAGTATATGAGAGTGGATAAGATGAAATTGATAACCCCAATAACATGCTCATCCATTTAATTCATTAAAGTGTTTGTATTCCTCTTTTCCATTGATCAAATTCATGCATACATGTTTAATTATTGTCTCTTGCATTTAAAACCTACAATCAATTGATAACAAGTCTTAAATAATCAACAAATCATATAGCTAACTAGGTCGTGAGTCCTTTGGGAGAACGATACTTGGTCTTACCGAGTTTTATTACTTGATACGATTCGGTCACACTTGCCGATTGTTAAACAAGTTTTTGGCGCCGTTTTTCGGTGTTCATAAATTTGTCATCGAGTTTTTGGCGCTGTTGCCTGGGACTCGTGGTTTAACTAGTTTATTTGTGTGATTATTGATTATCTTTGACTTGAATTTTGAATTTTGAAATTTGAATTTCTGTTTTTATTTTTCCTGTTTTTATTTTATTTTATTTTATTTTATTTTTCTGTTTTCTGTTTTTATTTTCTGTTTTTATTTTTTCTATTTTTATCTTCTTATCTCTGATCTTATATCTTCTTTTATATCTTTTTGTGCTAACCAATTTTTCTAGGGATTTGTTTTCTTGTGTATGCAGGAGGCAATCCGAACTAGGAGCAAGAAAACTGCAGAACCTCTTCTTGAAGGTTTAGACGAGAGTAGACGGAGGAGAAGAATCTGTACATCTAGAGAACTTTTTCCTTCTCTGGAAACTCTGTTACAACCATCACCACAAGGTTCTGACCATAGCACTGAAAATATGGAGAATAATAATGCTAGAAGAACTCTTGCAGATTACACAAATATAGCTGGACCTCAACATTTTAATCCAACTGGTGAAGAGTAATCAATTTAATGGGTTGTCTCACGAAAGCCCATATGAGCACCTCACAACTTTTAATGAGATTTGCAACACGGTGAAAATAAATGGGGTGCCGGACGAAGCAATCAAACTTAGCTTGTTTCCATTCTCATTAGGAGGCAACGCTAAGCTTTGGTTAAATTCTTTTCCAGAAGGAAGCTTTACAGAGTGGGAAGCAGTGGTGACAAAGTTCCTAAGCAAATACTTTCCACAATCAAAGGTAAATAAAGGAAAGCAAGAGATTTCATCATTCGGGCAAGGCATGGAGGAATCACTGGGTCATGCATGGGACAGATATAAAAGCTTATTAAGAAAGACTCCCACGCATGGATTTGACAAAGTGGAAGTAGTCCTAATCTTCCTTGGAGGTCTTGGTTCACAAACCAAGATGATGCTTGACGCCTCAGCAGGAGGAAATATCAAATGGAAGACTCGAGAGGAAGCTATTGAAATCATTGACAATATGGCTACTAGTGACAATGAGCTTAACAGTGAAAGAGGAGCTCCTATACAACAAAAAGGAGTTCTACAGTTACAAACCCATGATGCCTTGCTAGCACAAAACAAGATACTAACTCAACAACTTGAGACTCTTACAAAAACACTTGCACAACTGCCAAAAGAGTTAAAGACTATTGCACAGGTTCAATCACAGTTGTGTGAATTATGTGGAGGTGACCATATCAATGGTCAATGCGCTTTTCCAGCAGAAGCTTTAGAGGATGTTAACTTCATGGCCAATCAATACCTTCAGGGGAATTTTAATCAAGGGTGGAAACCACACCCAAGCATTGGTCACGGACAAACTGGGCAAGCTGGACAAACTGGGCAATTCAATAAGCAACAACAACAACCAACCTTATGGCAACAGATTTCTATACTTAACGAAAGGTCAATAAGGATGGAAGAAACTCTTCATCAGTTCCTACAGAAAACTGAGTCTACTCAAAAGAGCACTGAAGCTGCTATTAAGAATTTGGAGACTCAAATGGGTCAGATTACCAAGCAGTTGGAAGAGAGGCCAGACAAAAATTTTGGGGCTAATACTGAGGTTAACCCCAGGGAAGAATGTAAAGTGGTGGAGAGTACAAATGATGAGAGAGTTGAGTTAGAAGAAGGAGAGCAAGAAAAAGAAGAGAGAGAAAAGAGAGAAAAAGAAAAAGAAGAGAGAAAAGAGAAAGGAGAGAGAAGAGAGATAAAGAGTAATGATATTTTTCCTTTTCCAATAAATTAAGAGAAACAATTTGATTTTACAGAATTATTCAAGATGGTGGACAATGATGTACCTTGGAACCAGATATTACAACAAATTGCAGTTTATACTAAACCTGAGGAAGAAGTCTCTACAAAGAAAAGACGTAGAGATGATGATACAAAGAAGTATAAAGCTGTTAAAAAGGAGCCATTTCCTCCAAAAGCAAAAGATCTAGGAGGTTTTTCCATTCCATGCACAATAGGGAAGAAAAGGATAAACAAGGCCTTACTTGATTTAGGATCAAGTGTTAACTTGATACCTTATTCTTTACTAGAGCAGATCGGTGATGTTGATGTGAAGCCTGTAAAGGTTAACTTAGTAATGGCAGATGGATCTTCAAAGGAACCCTGTGGAATAGCAGAAGATATTATAGTTTGTGTAGGCAAACTCCAGTTCTTGGTAGACTTTGTGGTGATGGAGATGGAGACTGAAAAGATACCCATTATTCTTGGAAGACCGTTTATGAAAACGACCAAAGCTATCATTGATGTGAACGAAGGTATAATGGTGCTCCAAGACAGAGAAGAGAGAGTTGTTGTAGATGTCTTCAAAGAAGAGAGGCAGATGCAGGAGGAAGAAGCTAGTCATAAAGTTGCATTTCAAGATGTACTCATGACTAGCCCTGAAGATGAAAAGCCTAAACATTGTTTATTGTTTCAGGTACAGGAAAAAGAAAATATTGGAAGAGGAAGAAAAGTTCCTGATGACTGGATGAAAGAACAACTCCAACTGGGTACACCTGTGAGATTCAAAAACAAGTTGTGGGTTGTGAAAGGCTACAAAGAAAAGGAGATGATAAAGATAGAGTCTCCATATTCTAGAAGAGTCAAAACAGTACACCGGAAGCTGAGCGCCAGTTTTAGTATTGCAGCACGCCCGGGCGCCCTAAGTGGGGCGCTGAGCGCCAGCGAGATAGGCCTGGGCTTTGTTTTTATTTTGATTCCGCTCTATTTAAAGAACCCATATGCCCTAGGTTTTGTAGAGGAGGCACAACAACACACTCTTCCACTCTTTGAAGGCGGATTTGGATGCGGGAGCTTCCATATTCAACTTTTAGGGTTTTTCTATCTCATTCTTCTCCATTGTACATCTAGTTTCACGATGTCAATGGGGAACTAACTTCTATTTATTGTTGGGGGATGATGTAACCTTGTGAACTCTCATGTATTTCAATTGATTCTTAATAATTTATGCTTCTTTCATTAACTGTTAGGGTAATTTTTCTGTGATCAATGCTCACTTTGTTTAACTCATTCATAGCGTGATGTATAAATTGCATGAGTGCCGAGAGGTTCCTTACAATTCAGGTTCTTGTAGAATTATTCCCAAGAGCAGTATTTCTCAGGGATGGGGGTATGAGTCTTAGTCGTCTTAAGCTCCTGATCTTCAGAACTAATTATTAGGAATGCTAGGAATCATATGAACTAGTAATTAAGGACAGGCTTTCTTCACCGAGGGATCAGGTTTTAAGTAATTTAGTGAGTGATGTTGACTTTAATGAAAGAAAAAGAATTCTTATATACATGAGAGTAAACTTGGTGAAATCTAACCCTAACAACATATTCATCTCATAACACAAACCTCATTCGTTCATCGTTGTGCTACTCTTCAAGTGATCAAAACTGAATTCATATTTAATTTTATGTATTTGCATTCTAAACCAATGATTTCATTCCTTTTAAGTCTTAATTAATCGAGTTATCACACGAGTGTCTAGTGGCGAGAGTCTCTTGTGACACGATACTTGGTCTTACCATTTTATATTACTTGTACGATTCGGTACATTTGCCGAAGTCTCAACATAACTCTGAATTTAGAAAGAATGGAAAGCTTGGTTGTCGATAAACTTTATCATCATACGTTTCCCTTATACTCTTGAATGTTTTGGGTGTGATTTGGTGAAGCTCTCTCGGTTTGTGTAATGGTAGGTGTTAGTATGAGACTAAAATATTATCTCATGCACTTAAAAGTCAAGTATCTCAATTGTTTTATCCCTTCATATTATTTTTCCTATAAAGCAATGTATTTGTGTCAGACGGTGACCATACCTTCATGTACTCTAGTTTTTTTGAATTTCACGTGAGCATGTTGATGATCCATTTTTTTTGTGTGTAGCCTTTTAGCTCTTTCAGACCCTTTAGCCCCTTCATACTTTTCCTCAAACTGCTGCTTTTGTTCATGTATTTATTTTTTTGTAGACTATAGTTCATAATATTTTATTGCTACAACATTTTCTTTGTCTCGCTTGATCCATTTGTTCAAGGTGATATAGTTGTATATTTAGTTTCTTTATTGACCACACCCCTCGATATAACCTTGGTTACTATGGGTGTAGGTTCAATTAATTGTTATATAAGATTTAAATAGATTTTAGCTATTGTTGAGTCTTTGTTCCTAAGAGAACGTTCATTTTTATGCTTGAATATTCTAATTGGAATACTTTCAGTGCACATCATATTCCTTTTTACGATGTTATTTGACTACGCAAAATTTTGATTCAGACTTTACATAATGATATAGATTCCTCCATTCCTTGTACCACCTTACCACTAGTGATTGAGGACCATCTAAGCTTAACATAGGACCTTTAACAAGAGCCATGTCCAAGAGAATCCAAGAGGAAGAGGGAGCACTCACTACCTTACTCTTATGGAGTATTACTTACTATGTCCTCATTCTCTTTGCTAAATACTTTTACATTGCTTTTGTAGAATATTAATAAAAGGGAGGAACCATGTCTATGCAACTCAAAAAGGCTGCCACGTAAGAAAACCAAAGAAGCACAAATGGACGGTTGGTGCCCACGGCCTTTGCACTACGTTCAGCGCCCAAAGACAACAACTCCATCTTCTTCAATTGCTTTGTTGAGTTGGCAACTATAGCTTGATTCCCAAGCTTCCTCCCTCTATTCTACAGCATGTGCACCTTTAAAATAACTTGCACAATACGTTTTAGAAGCTCTCCTTCTTCTATAAATAGAGAGTTGCATCACTTGTAAATATAACTTGAATTGAAAGAGTGTTATGCTGCTGAAATCCAGCCACTACTTCTTCGAGTTCCTTGTTTGAGCTTCTTTAGCTTATCTTCCTCTAGCTCCCTTCCTCGCTGGAAGGCCATCTGAGCTTGAACCTCTTCACCGTACACTTCCAAACACTGCCAAACATTCCATCAGACACCTTATATGCATTGTCATCTTCCTCCTTCACTTCAATTCGCTGCCATCTCCAATCTGAGGAGCTGTTTCTTCTTGAAGGTAGAAGCTGCTTCTATCAACTAGTATTGATGTATTATTTTCCATCATTTGGCCAATTACATTTCAGTACCTAAAAACTTTTAATTTTTGCTTAGAGGAAACCTGAACCAAGACTTGTCCTTTACAATATAGTAAAATTTACATTCTTTGAACCATGGTTATCTTTATTAACACATAATGGTTCGTTGGTGAATGAATTGGATATATTTGAACTTTTTTTTATTAAGTTTATATCATACAAAGATTACCATTTACTACATCAGTATGTAGAAGTAGAATTGTTATCACCATCAGTAATTCCAAATCAACTAAATGATCCAACTTTCCTCTATAGATATGTGATAGAAAGAGACAAAAGAGAAGAAAAAAAATAATATTTTACTAAGAGATTGAGAACAAGGAAAAAGAAAGTTTTGAATAACAAACTATTCATGAGTTCCATTGTCACTTTCACATTGGTCTTCTCATCTAACTTAAGTGCAAATAATGCCTTCAAAACCTTGAGAAAAATCATATGAAAATGATGTTCTCAAAACTTCTTTTCAATGTTCTATCAATTAGCAACCCTCTTACATTAATATAATACTAAAGTTTAAAGACTATTTTCCTAACACATATAATGGAATTTGTCAAAATACCATTCCTTAAAACCAGAAGACATCAAGTTTTTATCTATTTGTTGTAAAATCTTTCAAGAAGATTAAAAATGATTTCACACTTTGGTGATTAAAAATGTATGTCTAAGAGAAGATAAATTCCACATAGTTGCTTAACCAAACACATTTGAAGTATGAGTCTAAGATATTTATAAATTACTTAATATGTTCATCTTCATTTAATGTGATATTTGTTAAGCTTTTTTGTAAGATTTATAAACAAAACATATTTGATATTCTAAAAGGGTTCACCACAAGGCTATTGATCATCCTCAAATAGGTTCACAATTAAAAGTTGGAAGTGTGATAATCCTAAAAGATGTAAGTATTTTTTTTTTTTGAAAAATAGTTAGTGTTAAAATAGAATGACTCAATTTCTCACACTAAGAGGGGGGTGAATTGGTGAAGTGTAAAAAACAAAAGCTTTTAAAATCTTTTCCACAAAAAATGATGCCTTTATACTTTTCTTGAATCGCAAGGTAACATATTTTTAATGCAGCGAAAACTTAATCGAATAAGTATAGAAAGTAATTGATTGAATAAAAGAGAGTAGGAATCAGAAATTCAAACACTACGTTTTTATACTGTTTCGGCCAACCTGCCTACATCCAGTGTCCGTCCAACCACGGGAAGCAAATTCACTATAATGATCAAGGTTTTTACAACAAGGTTTTTACAACAAGGTTTCTACAGAAGACCTCATGTCAAAGATGTAAACCACTTCTCTAACCCTCTAATCAAAATATAGGCAATACACAACAAGACCAGCAACAAGAATCCCCTCTCCTGCCGTCTAACCCCTTTGAGGCACCCTCAAAGTCAATAACACACACGTTCTTCTTCCTGTAGTCACAACAGGGAACTAAAACAAATCTTCAAGAGATTATAGAATCTGATCACGCAATAAAATCCAAATGTGCATATTAATTAGTCTTTGAAACTCACTACAAGAAAAACTGGAGTTACCTATTGATATTTACATACGAATTTTAATATGTATATAATGTAGGTTTTACATACGAATTTTACATACGAATTCAGAAAAATGAATTACATACGGATTTTACATACGAACTTTTACCTACCGATAATCCGTATATAATATTTGTATGTAAGTAAGCCTTATAGCAAGAAATTTTCCTAAGGACTAAATCTATATGTAATGGGCTTCAATCCATATGTAATTGAAAATGAATTTTCCTACCGAAATTACATACGGATCTGAAAAAGATTTTATAAAAAAGAAAATAATGAGGTATTTGTCTTACGAAACCCTCTTCCCCCCAACTTTAATGATTTCGTTTCATCTTCTTTCTCAGCTCTCCCAACGAAGAACCTTTTTGATGGAAGACGTTCTAAGGAGAAGACTGAATGGATCGAATCGAACGTAGTTGGACTCCTTAAACCTTCCTCCACGAGTAAACGCAACGGAATGTAAGAACAACAGTTTAACAATGAGACAATTACCAAATTCGATGAAGGACCTTAGCAAGAGAACTCGAAAGAGGAGGAATGCGCCTGAAAAACCCGAGGTTCGCGATAATACTCTAAGAGCAGAAAGGATTTGAAGCGGAATGAAAAATAGGAAGGTTGTTTAGTGAGAAATGCGATTTAGGTCGCGTGTTCGGTGGAAAGGGAAGATTCAATAGCAGAATCGGTGAAGCGGTGCCAATGATGTAATCGGTGGATTCGGTGCCAAAATGAGCACTTTGTTTCATTGAAGCTCGTTTGAAAATCCAGGCCTTACTCCACAGGACATCAAGAAGGTTCACTCCATTTCCATTTCCATCTCACATTACACGCACTATTTCATTTTTCGAAATTTATCGTTTATTCGCTTCATAATCGCTTGATCTGCGTTTGAATATGAGATCTGAGATGAATATGCCCCATGCTATATTCGTTTTACATTGTTTCTTATTGTTTTTTATTTAGGCTGTGATTTTTGGATTTTGTTTGCATTTTCTAAGTGATAGTTTGGCAACATTGAGGTGTTAGTGCATCAAGGCCTTTTGTATATGTGGAAGTGTTGTTGGTCATCTTGTGTGTATTAATTTAACTTCGATCTGGTGTCGGTGAAAAGGTTTAGTTGCTTCGTTGCGATGTGTGTGACGCATTTTGATGATTTGATCCGTTCTAGTTTCTGTGATAATGTTAGACTCTATTGTTGAAATGTTGTTGTCAATTGATGGAATTTAAGCTCAGCTTGTAATGTAATAAGCATGGAGACTTCTAAATGCTAGTTGCGTTGGATACGTGCGCATGTTAATTGTTAGATACTCAATGGAAGCTTCAAAAACTAAATGAATTTTAGCATTCTATTATTTTATGTCTACAATGACCTTTGCTCGTTTTTGAAACATGAATTCTTCACTGTGATTTAAAATTTTAATTTTATTTTAGTTTTAAGATTAAATTTACGAGTGTATTATCTCATGGTTTTTGGAATTTGTCTTATCTCTAGCCCGTGCCCCAATATTGTTTTCAATTTTCCAATGTAGTATTCATGCTCCCTAACATGTATCTAGAAGTAGCCTGTTTGAAGTGGAGGCATGGAGTGTGTGAAGGTTTTTAAACGTTGTTTTTAGAAGATTTTGGATATAGGTCTGGTAACTAGTGTGTTTACTATTTACTAGTGTGTTTCATAGTTCTTCCAATGCATCCCAATTTCCTACAAAACAAGGGGATTTAGTGATAAAATCTTCAAGTGTAACCTCAACTTTCTTATTTCCCAAAATAAACCAAAATAAAGAGAACAAACAAGTTTCTAAGTCAAAAAGGGTTCATTTGATATCAAAATTTACTCTTAAAACACAATGAAATCAACCATTATCAACTGTTCTCCCAGGCTATGTATGATTTCCTTTGCTTTCTACTCTTGTCTTGAGGATACTTTGTGATTGCTTTCTTTGGACAGTCAGGCTTGATATGATGACCTTCTTTTCCACACTCATAGCACTGTACAACATTATTTTTTGAATTCTTTCTTCCTCTTGAAGGACCTGCGTTGTAAGTGGTAGAACTTCTATTTTTCATAAATCGATTAAATTTTCTTACCACCATGTTCATGATTTCTTTGTCCTACAATTCTTCTTCTGAATCAGTTTCCGGCTCAAGTTTCTTTGAGGCTTTCTTGCTCGTGGCCTTGAGGGCAAGTGACTTCTTTTCCTTAATTTCTTATTCCTCTTTTAGCCTTCCAAGTTCTAGTTCATGCTCCCTGAGCTTTCCAAACAGAGTTGCCATATTCATGTTGGTTAAGTCTCTTGATTATGATATGGCTGTTACTTTTGGCTGCCAGCTCCTGTTGAGACTTTTCAGGATCTTGATATTGATCTCCTCTTTGTCAAACACCTTGCTGAGAGCCATGAGATGATTTACTATATGTGTAAATCTTTTATGCACTTTATAAATCATCTCACCAGCTCTCATCCTCAATAGTTCATACTCTTGTACAAGAGAGTTCTTTCTGTCCCTTTTCACTTCTTCTGTTCCTTCATGCATCACTTCAAGAACCTCCCACATTTCTTTAGTCGTTCTACATTCGGAAATCCTGAAAATTTCATCCATGGTTAATGCAGGCGTAATAACATTTCTTGCCTTTACATCAAAACAGATTTTCCATTTATAACATGAGTGGGCTCATATGGACCATTTAGAGTTGCATCCCAAACTCCTTTATCCACGAATTCAAGAAAGATTTGCATCCTTATTTTCCAAAAGGCATAGTTTTGTCTAGCAAATAGTGGTGGTCTATTTGTGGATGCACCTTCACCAAAGGTTTGAGAATTGAAAGCCATTTTTCAGGATCAATCAATTAATCAGAAATAGTAATCGATTACTTTTTCAAATATTTTATGAAAACCAGCTCTGGTGTAAATTATTAAAATAGAATGACTCAATTTTTCACACCAAAAGGGGCGGGGGGAGGGGGAGGGTGAATTGGTGAAGTGTAAGAAACAAAAGCTTTTAAAATCTTTTCCACAAAAAAAATGATGCCTTTATACTTTTCTTGAATCGCAAGGTAAAAGATTTTTAATGTAGTGGAAACTTAATCGAATAAGTACAGAAAGTAATCAATTGAATAAAAGAGAGTAGGGATCAAAATATTCAAACACTGTGTTTTTATATTGGTTCGGCCAACCTGCCTACATCCAGTGTCCTTCCAACCACAGGAAGCAAATGCATTATAATGATCAAGGTTTTTATAAAAAGGTTTCTACAGAAGACCTCACGTCAAAAATGTAAAACACCTCTTTATCCCTCTAATCAAAATATAGGCAACACACAACAAGAACAACAACAAGAATCCCTTCTTCTGTCGTCTAACCCCTTTGAGACACCCTCAAAGTCAAGAACACACGCGTTTTTCTTCGTGTAGTCACAACAGGGAACTCAAACAATTCTTCAAGAGATTGCAGAATTTGATCACGTATTAACACCCAAATGTGCAGATTGATCAGTCTTTGAAACCCAACAGTCTTGGCCTTCATGAAATCACAAGGTTTTGATCACCACAGTCAATCTTGTTTCTTGGATATTTTCCTCTCTTTCTGTAATATTTCAGCTTTCTGTAAAGGATATGAAATATTTAGAATCACAAAAGTTCTCACAAAATTCAAATTTGCGTCAATTTATAGTATAACACATATCAGACGCATTTTAATCAATTGAGCTACTAACGTAATCGAATATAACAATCAATTATAACAGATTTAGCAGCAGTCAAACAAATGATCGAATGTACAATTAATGCAATCGACTGTCATTTAATGCTTGGTCAACATATTTAAAATATTATTGTTATGTTAGTTGTTACAAGCATTTAACAGATTTTCGAAACATCAACTAACTTATTCGAATACAGAGAGCATGCATTCGATTAAGTGAAATCTTTTTGCACAGTTTTGAAATCTTTTCTCTTTGAAAAATCTCATAGCACACTTTAAAAAAGATTGTGCAAACACATGAGTTTTAATCAATTCACCCCATAATGTAATCGATTTAAAACTGTTGTTTTGCTAGACATTTAAAGTTCAACCATAGTGCTTGTGATTTTTCTTTTCCAAAAACATATGTCATGCATACACATATAAAATCACATTATATATTTAACACTGTGATATGCAATGAACAACACAAGCATGTTCTTAGATATGCTTTAATAGATTTAACACATTAAGGAAAAGCATATAACATGTAAACATAGAATATGTAACACAGAATACACATTTGTTATTAATTATCTGTTGTCATCATCAAAAACTCATATATACTTGAGATTGTGGGTTAAGCTAAACCTGTGCTCCCCCTATCAACAATCTCAATAGTTAGTTATTGACCTTATATTCCCACATCAATATATCGAATAAAACAATAATGTATGTACAGGTTGCAGATTTTTCACCAAAATGCGGAACATACTACCTTAACATAACACTTAACAATATTGTTAAGGTAAACATTACAATTGTGATCAATTGTGCTTTTTTATATTTTCTTAACTTGTTTTGAGCCCTTTCACTGATAGTCTCGGTAATGTGCAGGTGTTCGCAACTGATATTGGTTGCCAACTGATGAGTTAGTACGTATATCACTACCAGTTGTTACCAATTAGCCTCCAACACATTCCGTTGATGACATCCTTAGAAAATTCATTCCACTGGTTGACAATAACGAAAAACCTGAAGGTAGTGGATCAAACAAGAACATTAATTGTGGAAAAATTGGAGGACTTTCATAATTTCATGTTTTGTATTTCAGATTTATCGTTATTATCGGCTTCATGGATATATTGTTGCATTAAGTGATTATATTATGTTGTAAGTTTTCTATCACGTTGTTTTCATATAAAAAAATTGATAATATGGTGCAGTAACTGGCTATACCTTCAACATTATGTGGTTATGTATAAAACTAGTTCTATACAATTGACGAAATCATTAATAAAAAAATAAGGGGTCATCCAATCTTCCACTTGAATAAGACATAAACCATATCACAGTTAAATAGAATGAGTAAAGCAATTAATTACGAGCATCATGCAAAAATCAAACACAGATTAAACAACTTTTGGTTGAAAACCTAATTTCTCAAGCATTGGTATAATAACTGGTTATGTCTTAAGTCCTATGTGGTTATTTGTTAAGCTAGTTATATACAAATAAAAAAAATGCTTAAGTTCAATATCAAGGATCATATTACTTTGGTGCAGTAAGTGGTTATCCAATCAAGGGTAAGTGGTCTAGTATGAAAGTCCTTATATACAACATATTTAGTGGTTCTTGAGTATAGATTTCATCATATTTATTGGTGTAGTAACTGGTTATCTACTCAATCCTATGTGGTTATTTCTTAAGCTGGTTATGTACATCTACAAAGTTCAACCTTGTCAGATTCTAATAGCTTCTCGGTATAAAAATAAAATATTGAATATTTTATTTAACACATATTTTTTGTGTGTAAAAATATCATGCACAGGAAGGTTCAATCCCTTATCGCTTGGTCAGTTGGACCACCAAAGTTCAACCTTATCAGGTACTAATAGCTTTTCATTATAAAAAGAAAATATTGAATATTTTATTTAACACATTTTTGTGAGTGAAATATGCTGCACATGAAGGTTGAATCCCTTACCGCTTGGTCAGTTGGTCAACCAAAGTTCAACCTTGTCAAGTTCTAATAATTTCTCATTATAAAAATAAAATATAACGAGAAGTTATTAGAACTTGACAAGGTTGAACTTCGGTGGTCAAAGTAACCAAGCTGTTAGGGATTGAAGCTTCCTGTGTAGGATATTTCACTCACAAAAATATGCATTAAATAAAATATTCAACATTTATTTTTATAATGAGATGGCATTAGAACCTGATAAGGTTGAACGTTGATGGTCCAATCGACCAAGCAATAAGGGAATAAACCTTCCTGTGCCGGATATTTTTACTCAAAAAAATATGCGTTAAATAAAATATTCAATATTTTTTATTTTTATAACGAGAAGCTATTAGGACCTGACAAGGTTGAACTTTGGTGGTCCAACTGACCAAGCGGTAAGGGATTGAACCTTCCTATGCAGGATATGTTTACCCATAAAAATATGCGTTAAATAAAATATTCAATATTTTGTTTTTATAACGAGAAGCTATTAGAACTTGACAAGGTTGAACTTTGGTGGTCCAACTGACCAAGCGGTAAGGAATTCAACCTTCCTGTGCAAGATATTTTTACTCACAAAAATATATGTTAAACAAAATATTCAATATTTTATAATCTTTTTTGTGGAGGCATTTAATTTTTTGCCTCGTAAACCTGAAAGTTATCAAAACAACAGACATTTCTTTAGAAATTATTATGAAATTTTTTGGTCTTGGTGCAAAACCTGGTATTGATCCGAAGTAGTGATGTCGAGATCAAGCGCTCATCTGGTTTCTCGTGGTTTCGTGGGTGCCAAATGTTTCGATTGAACTTGTCTGAGGGTTGATCGTCCTTCCTTGTTTTGCTCTCTTTCGATCGTCCAATCCTCTTCGAGAACATAATCCACTCCGATGGATTGTTGACCTACAGAAGACACTCTGACACTCAAGTCAGATATCTTTTTCAAAGAGGTCTTTATTTTATTAAGATAGATCAATGTTATTTTACCTGCACATCAATAGTGTATATTTATAGGACTTGTGGCAGCGAAGCACATTGATTAACTATTAACGCACTAAATTTTTAGGAAATCAAACTCATTAATACCTGCTAATATATCTGCTAATTGTCCATAAATGACCACTAATTCTGATCGGTACATTTCATACAGTACAATTTGTAATATGGTTTTCATTTATTGCTTTTACAACATCTTTTGTTTAAAATTATCTGTGACAGGTATTTTACTCTATTCTTAAATTACTATTTTATACAACTAAAATTTATAATGAATAAATACGTTTGAATATATAAATTATATTTAAATTTTAAAGAATAATGAATAAATGTATAAAGTATAGTGTACTATACGAAGTATAACAATCGGAATTGATTGTCATTAAGCATGTATTAATAGGTCAGATTGCTTTATGCTCTACAAATATACAGCATTAATAATTAATTATTGGGTTTGATTACCTAAAATATATTGCACTAATGATTAATCGATGGACGTGGCTGTCACAAGCCTTATAAGTACACAACTGATGTCTAGGTACAATAACATTTTTCTATCCTAATAAAATATAGACCTCTTTATCAAACATATCTGACTTGAGCGTCGTCGGAGTGTCTTTTGCACGTCAACAACCCATTGTAGTAGATCGCGTTCTCGGAGAGGATTGAAGATCAAAAAATAGCAGAATAAGGAAGAATGACAGACCCTCGGACCAATTCAACCGAAACATTTATAATAACTAAATTATATTCTCATACATGTTATTTTTAACTATTGATATGAACAATTACGGTTGATCTTATTAAAATATTGAGAAAAAATATTGAAAACGTTTTCATTCATTGTAGATATTGTAATTTACATTTAGAGCAGTCTTTATAATATCAAAGATCATTATAAAATAGTGATATTAATTTTATTTAAAGAATAATTCAATGAATAAATATATTGATAAATGTACAATACAGTTTACCATTTTCATTAATAAAGATAATTTTATTAGATAAATTTATTCTATGGGGATAATAAACAGAATTAGTGTGTTTTAAATTTTTGTTTTTAAGTTGAGTTGAACTCAGCATAGAAAGAACATTATTTTAATTTTTAAGTTAATTGGAATCTGAGATTAATTTGGATTTTAATTATTTCCGAAAAAAAGTGTCAGATATAGGCACAAATTATTTGACAGAAAATTAAAATTAGTTTGATTATTTCACCCGAAATCTAGACACACCTTTAGTTGTTTTTTTCTTCTTACAAATCAATAATTTGAGTTAGTAGTTTTTAAATTAAATTTTGAATAAAAAATTGTTAAATGTTTTTAAAAATAACTTTATCCATATAAATCTTGTTTAATTTCAGTAAGATTACTTTTAACTAAAGATTGATATGGTATTTCCCAAGAAAATAGATTTCTTTCATAAGAATTAAAAAAAAAATCTTCTACGAACTAAAATAAAATGATAGATATAACTTATATTTCCATTTCAAGATTTCCATGAGGAAAAGACAACACTAGTGGAAATAGTGAACTTAAAACACTACAAAAATTTGACCATGATGTGTGGTTCACTTTTCCAACTCTCATAGTTGGAATGTGATAAACTTAAAAAACTGAGTCTGCAAGCTCCATTGTAGCTATGTTTCATCATCAAGTGCTAGCTACTGAAAAAGCCAGGTCAAGCACGAGAAAGAACCTCCTCCCCAGCATCTTTACCCATCTGAATCATATCTTCAGCAACATATGGACCAACTCTGGAAGTTTCAAGCACTGCACAAATGGATTTACAAACAAGCTTAAAGAGTAGTAGTAACTTCTGAACCTTTAGAAACTAAACCAGAAGTCTCAATACTCATACCACTGGTTCCATCAGGGGAAGCAACTAATCCTCTAAACAAGCAATTTCCATCCACGTTTCTGCTAGCATAGCCTGCAATAGGAGTGCGGCAAGACCCTTCTAATGTTTCAAGGAAGGATCTTTCACAGGAAACTGCTAGTTTTGTTTCTGCATGATTCAGTGAAGCAAGGTATTCTGCCTGCAGAAATCAACCAACCATATAGAAACTAAAATAATTTTAAAGGTAGAATAGCTATTTTGACCTAATAGACAATTACAGACACATCTACATCCCCAAGTATACCATCTATTATATCTTCAAGTTAGTTCTCTTAGATGAAAACACAAGTTTTTATCCCCAACATAGCTTTTCACTTGATTTATGTTTCGGGTATGAGTTGAAGTCCCTTACTCAAAGCACTCCCAGTTGTCTTATAGACCGGATGGGCTCCCTAGTGGTCCTCCATATCCTCCAAGTTACGTTCGCTCTCCCTTCTTCTTGTTGAAGTCGTGCGGAAGAGTACTTGTCAAAGGCACTCCGACATTCAAGTCAGTAATATAACCGACCAGTTATCACAACAAGTGATGCATATAATGCGCATAATCCTCTAAAGTCATACATGAGATCTTTATTTATACTAGTTGTAATGGGATTTTACCTTTCACTGGTCTAATGACGGCCCAATCATAACTTAATCTGCATTAGGATTTTAATGAGTTATTATCGTTTATAATCTAACCATGTGGTCGACCTGGGTGGTCAGCCTAGGTGGTCGACCTGGTGGTCACCCTAGGTGGTCGGTCGGCCTGGGTGGTTGGCCTGAGTGGTCGGCCACTCAGTCTGGTGGTCAGCCTAGGTGGTCGGTTGGCCTGTGTAGTTCCTTTGCTAACTGTACAATACAATTTACAACAGCAAAAAAACCATACATGTACTGAGAAGTAGGGATGTCCACTCTTGCTCACTTGTTGGTTCACCATAGATGGAGATAAAAATGAATCAGTTCAATCCAGTTCTCTTTTCGGTAAGTCAAAAATTTTATAACCTGACTCAACCCACCAAAAGTTGGTTTTTATTAGGTGGATTGACTCACTTAAAAATGTTTTGTTCTTCTAATTTATTTTATATATTTATCGTAGTACAATCAAAGTATATTGACTAAACTCATCTTTTATAACACTTTCAACCTGATTCAAAATCATTTAACCTGTAGGTTAAGTAATTCGTGTTCATTTTGACTCATTTAAAAAAACTTACTTTTTTCCAATTCAAATCGGCTTGAGTCTGGTGAACCGGGTTGCTCACAAGTTTGAAACCACTTTTACATCTTTAGGCATATATGTCTTACAAAATATAATTTAATATTAACTAATTTGTAATGGTTTGAAGTGGCAATATCATGCAAATGATGTACTTAGTTAAATACTCACCATTTTATCATCATTATTTCTACAGGCTATTCCAATTGCACCTTGTGCAACAGCTGGAAGCATATCATCAATTGATAGGATTGAAGTCACATTTTCTGTCATGTTTAATCGTTTGAGACCAGCTAATGCCAATAGGGTAGCTTGGACAACACCCTCACTGAGTTTTCTCAGTCTTGTTTGGACATTGCCTCGGAAATTTTCCTCCACCTGAGATTAAAATTACAGGTTAAGTAGAAATCATTAAGAATCATTCAGTGGTCTAGAAAACTAAATTGTCACTAATTAAGTGCCTGAAGAACAATTAAATGACACAAGACAGAAAAAGGAAATGTTGAGGAAACACAACAACAATCAATCAGAAGGAGATCATATGATGCAAGACTGATAATAAGAACACAAAGATATCAAACTTCATCTTAAAACCAAATTGTATTAAGGGAAGTTTCCCATTAGACGTATATATCTCACTCCAAGCAAAGCAGGCGATATGGGACTTTCCAATATTCTCCGTTGAATACCATGTCATATTTAATCTTAAAACTAACTGACATTAAGTGAAGTTGCGCAACAGATATATAAGTCTCACTCTAAGAACTGAGATAGACATAGATGATGTTCATTATCTTAGAGTAACTAATGTCTTCTGAATCAAACATTCACGTTGGCTATTACTTTACTCTTGTTGCTCCTACCATGCCGCTGAAGGTAAGAAAGGTATACTAACCAAGTGGTTAATCAAATATTCGTATATGATTGTAGTAAATATTATTTTACCATGATTGAAGCTACATATGATAAAAGAATACTGATATGAATAAATGCCAGTCCCTGATTCATGTCTTCATAAATCCATTGATAACATTTGGTAAACATATTAAAATAGGATGGAAGAACGTGAGCTTCTGCGTTTGGTGTACTTTAAGAATAGAACAAAATGGGATAGTATGTTTAAAAACTGTAACACTCTAAAAATAAGAGATTAATTTTAAGCATAAATAGCATACAGAATCCCCAATTGACAGCAATTTGTCTAAATAACAATTGGTTGTAATAAAAATACCAGCCACCCCTACCCCAGATAAAAATTTGGATGCCTCCCATTGCTGACCTTTGAGAAAAAACTAGTATAGAACTAACTTATAAGAAAAGAGAGTTTCTATAAACTGAAAGTGATGTTGCATTAATTTGTTTGAAGTACATGTGGTATTTATACAGAAACATTAGCTCTTTTGCAAGTACTGGTCAGGTACAACAAATGCTGACTGACAAAGGCACCTATAACTGTGAGGGTAGACTAAGTGCTTACAACAAGAAGACTAGAATAGCCTATACTCTATCAATCTCAAACATATAACGTACTTAAGTCAACAAACAAATTCTCCACATCTAAAAGCTATCTCTCAGGACACAGGAAAATATCAATGATAATGAACAATCACCACAAAACAGGGATGAAGCCCTTTGGTTCAGAATTTGGACAAAGACTTATTAAAATCGGTTTTAGGCTGATTAATGGAAATTGATAATCTAAATAGATTTTTGTTGGGAATCCAAGTATGAGTTTAAGTTCTATATTGGATAGAAATGAAAAAGTAGAGCACATTATAAAAGTAAAAAACACATTGCTTTAAAGTTTTGGGTAGAGAGTGGTGTCAATCTCTTATATGGTTGGACTCATATCTTAATATTACAGAAAAAGATAAAATGCTTATATCTCTAGATAAAATTCTTAAATCCATTTTCCAGCATTTTATATCTTAACAAATCCATAGAGATATAGGTTGTTTATTCAATCTGCTACCTTACTGACTATAAATAGGAAGATAGTCCAAAGGCCCGGACACTTGAACTCTCTAGCTTGAAGTCACCCTAACTTTGAACGGGAACAGTCCTAAACCCTAACTTTGTTCTTTGGTTTAGCATAACCCTAACTGTACCTATTTTCTCTCTAGGAAAAGGCATTAGAAGTCATAATTATATCCAGGCTTCTAGGATAATTATGAGAAAAATAAAAGATAATGTCAAGAAGAGAACTGAGTTTAACATTGATGAAGTATTATATAGTGGAAAGATCATGACAATAATAATGATACAAACTCACATTCAGAGAAGGATATCTGTGGAGTATTTGTGACTTCCGTCTGAGTGAAGCAGTACCAACAATACTTCCAGAGGGTAGGTCAGCCAGTGAAGCTGCACTCAAGGATATAAATGCATCTCTAACATCCTCACGTGGAAGGTTACATGGTAGAATTGTTTTATCAGGTAAGTAAGTAGGAACATCTTTCATTGAATGAACAGCAATGTCAATGTCACCATTTATGAGTGCCTCATCTATTTCTTTTGTGAAAAGGCCCTTCCCACCGATGTCTGCAAGTGGTTGTGACAGTATTTTATCACCAGTTGTTTTTATTATTACAATCTGAATGGCTCCTTCTTCTGCTAGCTCTGGATGCGATGCCATGAGCTTGTCTCTGGTCTCGAATGCTTGAGCCAGAGCTAGTGGACTGCTCTAAATATCACAAAAAGTATAAATAAACCCAAATAAACAATGGAATCCAAGACCATTTGCAAAACCAGTCATGGAAGCTAGTAATAATCAGGTAAAAAATTATAAGAAATTCATTGCAGTAGAAGACAAAGATGAGATTGTCATTATTTCAAATAGCTTAAATTCACTTCAACCTCAGGAGTTTAAATGGGTATGAAGTAAACTTAAATCTACCAAGATGATTGCAATTTACAAGCATTTCAACTTCTATTTCAATAAACCTTCTTCAGATGTTTCTGCTTTGATCACATCAAACAAAAAACACAAGCGGGCAACATAACAAATAATCGTTTGACAATCTCGATGAACTACATTTTGCTGCAAAAAAGTAAAACCCTTTTGTTTTGACAATCAAATTTCAAGTAAAAACACAGGAATTGTCATCATTTCTGTCATAATACTACTGGCATTTGAACTAGTTGTCCTTTCCGAAAATTCTGAATTGAATATTTTCACATTCCAGTTAACTTATCATATAGAGAAGCCCCATTACAATAAATGCTCATAATTGAAAGCATAGTTATGAAGGGAAGAGTAGAGTACCTTCCTCTGGTGCCAATTCTTAGGAGAGCAACCTTAGTCTGTGAAGTTTGTTGCTCAATGGCAAGAGAAGCCCTGATGCTGCCATATTTGGAAAACTGTGAAGTTCTGATTTTGAAAGATGGGAACACCACAGCAGAGCAAAGGGTCTCCATTTCACAATTTCAATTGCCACTTCACTTTGATAGATAGCTAAATAGATAGATAGCATAATGTATGAATATGAGTAATATGAACAAAAACTATGTGATTTGATCCCTTAGATAAACAAAGAGATATGATATGGTCCTACCCTAACCAATGCAAGTAGTTCACTATGTGTTCCTCTAAAGTAAAGGATAAGTGGAATGAAACATTCAATTTCTTCCTATTATACCTCCTTTTGTCATTTTTTTGGAGATGGTCCTACTAGTGCTATACTTGTACATATTATCTAAAAATTCATCCCATTAATAATTTATTGAGTTTCTGCAAATTTTTATTTTTATTTTTAAAAAAAATATTTTTAATGGTTTTACAAAAATATAAAATCAAATAAAATTTGATATCAAAATGCAATCTTAATAACATTGCATAGTAAAATATTAATACAAATATTTAAATTTTAAAAAGGAAAATTTAATAAATTGCATCATAAAGTATAAGTTTACAAAAAAAAAATAGTCTCTTTATAAACAACTTTAGTTTCATAATTAAAAAAAAAACTTAAATTTGTAGAATTTAATACTAAATTAAGTTTTACAGGTTAATGTTTCTCTTATTATTAACTTTATTTTGTAAGTTGATTTAAAAAAAAAAACAAAATAAAAATAATTAACAATGGATAATATGTATCCATAAATTAAATATCATGATATTTGTGCACAAATACTTGTATTTGTATTACATGTATCCATTAAAAGTATTCGTTTAACATCTATTGCATATTTTATTATAAAAAACATGAAACTTTTTTAACATCCGTGTTTTACCCTATCTAGACTTATAAGATCACTTATGAACAATGTAAAACTCTTAGAGGTAGTCAATTTTTTAGTGTAGAAAGTGAGGAAAAAAAAGAATCTAATAAACAATATGGTGTAACGAAAATAAAGGTCAAATGAGTACTATATGTAGAAAAAAATTGGAAAATGAAATAAATTAAAAAAATACTATTTTTATGAATATTCTTAGCTAAACAATCTTAAGCAATGTATGGATAATAAGTATCATGTTGATGATAAATTATCATTTATCAATAATTTTAAAATACCATCTTAAAAATATTTTTTTGAAATAAGTTAGTTACAAAATTGATAATTCTTTCTAATTGAAGAATATTATTCAATGAGAATCATGTTTCTTAATCGATGTAAAGCTTTGTATGGATAAAAAAATAAAAGTGTTAAAGTGAGTTAATTTCGTTTCCACATGCTGACTCATTATGAACTGAATTAAAAATGAGTCAATTTAACCTAATCATTTTTTGTAAGTCAAAAATTTTACAACTCAATACAATTCATCATGAATATATGTTAGGTGGATTGAATTACTTAAACATATTTTGTTCTTCCTACTTATTTTATGTTGCATAAATAATTAGTTCAATGCAACAAGTATATTGACATATTTAATTTTTTTACAATAAAAATACTATAGTATTATTACAATAACTTATATTTTTTTTTAATCTTCATTAATTGTTAATGGAGTTGAATACACGTTTCTTTTTAATAGGTGTTAAATGTGTTTATTAAAGGAAAAATTAATGTTAATATATAATTAACTTTGAATTAACTACTAAGAATTTTAAATTTATGCAAAAAGCAAAGGATAATAATCCTTCCAACGATAATTGTATAATAATGTTAATTTTTTCTTTTTGTTAAATATGTTTTTAATTCCTAAACTTGAACACAAAATTAAAATTTATTTATGTCCATAATTTTGATATATCTTTGTCCCAAACATTAAAAATGAATGAATATAATCATTTTAACCTAATAATATTAACTTTTTTTTATGTGTTAAATGACTTTTCAAACTAACATTTGAACTAAAATATGTTAAACAATTTTAAACGTCAGTTCGAAATTTCACTTGACATGACAAAAGAAATTGATGCAATTAAGTTAAAAAAATTATATCTATTCATTTTTAAAGTTTGAAAACCAAATTGTATTAAAGTATGAAGGTAAGACAAATTCTAATTTCCCATTAGAGTTTAAAAACATAATTTACTTCTTTTTCCTTTAATAAACACATGTGAAAATTACTAAAGACAAAATATATCTTCTAGTACCTCAATTATTAATAGAGTTCAAACAAAATTAAAGAAATTAAAGTTTTTATACTAATATGTAATTTTTTTTCTTATTGTATTAAAAGTAAAATATGTCAATACTTGTTGTATTGACACTACAAGAAAATCGCAATTATACAGCCGAAATCCGTATATAACCTCCAAAATCTGTATAAAAAGTGGTGTTATATACGGATTACATACGGCAAAAAATTCGTATATAAATATGGTGTAGATAACATTATATACGGATAATCCGTATATAAGTTATATAGGGATAATCTGTATATAACTTATATATGGATATCCGTATATAACTTATATACGGATATCCGTATATAAGTGTTATACAGTTTTTTACCAATTCACGTGAATACCAGACTTGCTCATATCCAAACAGACAATTCATAAGACCTGTCTATATCCAAACAAACAATTCACAAGACCTGCCCATTATATCCATTCAAACATTTGACATATAAATTAAGTCTTAAAACCTACAAACAAGCATTTAACATTAATCATAATAGGAAAGTTTACATAATTGTTAATTATAATAAGTTCAAATAACATGAAATAAGTTCTTGAGGGAATAAGTTTGAGTCATAGATGCCCTACTTCTAAAAACATAACTAGTAATCTCCATAAACATTTCCATCTTGTGGTTGATCTGTTGGTTGTTGTGGTTGCTGTGGTTGTTGTGGTTGATGTGGTTGTTGTGGTTGAACATTAGTTTGTGGCTGATTTTGGGATTGAATAAATTGTTGTGCAATTGCGACTGTGATAACAGTTGAAAAACTGTTATTTTCATGCTTAAAATTGATAC